>JAHQIW010003708.1:0-63116 GCA_019055375.1 Parelaphostrongylus tenuis
AGGGGAATGAGCTGGGTGATTCCATGTTCCGTGTCCTCCATCAATCATTGGTGAATCTGTGCTGGAAACAGTATTTAATTCATTCCCATATATTATTATAAACTAGTTAGTTCTAAATTCCTTCATAATTTGTGTGCTTGTCGCACTGCTGACCAACTAGGCGTCTGAGTGACCGTTGATCTATACGAGACTAATCGATCGTGCAGTCGCAATACACATATGTAGAGTGATTTATGTTACTGCATTTAAGATTTTTCTCTGCTTTGACAGAAAATTTAAATATAACAAACGTTCTGATACTCAAAGATTCCTTTATATGTTTCCATGGTTCTTGCACTCAAACTAGGCCGTTTGATTGGCATAGATTTAGGTTTAGGCTTAGAGGCGAGTTAATTTGGCAATAAAGGATACAGAATGAAGCCCGGACGTTTACAGTCCCTGATGGACGCGCATGTATTTGTCATTAATGCCTAACTTCGTTTGAAGTAATTGAATGCATAAATGACTTTTGCATTGACTCATGGTAGCTTACCAATGTATCAGATCAGTACTGTTTATTATTCCAGATTAGTCTGCGACTAGTCCGTTACCAATTGATCTACCCGGGGCGTATCGGAGACTCACTGAGCGGCGGGCCTAAGTTCGAACCACTGATTTTGCGTGCAACACAGAATACCTCAAACCTATGCAACACGTAAGCTTTTATCTGGCATTTTGAAAAGAAAACGGAATGCTTAAGTCTAAGATGTAGAACAAAATTTCTTCTAAATTCCAATGCGCATAACTTGAAAATATCTGCGGATTGTGTTTTATATACAAAATAGGTAATCGCTGCTTGTTTGGACTTCACCGCGGCCACAAGTTTGAGAAAAAACATAACTCCAGCCATTTTCATTACTTTTCAATTGCCTGTCTCTTGTGCTATGATGGACATGGATATGAGTTCTTGGTACTGACGGACAACAGCAACCGGCTGTTTATGGACTCATTGAAATTATTTAGAGAAACTGGAAATGGAAGGCGTATAGGAAGTTGCTTTTAGGGCATTTGAAAAGAAATAGTTGCGTAAAGCACCTAATTTAGTAGCGGTCTCAGAATTTGAAATTTACTTCCGATAATGTTGAGTGATATGCAAAACTTCCAACCCTGAACGAGAATTGAACTTTCATTTCATCCTTTCCGTGGGTTTAACCTATAACAATACTGGAGCTTCTGTTGTGCTATCACTCTATCTGCATTACATGGTATCGTGTTAGCAAAACCGTCAATCGAATATTCTTAAAGGTTGCCGACAAAGTTTTGTGGCATGCAATTTGACTCGTCATCAAAGGCTAGCACTTCATTGTTTAGATCCTGTTTCAACTAGAAACAACCGTACTAGAGTCTCTTCTATCTTCCTCCGCCATTCACTAACTATAAATTCTTCTAGTCCTGACAAATTGAATTTCATCATAAAGCTACAGGATAGTGATATTGACGCGCCCCATCAGCACCACGATAGCGTGGACTGCGGCGCGAAAACGCAACGCGGCGTCGCTTTCTATCAGCGACAACTTCTGAAGGGTTGACGTCATCCCAAAGCAGTTAATGTAAATGAAGCTACCTAGACGCATCATACCTACTTGGAGCTTGAAGACGACATGGAGACTACGCGTTGGCTTTAAGATGATAGCTTGGAGAACAGAATACAACGGGTTAGCTTATCAGGTGACGACTTGTGAGACCGTTGCCAACCATGTCTCAGCATGTTGACCATCGGATAATACATTAATCTCCACATTTCACAGTTTAGTTCTCTTTATCGACTGAGTATGTTTACTGCTGGGTGGTGGTGCTCTCCTCGCATACTTATTCTCTCAAATATCTGTTATTTTGTTTTGTTTTCGAACTTGTACGTTGCCTCTTAAGGTCACCAAATTTTGCCGACAATTTATCAAATTTGGATTCACGATGGCTGTACGAATTGCTGCAAATGAAGATATAATGGACGTAGTAATGGATGAGGTGATTACATATTATGTTCTACTTTTGTAAGCAGAAGTTGGATAATTTTATTTCAGGAAGATAGTGGAATTAATCTCGACGAGGACGCCGTTCGTAACAATGCGGACACTAAGGTTCGCAATTTTTTCGTAGCCATTTCTTATATTCTGTTGCAATCAAAAATCAGTGAATCAAGTGTAGGCACAGCTAAACTATTTAGCAAATTTTACGAGATTAATCCAACCTAGCATTGCGCGATAAAACATGTTATCCATCAACGTAGGCAAAATAGAGACAAATTTATTGGGAATGAACTCCATCTGATTCATAGAGACTGGCGACTGTTTTGTAACCTGGGACCCTAGCAACACATTCCCCTGATTTGACAACGAACCAACACGAGCAGACTTCGATGAAGATCTCAAAGGATGTAAGATTCTCGAGCACGAGTCGATGCCTCATGAAGATTAGAAAACTCTTCTTGATGACGGATGGAAGAAAGCAAGTATAATGAAAGAATGCTGGAATCCGCCCGGTAGCTCGCATCACCTCACTCATGTATCGTGGAAATGGCAAGCTTAATTTTTGTCTATTGGAGCTTCTCCTGTATTACCATAATATTTCTGGCCAGTTTTTTTTTTCTCTTCACGCATTTAGAATATTAACCCGTTCGAGACGGCAATAGAAATTGCTGCGCGCAGCGCGAGTTGCAAAGCTGCGTCCTTTTCTCGTCACTCGATTTGAGTCTTTCTTTGCTTTGAAGACATTTTCTTGGCTTCTAGTTTTATTTCAATGTTACATGATTCGCTTTACATGTTTATATGCTTTTGAGCTTGTATAGAGTCTAGGTGTGAAGAAAAACCCTAGTTCACTACTCAGTCATGCTGTTAATGGCTTTCAATCAACTGTAATATGTTTTTCAAGGTATGTAGCGCCATAAATTCCCACATTTTGATAACTTTCAATCGATACAGTACCAAAAAAAATCAGCGCAGCCGCTGAGTATCAGAAGCCAATGGGCAGTTGGGCAAAGGCGATGTTGTGCACTTCTTGCGATATTACTTCATCAAGAACACTCAATAATTTCAGATTGTTAGCGTGCTTCAAAAGTTGAGATGCTAACAAAATCACAAAACAGATTGCTTTTATTATTCTGTCGATATTCTCTTCTTATATGTCCATTGTTACTTTGCTATGAGAATTATTTAGGGATACATTCTTTGGCAGTGGATGCCCATTGAATTTTCGTATTCCACGCAATTTATACATAACTGCCTACGAGACGCTTTCCTGTACTCTGCTACTTTTCATACAGAGCTCTTCCGTGGCGCAATTATACTTAATTCCTTTTCCCATATGTGAACTAAGATTAATATGTAGAAATCAGCAAAGTCTATGTATCAAGTGGTAGAAGTGGAGGAAGGATATTCATGGGAACCCGATAGGCGGGCCAGATCTGTAGTTTACTGGTGGACGGCCACACCACCTGCATATGGTTACGTGGAAGTTACTTTGAAGATTAGTACACTAACAAAATCGAAAGTCAGTTTGATTTATGTAAGGTTCGAAGGAAGAACAACTTTTAAATTTTGGCTAATGAAGTATTATATTATGCCCAATTTCATCAAGAGGATAATGATAAAGAGATAATCGGTGAGCTACCATAAAAGGTCGCCACCCAAATTCTATCCTACCCTTTGATGATGACAGAACTGTTCAAGGTAACGTACCGAGAAAAATCTCAGGGCATAATCTATGTTTTGTGGCGATAAAATGTACTGTCCGTTTAAATTTTACTTTACGACTGCCAACAACCTTGCTGATAGGATGAAGTAACGGCAAACTGCTACTCAAAAGCGAGGTGTATTCTTCTTCTCGTTGGTACAGCACACAATGTACTAGCAGTGGTAATTTCTTGCTGACTGATATTGATTATATAAGTTGTTAATTGCTGATTATTTTGGTAAAAATTCACAACAACGGCAAAAAGTTTCGAAAGTTTCGATGACAAAGTGCTCTCTTTTCGGAGAATTACACCACAAAGTGATGAATATGGAATCTATCAAGACTTATACTGGCAACACACTAAAATTCTCTCCAACTGAGTTACTTCCGAAGGTCTTACACTGTCAAAAATGTAGTTTTGTTTCACACTCTCACAATGTCGTTGAATGAACTATGAAAACAAATTTGAAAACGCGTTATTATCTTGAGAGCACAATTTTCGTATTGAGAAGTAGGGATTTTTAGGTGAAATGGATAAGCTTTTTTTTTTACTATACATACCTTTGCAAAACTTCTTCAAATAAAGCTTTATCTTTTCGTAGCGATAAAATTCCTACAGTCAGAATTTTACAAAAATTGTCAACAAAACACGCCGTAAAGCTCAAATAACGGGCTAATCAAACCAAAAGCATAACGTTATCTTCTTTCGCTAATAGAGCATATTAAGATAATAGAGAAATTTCTGGGTTAAAACCAATATTAATTAGGATTCAAGTTATGGAATAACTGCAAAGGCGTAGTTGATATAAGAGGAATTGTTCAGTAACAAATACAAGCGAGTTACTTTTTGCAGAGATGTGATTTTCTGATAAAATCATAGAGATTTTTGTGACACTTGATTGTTTTTTTTAGTAAGAATTACCTTTTAAAAACTTCTCTTAGGATGTTTTATTTTTGTCTAGCGATAAGGTGCCTCTGTTATATGAACTATACTTAGAAGTATTGAATATTTTACATAGCTCAAGCGACGTGCTAGCCACATCGGACACAAAACGTGATATTCTTTTAGCTCTAACGATGCCATTAGAATACAACATATCAGAGAAAATTTTGGCATCAGAGCAGCTAAAATTTGAGCTATGAAATGAATAGCAAAACTTCAACAGAAAGCCATCCACAGGCTTCAATCGAACAAACAAAGCAAATTGAGTGTGAAACATAATCTCATTTTTGCTGCTACAACGCAAAAAAAGAACTCCACATAAAACAGGCACACTATTGAAGCATCAAAAAGTCAAGTCTTTGAATGATTACTGGAACTCTACGCAAAACGCTTTGTTATGCGAAAAAGCTCTTAGACAATCGCGTACCACCACAGGTACGCGCGGTTCTAAACGGGTTAACTCTGGCAATTACTCAACAATAGGTTATGATTGATATGGTTCGTTAAGATTTGATTCAGAGTATTAGTTAATATTGTTAATAACATTCAGGAAGATTATGTAATGGAAAGCGTCGAGTGGGACGTTGACGAAAACCAATCTAACTACTACGGTTGGTTGCATATGTGTACTTGTCACATATTGTCACCTCGATAGTTACTCATCTCTTTAGAATGGCACAAATTTTGCTTACTTGAAGAATTGGAGCTTGAAGATGCTGTACTTAAAACTCAAATTTATTTAGCCATTGCTGAACCACCAAAGACGATGGAAAGACTACATTTACTGTATCCCGTAGAGGTGCGTTAACACTTCACAATATGAGGCACATTAGATTTCGACCTAGTGATACATGAGAAACTTTCTGGAAACATTTTTCTTGCTTTTCATCTAACCTAGACATGGATGATAAATATTTTGGTTCATTGATAAGGTTGTATAAAGTTGGTGAAAGACTTCACTGAGGCTAATGAATAGAAGCATCACCTTTTTCAAAAATATTTGAATGGAATAATCAGAGTAGTTTGTTCTAATAAGCGATTGTGTTACTTCGGTCCACCTAATTCGACGTCATTGCAAAGGCTCACTTGAAGTAATCTCGTTGAAGAAGCTTGATGTAAACAATCGCTGCTTTCATTAATGTGGATAGCGGAACGTCAGCCACAATAAAGCCTATATAGCTTCACATAAGCCTTGTGACGATGTAAAGGCGTTTCAGAGATAATGTTGATAAGAAACTTATTAGCATATACTACTTACAGAAGCCCATCGTAACGGAAGCGTGGGTTACGTTGAATAAACATCGTCACTCTATCCACTTAAGGCATGTTCCAACCGGTGTGGGATTTCATGGTTTTCTTGATTCCATCTATAAGTGAGTATTATGCTATCCAAGGTCACTAAAATAGTTACCTCAAACTTTGATTTGATTTCAGACTGGATAGCTTACTCGCACTGCGAGAAGAGATCGACCATGGCAGAATTCAAACAGCAGAAGAGTTTCTGTTAAAGTAAGAATAACGGCTCCATTTTTTGTATGCCAACAATATTAAGCCTTGACTTATGTCATTCTTCTAGGATGCAGATAATGTACACGAATATGTTCATGTTCCATGGAGCCAATGTCACTTTCAAAGCATTTGTAAGAGAAATGTATAACGAAACCTTTTTTGACTGCCACCGTCTCGTAAGTTTTATTAGTATGTTCATTTGAGTGGACTCCTATAACACATACGCCATATGGAAAAGTTTTCTATAAGGTCTTGTTGGAGATTGTGTTGTGTCTTATTGCTTACTATCTCCACACTTTCAGTTACTTTTGCTGCATTTAGTTAAGTTAATTAGGTGTATTTAGCATTCGTTTTCTGAACGATTTGGCTATACGCTTGCTTACGATTTCTAAAAATAAAATCTGTAACATTATGAAGTCTGAGCAAATATCTTCTATATACATTATGCTTTACCGTTTAGCTACATAAGGCAGTAGAAGCATACCATATCAATCAAGCTGGAAGGACTTCAATCGTACATCCAATGTGTACGGTAAAATCTGAATCTAGGGTAAGAAACGTACTGTTATATAACCTTCGTTGTGCTAAGAATATTTAAAAAGGGACTATGAGTTGATACAAAATGAATCAATTCGAATATTGATTAACATCATTGGAACGCAAAAAGTATCAGATGTTGGTCAACCTTTAGGTAATGCTCCATTAATTTGAGCTCATTGGTAGCATGATAGATATAACTAAAATCATATTTGGCTTACAGTGACTTGTCGTGGCCTACTATGTATTGAAATGGTAACGTGACCTTCCAGGCAAGTCTAATGCTATTTTGTCAGGTTTGAAGTCGTGAAAAGTGTTCTGGGCCCAGAGACCGAACCAACGACTGATGTGTATATGTTAGAGTAGCATTAAATTTTACTACAAATGATCCAATTAACACTTCTGCCATTTCTGATTTCGCTAATATTGAACCGTGCAACAAAACAATATAAGTTTTCTTGATGCTTACCAGCTATCGGGGCGAGGATTTTAGAGGAGAATCTCTCACTGGGCAAAAATTTCCCATTGAGCTTCAGCATTTTTTCGACAGTCCGAAAAAAATTCTCGGAAAATTTAAAAATGCATATCCTTCGAAATTTCTAGTAATTATACTGCTTTCTTCGCAGTGTTTGTTGTTTTGTACATACCTAAGAGATTTGAGTGGTGAACAAAAACACCGTCTCAGGCGGGGAGTGGGAGGTGAATCGGACCCGCATTTCATCCATATCGAAGACGCGTGCTCTATCACTACACCACCGAGGCATATTTGCGCCACCACCCATTCTTCAACATTTCTATGATAACTATCGGCCACCAACCTTCAACAGGCTCGATCGGGTACGCGACGCTTTATAAACCCAGTTGAGCTGACATTATTTCTAATAACTGGTACTCGAAGTTTCTAGTATTTTTTTTACTGCTTTTATCACAGTGTTATGTGCCTCGGTGGTGTAGTGGAAGAGCACGCGCCATTGGTATGGATGAAACGCGGGTTCGAAACCCGCCTAAGGCCATGTTTTTGCTCACCGCTCAATTCTCCTAGGTATATATGTGATTCTTCAAGAAAAAAAACATTCGTACAGCGCTGTAGCATTAAGAATGAAATTATGCTTCACACTCGATACTCAATATCGCGCCCATATATCTCAGGACAAAGATTTTTTTCTCAATCTACGAATAAGAACTCGAAAGCGAAAATCTCAAAAACTCCAAAAATCTGTTCAACTTTTAACATTTTCTTACTACAGCGCTGTTGAAGGGAGGATAGATTTGTAATTTGTAGTTTGCATTTCACGGCATTTCTCACAGGGCAGAGCACTTCCCTCCGACTATTAGTGTTTACTCGATATCGTATAACCCACGAAATGAAAGCACCGCTTTACTGTACTGTAGCAGGGAGAATAAGATTGAGCTCTAAGCAAAGTAGACATTGCTTGTCGCTAAGATATGTGAGCGGCATCAATGGCGCAGCGCGGTTGATCTATCGCACTGCGCAAGTCACATGTGACTATTGTTACCTAGATATCTTATTCGCCCGAAAAAAGAAAATGAAACGTATTAGTCATGCTTCGGGATTACCTCTACACGTTCATATGGTTTTCTTGTATCGGCTAAGGCTCTTAGGTCTAAGTGTGTTAGTCGGCTTTATTTGGTATAACAAAATGAAAGTGGGCTTAGGTTTACAAAACGATGGAGCATAAATCTCCTACAATTTGACTCAAAAAAAAAATCTAGAATCTCTACAAAACTGTGAAAAAAGGCGAAAATCCGCCCAATACAACATGGCTTGTAAAACACAATTTTATGCCTCCTACCATAGCGCTATATAAAAATTTTTTTAAAACCACTTTTTTTTTGAGATACTTGAGATTTAGCATGCGAACGATTGCTGATAGTCTAAACGAATAATTATGTCGCGAAATATAAACGTGATAATACGCTGTGTGTGTGAAACACAGTCCTACTTTTTGTTCATGCTTTTATCTGTCTCAACATCATACATTTGTGAGCTTCCACAGATCACTCCAGCTAAGCCACACTTACACCACTCTAAGGACTTTTAAGCTAATCAAGAATATATTTGAATTTTACAAGATTTGAGCCTTTGAACACTTGCTAAGAGTTAAGTGAGAAGATTTTGTCAAAAAGGAGTGTTTTTACAATTCTACGCCTTATAACAAAAAAGCACCGCTCCCTCCCAGCAAATCGTAGCGCTCCTACGTAGTAGACAAAGTCTAGATGGGAAGGTGCTTGTAATTTCTATTTAAGAACCTTCCTAGGAAAAAGCTTCCGTGTAGCAAGGTCTAGTTCTTACACTGATACCTTCTTCATTTTTGAGTAACGCAGAAATGAAGGGTAGTAGATATAAAGTACGCTCTTTGCGTGCCTTAGGCTAGCAGCTCACCGGGCTAGTTTGAGAAACCACACAGACAAACAAAATCTACTAGATATTACTCTAGTTATCCGATGTTAAACGAAGTTATAGATGATTATAATAATAGCGAAACAATTTTTTAATAGAAATCAGCTGCACAGCCCGTCATCTTTCATTTCTCCTGCTTGTTTTTTCACACATTTTTCTTTCCATGATACTTCGAGAGCAAGACAATGGATACTTTTCTATTAGACGGCAACAAATGGGAAAGCGATCTCTTCTGGAAAAGAAATTCTTTTGGGAGTATTAGTAATCATTTGAAAGCTTAACTGTCTATTCACAGACAGACATGAGCGGTTTTCGAGAAAACTTTTTTGACGTTGTTAAACATGAAAATCCCTTTTGTTTCACAAACGCATTCTCTTTGCAAGACAGAGCTCTTTTTTGGACTATAAGCAAATATATCATATTTTTCGTTTCAAGTGTTTTCTCGAGACCACAGCTCAAATTTCAATATGCCTTGCACTCATATTTGAGCTAAGCATGTCAGTGGTGTGTCAAACAGGGCTGACTTATAGAGCCCGATACACGTGTTCCGATCGCTCCCATAGAGATTAGTAAAAGACGAGAAAGGGTAAGTGCCCGACTGACGAGATCGCAAGATCGAAACACGTGTATCGGGTTCTATTATAAGTCAGCCCTGTTTGACAGACCACTGACATGACTGGCTCAAATATGATTGCAAGGCATGCTGAAATTTGAGCTGTGGTCTACAGAAAACACTCGAAACGAAAGTTATGATATAATGAATATACTAGCCACGAGCAATCGAGTGTACAACACTTTGTGTTTGGTGAGTTTTTCACTGGACACAGAGTGTAAACCGTTCGTCGTCGCTAACTCTTAGTGTGGGGGTAACTGCCCGACTGACGAAATCACAAGATCGAAATACGTGTATCGGGCTCTATAAGTCAGCCCTGTTTGACAGACACTGACATGAGTGGCTCAAATATGATTGCAATACATATAAGCAAATATACAATAGCGAAAGGCTTACTGATTTCAGTTTGTGCTTATTTTCTGGAAAGACCGTTTCTCTGCAGTGTAACAGGGAAAATAAGTTCACATAAGCGAGTAAGTGGCCTCTAGCCAATTCACGGGCACCGCGGTCAGGCAGCAAGTGGGCTGAGGCAATGATCGACCAATTTTCGACCAATCTTTTAAATCGCGATATTTGTTATTCAATATTGAATCGTTTTTCTTCTTTGAGTACAAAAAAGCTCTAGATAAAGCCCGCATAGAACGTATGACTCTGCTGCAAAAAGACTTCAAATGCTTTTATTCTGCCATAAATACGGATGAATCAATCATCATTACGATCCTTTGATGGAACTCAGGAGGCTAGAACGTTCTAATTGCTTTCAACAGTGACTCTCGAAGACATTCAGATACTCGAGATTTTCTCTGCACGTTCATACGCATCGATCATCATCTCAGCCCACTTAGAGGCCTAACCCTGTGGCCGTGAATTGGTCAAGGACCACCCGCTCGTGTATGTGAATCCAATTTTATTTCCTACACTACACGAAAATGGTCGTTTTAGAAAGCAAAGCATTGGAAGCCGTAAACATTACGCTATCAAATGATTATTAATAGCCCAAAGAAAGCGCTTTCTCAGGTGATAAATATGCGCGTGTGGAAAATAGTTTTATCCTGACCTTTACAGCATCATAAAAGGGTCCTTTTGGAAGTCGATTATGTGAGGCTGTAGCCAAAAAAAAAAAAAAGCTTTCGAATAATCACTAAAACTCTCATGAAAAGTCTCTCTCCTGGGAAGGTGATAGGTTTTCCATTTATCGCCATCTAACAGAAAAGTACCACAAAAGGTTTCGGGTAATAGAACACCCAAAAACTTCCATGGTCTGCTTTCACGCAACTTATTTCATTAATTTTCTTTGCAAATGTCGTTATCTTCTGAATGCCAAGAACCACGAGCATTCAACAGGCATACCTCAATACTCAACCGATCTTCATGAGTAGTGTACATCCCAACACACCATCATTTTGTTAATTTCTCATGAATCGTTATTCACAGTGGTAACATACTACAACAGACATTTGACCGATTACTTGCTGTATAAAAGGCTGAACTAAATCACAGCACTTCCCTCTTCCACATATCGTGTAAGCATTTATTGGAAAGGGCGCTAGAACCATTCCACAACTTCCTTTCCCTCAACTGTGGCCTGTACTTTTTATCAAGCTATTTGTCTATCAGTTTTTCACTATCTATGTAAATGTTTTGGATCTGAAAGATGAGATTATTTTAGAATATGGACTGTACATTTCGGCAAGAGATGTGTGTTAACTAGATTTTACAAGACGTCATTTTATCCCTGTGTGAAAAGCGTGCAGAATTATCCATCCGGTCAAAGTTGCAAATAGTGCTCTGAGAGTAGAAAATAAGTGAGCTCTGGGAATAAGGTATTGGGTAGAGGAAATAGTGGACACTTTTAAGTCCGTCGCCTCTTTTTTAGGAGGCTCGAACGGTGCTTATGTTACTCCGTTGTTCTGTAGTGCCAACATGTGAGTCTTCATGTTCATTGAACTTTCAGGAGACACCTAGGATTTAGTTTCCGTGGTCAGATGATCATTGAAGTTGATTTGTTTACCCTCGCACTGGGCAACGTTCTCTTTCAGTGGTGTTTCCTGAAAAAGTAACAATGTTGGCAGGAAAGCAGAAATTTTAAGGGAATCTTTCATTATTACTTTAATCCCTTATTCTAGTCCTACGACTTCTTTATGAACATGTAAATTGAACTGAGCGCTGCGTCACAATTGTTTTCAGACATCCTTTCACTGTTATTTAAGCCAACTTGTCATGTGGTCTGGTAAGGGCTCATGTACAGCCCGATACACGTGTTTCGTCCTTACAGACTCGTCAGCCGGGCAGAACCCGTCGTCTTTCGATCTTTTTATAGTCAGTTCTTTCGGAAGCCTTACACTCCTTATAGAGAGTCATCGACGACGAACGCTTTGCACTCCATGCCAAGTGAAACCTTCACCTAACCCAGAGTGTTGTGCACTCGATTGCTTAGTGGCTGGTACTTTTATCATAATTATACCTTTAATTCAAGTGCCTTGTTTAGACCACGCTGGGTGGTTTGAACAAAGCACTCGAAATAAAGGTATAATTATGTTTTCAGATAGTTTCGATGGTCCTCAGAGTGTAGGCTTGGTATTTTTCCTCCGTCACCAAATGCTCTTCCTACGAAATTTTCTGTCTATCTATGATTCATCATCGATAATGTAAGCTTCTGAATCTCGAAGATGTAATTGATTTCAAAACTATGAACTGTGCAGTGTGGCAGTACGTGTGCGCTGATTCGACTTTACAAGACAGCGCTAAAGCATTCTATAGAGAACTCACAGATTTTTCCACTAAGCCAAAGTGGCAAATCAAGCCTATACCGCGTAACAAAGCGCTTTATGAGTCTTTGAATGAAGGAAAGAGGTCTTTTCAAGAAAAAACTTGAGCACTTTCTGTGCTATATTACTGCTGTGCAATACCAGCATCAAGTCTTCATGTTCGTTAAATGTCTAGGCAGCAAATAGGAGGTGGTCTCTGTAGTCAGAGGATCATAAAAATCAATGCGACTTCTTCCATATCAGTAGCATTTTGTTAACTAAGCTTTTTCGATAGATTCCAACCTGTATTTTCTACCACATTGAGCTCACTGGGCATCCTTCTGAGTCCTGATTCTTTCCAAAAGGTGAGATAAATTTGTAAGAAAAGCGAAGATTTACGAAATATCATTAGTAATGAGGTATCCTTCTTGTTCAAATTATGCAATATCTTTATGAACTTCAATAAATAACTCTGGCGAAGAGACGTCACCTTGCTAAACCTTTGTTTAGCAGCATCAGTTTGGGGTCGATGGGAAAATTGTTCTGTTGAACTGATGTAACTTTAACACTCAGCTCTAGTCATCATTAGTCACCATGTAGTGTTGGTTTACTTCTTTGGTTGACAAGCGCTTACAGGATTGTATTTGTGAAGACGCTTACAAATGCTAAATTGCGAACTAACTCCCCTTCAACACCGGCTCTACCAGATATTCACAAATTCTTCCTTAGGATCAGTCGCACAGATCTGGCACTGAAGAAGACGAACCTCGTCAAAACGTTAGCCGAGTGAATAAGCCTTCCATCGAGTTCGTTCTTTTCGCTCGATCTACGGAGAATGCTGCCAAATGCCTTTTGTAAAGGAACAAGCTCTGAGATAAGGAACCAGTAGTGCTTTCTCGGGAAATCCTCCACTTATAAGTACTCTTGAATGTGGCCCATGCAGCGCAACGAGATTCATGTGGAAATTCTGCTTGGTGTTTATGAACGTCTCAAAACGTAATCATAGTGCTTTTTAATTAGAAGCAATTTACAGTCATGAGAATGCTGAATACGAACAAAACTTAGAATCCAATATTTTGTATCATGAAACCAAGGTGTCACTGTACTTTCCGGGGCGAGATGAGCTTGCACGACACCATTGAGGCTCTCGCTCTGCACTTCTCAATTATGTTTTACCTGTTAAGCAGCTGCAAATAATCCTCCCTCAACGGTAAGATGTAGTGGCATTTCGAGCTCACAAGAAAAAAAACGCGTCTCAATTTTTGCTAGTACCACAGCGCATTTATGGTTGTAGTTCGCATCGTGCATCTTTAAAATTAAATCGTACTGTAAAAAAGTTATTGCTTTTCTACTGTAGAACTTGATAAACTGGCGCTTCAATTAAGGTGGTCTTACATTCACAGCGTCATTCATCTCTGGGTCAGTTATCACGGTTAAGGAGAGACAGAAGCATTGTTGCTTGCCGAAATTGAATTTCAGCTACTTTTTTAGTTAAAAATATTACAATTTGTCGCATGTGTTACATATCTTAGCTAATCAAGTCAGCATGAATCGTAGACGACCAAAATCAAAGCAGCAAAAGTCACTCTTTTTTCGTGATTTAGTCAAACTAACTTAAGAGCCAGGACTTGGAGTTTTTAATAACGAACTTGACTGCCTAATTTCTGATTAATGCGAATAGGAGATAGTTGATTTGATGTGTTTGAGTGTGTCAGACGCTGAGAATTCTTTGATTTATGTGTACGAAAAAGACCATTTTTTCTCATTCCTGAACCAGCTCATCTCTGCCCATGTCAAACTTTACTGGTAAGAGTAAAACACTGTGCAATCTTCAGCTTTTTGCATTCCATCACGGCATTCTTTACAACTCACTGATGAAATTTCGAAATTATGAGGCAAATTAGACAATACCTCTAAATTGACTTTTTTCAGACATCGCTTAAAAATTCAATATAGTCTGATATAATGTTTCCAGCCTTCCAGAGGTCCACTATGATTACTTTATTGATAGACGAACGTTCCGATTTTTTTGAAAGCTTTATCAGTACCACACTGCTGCTCGTCCCTATTATTATTAGGAATTGTTGGCGATGAAGTATCACTTCACTCCACGTCAAGTAAAATGTTAACTTGATGTTGCGCTCTTTCGGGGTGATTGATTGTTGATTGCATGGTTTTCGGCTGTCATGGAACACACGCAACAATACCTTCTAAACGATTTTTTTAACTCGCTAAAAATTCAATGCAAACTGATGAAATGATTTAAATCCTATGGATATCTGGTATGACAAGTGATCATTCATCTAACGTAGAGTGAGTGATACTTCTTTGGCAGCTATCCTAACATTTTTTGTTTCGAGTGTTTTTTTAAGACCATAGCTCCAAGTTCGATATGCCAAATAATCACTTTGGAGCCACGTATGTCATGTGGTTTGTTACAAAAGGGCTGACTTATATAGCCCGATACACGTGTTTAGACCTTGCAGTCTCGTCAGTCGGGCAGTTACTCTTTCTCCTCTTTTGCCAATTCTGAGTGGATGCTCCAGATTAATTTTCAGTGCGTTGTTCATCGCACCGTCATCAGACTCTGAAAAAGAATTTTTCCACAGATGTGAAGGTTGGTTCTGCAATCTTATTGACGGTAGACATATATATATATATATATATATATATATATATATATATATATATATATATATATATATATATATATATATATATATATATATATAGCTTAGTCTTGCAGCGCATGATGGAAGCGTGGGATATACTGCACAACCACTTTGATTCCTCGGTCTTGCAATATGTTGCGATCGGTGAAGAAAAATCGGCCTGTTCCGCCCATTGGTGAGCAATATAAACTAATTTTGAATACAGCACTTTATACGGGATGTTTTTGCAGCCCTTCCAATCTGAATGAACTTGGAATAGATATAAAGATGGGCACGATACGAGATCCAATGGAGCTACTGATGAAGTTGGGTCTTCTGTAGTTGGTGAATTGGTTCCGTTGTAATCTAGAGCCTTTTTCAGGATATTGTATTTGTTCACAAATATTGCTATGTATCATCCCCACAACCATTGACTAAACATTCTAGCGAGACGTGTGTATCAAGATACGTTTTCGAAATGCTACGATTTGGTATGTTCAGTGATTATGATTCCTTTTATCATCCGTAGAAAGGATGAATAATTTAGAACAAACGGCTAGGATAAGTGAAGAGTTTGGGGTACATTATAACTATGACCGTCAATAGAGATCAATAGCTGAGTATATAAGAGGCCTGTTAGTAATAGATAAGCTAAATCTCTTTTCGTAAGCCAAGTTGGATGTTGTATATCAAATGGATACCTGTATCAGACGTTTCCACGATCTGTGCTTGAACCACTTCGCATTCACTTCGCTGCCTTGCCACCATCGGTAATGGAGGATTTGTTTCTTCGATAATGCATGCTACTTTTAATTTTATGACAGATTTTGAAGTTCCAACCGCACTAGATCTACCTGATCTTAACACCATGCTTCGTTCGCTTCCTCTCTGATTATTTCGTATGGAATTCGTTGACTCAGTTCCATCTTGAATCCCATTAGCTCTACTTTACATCTGTCGGCTTGCTCAATTTCAAAGGAAACCTTTCACTTAGGTCGACAAGCTCTAGCACAACAGTGTTAATACCGCTTGTTTCAAGTGTTTCTCTAAGACCACACTCAAATCTCAGTATATCTCATAATTTTTATTTGAACCAAGATGTCATGTGGCCTATCAGTGGGCTCTTGTACAGCCGATACACGTGTTTTGACCTTGAGCAGCCTTGCCAGTCGGGCAGGTCCTTCGTCTTTAGCCAATCCTCTCGGGGTGCTCCAGTCTTCCTACGATGATTAAGCGACGACGAACGATCCATACTACCGTGAAGTGAAATAAATCACAAGGTTGGCGGTGTTGTACACTCGATTGTTCTTGGCTGATATAACTGAAATATATCTGATATTAATATTGCAAAACAATACGAAATAATATTTCGAGATGCTAATCAAGAACAATTGAGTAAAAAACACTGACGATTTGATAATGCATACTACTTCACGGCAGTATAAATCGTTCGTCGTCGCCTACTCTTAGTGGGGGACTGGAGCTTGAGAATATTGACTGAAGACGAACGTCTGCCCGACTGACGAGGCTGTTCAAGGTCAAAACACTTGTATCGGGCTGTATAAGATCCCATTAACAGACCACATGACATGTTGGCTCAAATAATATTCACGAGATATATGTTAATACCGATGAAACTAAAGGGCTTTTCGAAACGACAATATTCAAAACAGGACGCAATGTTTACGCATTCCCAACTTCAACCAAAAATCGTCTATTGAACAAATTTTGTTCGGACATAGAAGGCCACAGATGTTCATTCATACCCAACATTGCTGGTGAGAGTTATTGATTCTTCGTATGAAAGCAAAGAGAACTCACTCACTGTACAAATCTAAGGATGATTACGAGCATTTTTTCGGTACAGTTTGACCGACGGATGATTATGCTGGCTGAATTCTTTGTCGATTATTGATTATTTTTCTTTAAAACGTCACATTCAAAAGAAAAAAAAAAGCAGAAAGACATTCCGGCTGAATAAACTTTGTGAAGCTTAAGAACAATATTTTTTCCGTTCAAAAAAATCGACATTTCTGATTAATGTTCATAGTAAACGTATGTATTTTCTATTGATAATTTTACAGAAAACCCGTGTTCGGCAAGAATTTTTGAATCTTTTGACTAGATCCCCTCTTCAACCAGCTGATGTCAGTCAGTGCGGTCAGTCCATGTAGGACGGCTGCTGACAAGGTTGAACAATAAACGGAAGCTGTAGTTATCTTATAAGTCACAAGCTTAATACGCTTCTAACCTGAAGTTTTCTTTTTCGACAGTTTAAAATTTATGCGACCAATCATCTTTAAATTATAAATTGGTTATGTGCATACTTTATTGCTTACACATGTTGATAATGCTAAATTACGCTGTTGCGCAGAGTAGTTTATGATTCGTCATATTGCCAAGAAGGTACTATTCAACATATATTTTCTAGCTGTATGTGAATTTGAAGCATCACCATCTTTCTTATTTATCGGCATCAAATGTGGAACAGTGTCGTGTTGCTGAGCACTCGGCGAGCGAGCTCAATGAAGACTACAGCTTATTTTCACCACCGCCAGTAAAGAAGAAGAGGTACTGAAACAGCCGATTTCTTGAAATCTCTTACTGTACCCTGTCAAATGATTTTTGAACCATGTTAACTTCTTAGTCCTGTGTGCTTTGTACCAGTGGCTCTCGTTTTGTTTGAATGTTTCATTTAGAGTTAGACGAATTGTTTTGAAATCATTTCTCGAGAGAGTTTTGGTTCAATGATAGTAATGAGTGCCTGTGTATTAATGGCTTAGAAAAAATTTTTCGCTAGTGATACAGAACATGGTTGGAAATAATGAAAGTAGAAACCCCGCGGTATTCACACCCATCACTTGATTGCTGAGAAGGACTTGCAAAATATCACAGTTGTCGGGCATGCAACTGCCTCCAAAGGCAATACGAGAAAGAACGCGACCAAACAGCAGCCATTCGCTCTAGTGAAGATTGACGAGATCTCAAAATAAAGCAACGCCCATGTGGCGCAGTGATTAGAGGTGCTGTACGTTGCATACAAAGTCAATGGTTCGATCTCGCTTTCATAGTTTACCAAACCATCCATCCTCCTTTGGTCAGTGAATTGGTTTTAAGCTGCTCTCAATTTGTCCAGAAGGATAAATAGCACTAAATCGATGCAACCATAGGCCACCGCGGGTCATTGTAGAAGACAGATATGCACTAACTCAACTCAAACGAAGTCAAAAATTGAAGGCGAGTGCATGGGCTCATCTTTAACGGACTGATCAAAGCCGAGAGCTTTATTCTCTTCAAAATGAAGTAGTGCCACGAAACAATCACATGCATAGTGAGGAAATACGAATAAAACAAAGTCATTACGATAGAAGAGCCAACATTCTGCCATCAGAGTCAATAATTTTCTTAGACGGAACGATAAACTAAGTCACCTATCAACAACGATAAGAAACCATACAAGCAGAAAAGTAGTGTTATGAATCCTTATGATAATTAAGCATTGATAAATGCTTGCGCTTTCTAAGCTGCGAACCGTAAGCATCCACATTTCCCTACCTCTTCAGTTAGTCAGACGCGCTAATGGACATTCCACGATGATCTCGATGGTCGTTCCATCCACACTAAGCATAAGAAATGTGGAAGTAACGAAATATAATTGATGATTGCTGAGTCGATTTGATTTCAAAACGTGGAGAGAACGTGTAGAAAATTGCTTGGCTTACCCGGCAGCATATTTGCACCTTAGTCAATTGTCTAACTAATACGGACGAAGTTCGTTTGCCACACGGTGAAATTCTTGACGAATCCACGTCGTTAGATATGTATTACAGCATGGTGACAACTCTCGGCCAAAAGTGATTGTTTTGGTAACATTACTGGCATTTTCCTGAAAACACCTGTTTACTTACCTCTGGCCCACGTCGTGTTAGTGCGCGTGTGTCAATAATTTCATTAGATATTACCAGCTGCACTTATCCAGAAGTTAGTGCCTTCTTCCTACTCCTTGGTTGCCTTAATCGTTGCGTGTTGTATCTTATCAACATGTTATCTTTTGTGAAAATCAAGCTTTTGCGATGACTGAGGA
Source organism: Parelaphostrongylus tenuis (assembly GCA_019055375.1). Classification (NCBI taxonomy): domain Eukaryota; kingdom Metazoa; phylum Nematoda; class Chromadorea; order Rhabditida; family Metastrongylidae; genus Parelaphostrongylus; species Parelaphostrongylus tenuis. The sequence continues at coordinate 19,215 of JAHQIW010003708.1, forward strand.
TCTTCACTCCTTTTTCGGGTTCTATAAATTGAAAATCGGAGCAGATTTTTTAGAAGGATTTTCTTCTCTCACACAATGATAGAAGGCATTAATGAGGCGGACGAGGCCTCCAAAACGTGCATAAACCTCTGACGCATAAAGCTTGAACTGGCTCAAAACATTCTCCTAGACTTTATTGAAGGGCGCATCAGCTTACAATCTAGCAGAGCAACGTTTCTGAGAAAAAAACAAGGCATGACTTAAAATGTTTATAGAAGCAGTTGTTGCCTTTCTAATTATTTCATCCGCCTTTCTGATAATATATCTTGCGAGAATTGCTTGAAGAAGAGAAACGTGATTCCATTCATGTTTGACATTGGCGGAAAGTGTTTTGTTTTGTTTGATCTGCTTATGGATTTCATGACTTTTTTGAGTTTCCTGCGCTTGTAATAGCGCGGCAAAGTTTGTGTTTGGGAACGTAAAACGACTAACCAAAGGCCAGCTGAAGCACAATCGGGCTACATGGTACAATAGATTTGAAATATTTGCCAAATGTGGTATTAGCTCCAATTATACGACTTAGACACCAGGATACATCAATTTCGACAAGTTTGTTGGACTTGTCATAAACTGTTTGGTGGTGGGGTCATTTTGCAAGACTTCGTTTGTTGTTTCTAGGCTATTTTTCATTTTTATGTTAGTTGTAAGAAAATGGAACGATTCTGAATTTACTGTCACTTTATTAGATACTGTTTACAGCTCTTGCGCGCGAAATAATGCCCACAAATGTTTTGTTCATCACCTTGATCCGAGGCAACCGTTCTATGTCTTTCTTTCAGTGGATAGAATTCGCAAATGTTTTGCTTTGCTAAGAATACGCTTTTCTTGTTCTGGATCAACTCTGATCATTCCTCTCTGCTACCCTTTCTCTCTCTCTCTCTCTCTCTATATATATATATATATATATATATATATATATATAAAACTCTCTCCCGCTCTCTTTGTGAGTGATCGCGCACCAATTAGCCCCATGTTATATGGTGTGAAGTTACTACAAAGGTTAAGGAGCTGAACCTGGTCACAGAACGTGGAGAAATATAGGAAATGGGCTTTCCTAGGTCTTTGACAATAATGACTAGTTCGTACTCTTATACACGTAATCGTTCCGAGATCGGGATCCACCGCCCCGCCTCTCCTGGCAATTCTGGACGATTTGCTTCACTTTCTATGCTTCTCTAGACTCCAGCCTACCACTGCTAGACATAGCAGCCAACACTGCTAGTCGCAAAAGTTCGCCATTATTAGCCACAGCTGCTCGCCATTGTTGGGTGCAGTACAGTGGAGGTTACAGATCAAGAGGTGTGTAGCAGACCGGCTGGAGTTGCTAGTTAGAGATACAGAGGCTGTGTCTTGGTCCCGACAAGGTTGATATTGACAAGACTTGTATTCTTGCTTTTAATTTTTTTAAGGTCACAGTAGATAAGAAATACATTACGGCTGCAGAGTATATTGCAGGCAAGTAGAGGTTACCTTCACGTCGCAGGTCACTTAAGGCTACTGGTATCGTTTTGAAACCAACAAAAATGAAATCTTTTGTACGAAGTGTGCAGTGAAATTTAAATCTCTCAGGAATGTAGAATTATTGGGCAACTTCTTTTACTTAGTGAAGGCAGAGAATTCACTTAAGCCTGATCAAGTCATTCGATAGTCATTAATGTCCGAAAGTTTCAGAGGTGATTTTGATCTATGAAGGTTATGGCGGTGATTGTGATGGTCATGGCCATAGTGGTTTGCTGAATTGAATTTGTTAGTTAATGATAGAATCGTAATTTTTTGTTGTAGTATATCTATTTTAGAGATGTCGTTGAACCTTTGTATAACAAAGGCGAAACTGACAATGATCCGTGGTATGATATTGAGTTAGTTCAAAAATTTTCACGATGCAACGGCGTATGAAAATTCTGATCATGATTTCATTATTCAAGCTGACTCATTTAATGTGCGCTATTATACCATTCTGCTATTCACAAAATGACAGTTCGTAGTTGACGTGTGTTATCTGCTATGTGAGACATATTAATAGATCAAGTGGTAGCAGTTGTGTTTTTGAATGAGGAACGTGATCACAGGTTTAAGTTGGCGGCACTCAGCGAGCGCTTCCTGTGCATATACAGTGTGTTATATTTGCAGTTTAGTTGTTCAAATAATTAAATGATTCAGTCTTCCCTCACCATTTGGGAAGAATGGTATGTATATACCATGAGTGTCTCTTCCATTTGACTGGAAATTTGATGTATAGATCAATCACTTTTTGGTGTAAAGTCCAAAGACGTGTTGGGAATCTCACAAATCACCATAGCTCATCAGGTAGTGGGAGTACACTATTTTCTGCCATACTCATCAATGAATGTTGAAACTTCACCAAAACATTACTACAGCAATTCCTCGTAGCGATTCTTCTGCGAATTTGGGAATTAGGCAAGTACATGATAGGCAAAGCGCAAATGAATCTGATAGATCGACTGTGGTTTGCAGTAGTGAATTTCATAATTTATTGCAAATCAAGATAAGACAGTGTTGGGATGAGAAAAAAGCTTCTGAATAACTGTTAAAACTTTATTATATGTAAATTCGATCTAAATCACGAATAATTATTTCTCAAAATGCAGACCATTACTATACACAATCTTCTGTATACAACTTGCAAGCCTATGGATCTCGCAGCATCTCTTGTTAAAAATTGCCGCTCCCAGCAATGTCGTATCGGAACTTGAAGCTTGATTTTTTCCATTGCCACTATTTAATATCGGAAGAGTGCATCAAAATCTAATGCACTATAACTAGAGCTGCCTTGAGAGTTTTCTATATATATTTTTTTTTGAGACATTCGCCTGGATTTATGAAAACCAATACTGTGTGAAACAAACATGAAATTTAAATTCTTCGTAATCGTTAAGAAAGTTTTCGCTTACTCTAGTAATATTAACAATACAGGTTCTTCCGTTGCTACGTAGCAAATACGATTATTTTCATACCACACCCCTGACAGCTTGACAAGACTGTGATAATGATGTGATTGAAGAAAGACTGAGTGGGAGGTGGTTCGTAGTCTCTTCGAAGCATGAACTGATAACCAGTTAGAAAGAAAAACCGAATGACCTGCAAAATTATCGAATCGTTACTGAGGTTATCGATAAGGTACTAATGAACATCGCATCTCCAAAACTGGAAGTAATGGCGAAATTTACGTGAACAAGAGGCATAGTAAGAAGGTAAGGTGAGTGATGGTCGCAAAGAACTGCGCAACAAACTCCAGTAAGATTCATGGATTCTGTGAGGTGATAGTCTTCGCAAAAAGCGGCGTGGATTTACAACAATCATCTGTATTCACAGATGCAAGTGACTAACAGGTTATGGTATGACGCTTGCACATTTTACGGTCGGATTTAATCATCACTATACATACTAATCACGAACGAAGAAAATGAGTTTCAAAAGTGCTTGAGCCACAATAGTGTGGATACGGCCTGTTCAAGTAGCCGACTAAATACATCACAATTTTGAGGGCTTATTTTTGTAAGAAGAAATATCTAAAACATGTGAAAGGCAGTATGAAAAAATTTTAGTAGGCCGTTCTATATGTTTTGGAACCAGAGCGATAACTATACCTCATTTATTAATCAGAAATAATTGTGCGTTTCTTGTGAAAATTTTAGTATACAGCCTGCCGAAATTCGCTTTAAAGTGCACTTCGTGGGAACAAATTTTCTTGCTGCTCATAAACGAATGTAGCGTGAAGTAAAATGCTTATGAAGCGACGCACAAAATTAATGAGTCTTTCTCTGGACTTCTTCTTATGATATTCTGTGATGTGAGGCCTGGCATTATCATCCTGAAACAAAATGTTCCTAAACGGATCAATGCCGAGTACTTCAAAGCATCGCTGCCGTGGGAGTTTTTTATAAAAACTTTCCTGAGATATTCATATGAATTTACCATAACCGTAGTCTGTGAAACAAAAATAGGATTTCATAACATGACTTTGAGAAGGCATACGGATTCAGCTATTGAAGAACAAACGTGTCACAATAAGGCAAGTAATGCACCAAGAAATTCATGGGTCACTGTGCTAGGAGGCATAACTCTTCCTGATGGCACGCTCTAGCTATTAGAATTGGGTCGAAGCTTCTCACCATCACAACCCATTTCCATGGTGTCCTTGCGTAAGGTTACATGTGGATTACATGATTTGCAAGATCAACTCCGCAAAAAGGCTAGAACTGAAGAGACTAATAGGAATGAACAGCAAGTAGAGGTTGCACCAATACCACCATTTCCGCGCTATTCTATAGACAACAAGACCCCAACATGGAGCTTGATGGAAAATTCCGAGAATTTTCGGACGAGACTTTTAGAACCCTCACTCACTATCGCACGAAAAGTTTTCAGTCGAACTTCACCGAACTACAGAAACGTGGCATGAAAGAGGTTTGAGAGTTGATAAGGGAAGGAAAGATAAGGCTATCAGTTAGTGATAAGGGTGAAGAATTTGTTGAGATTCCTTGACAAAGATATCGCAATAGCGAATAAGCATCTCGAAAATGCTCCGCTTTACTGATCATTTTCTGTAAAGGAATTCAAAAGGCAAAACTGCAAGTTAAACAATGAGTGGGCCCGTGCATCAAAAGCGGCAGGCTTAGGACCATCTATGATTTCTCAGTTAAAAATCTAATCATCAACATGTCCTGTCTCAAACATACTTATAATAGCACATAAGTTAGTGTCCACTAATGATCTAATGTCCAACGATCTATCTATATTCAAAGTTAGACCCATCATTAGCTGTGTAGGCGGACCAACGGACAGGATAGCATGGTTCTTGACATTAATAACAGCCCAGTTGCTAAGATACATTCCAGCCCATCTGACGAGCACTCACATGTTCCTGGATCGTCTACCTGACGCGAAGGCGAATGAAGGGTACGTAATGGAGTCATTCGACGTTACTGCTCTATGTACCAACGTGTCGAATAACTTCGCATTGCAAGCCACACATGAGCTTCTGATACAACACCAGGGAGCTGTAGACATGTATGGCTTGTCGATTGAGCAGTTCATGGTCCTATTAAAAGAGTGCCTGAACTGCTCAATCTCCAGAGGTCTGGAAAATATTGTACTCGAATGAGAGGGCTGGCAATGGGGCAGCGATTGGCACCTAGCTTGGCGAATGTCTTTATGTATAAAGTGGGAGCACCAGTGATGGATCTCCGGTTATCACTCTACTGTAGGTATATAGATGATTGTTTGGTTATCTCTCAAAAGGAGCTAGATAATAGTTTTAGATTGCTGAATGGACAGTCAGAGTATATAAAATTCACCCGTGAAATACCAAAAGACGGTTGGCTCCCATTTTGAACATGCAAATAAACTTAACTGAGAGCGGTTACATAACAAAGTGGTACAAAAAGCCGAGCAATAAGAACATCCTGGCTCACTATCTCTTCTCATCCCTCAAATACAAAAAAGGCGCTAGTAAAAAACATTTAAAAAATGTTTAAAAAACAAAAAAAAACAGCAGCCAATGTATGTACTGGGAAGGAGCAGAGAGTAGAATCCGTGAAACTGGCTTGGGTAATAGTCACTTCTAATTGGTACAGATTTGTAGCCCCTCGGCTTACGTTTAGAGGAAATAATGAGCCTCCGAACGAAAACTTAGTTGAAAGGAAAGTCCCATTTATCATCCCGTTCTATTCAAATGAGATTAGTACAGCTATAAAACGCTGTTTGAAAAGAGTGGAGTTTAGAGCAATCGGTGATCATTATTGACGAATACCTAACCGAATATTCGCTTGAGACCGCCGAACTAGTTACGCAACCGCTTATATGACACGCTTCTACTGTAGTGATAAAGGATTGTTATGCCCGCTAGAAGAACACCTAGCTGACAAACGTCTTAATAAACGGAACACCCCGTTAGGGGCGCATAGAGCACAGAAGCACGACGGAGCTGATTTTGAAATTCGAAGTCACCATCCTTGCGCAGAGAACAAAGAACATCAGCGCGAAAGATCTTGAAAGCGTTTCAAGTTTAATACCACCAGTCCAAGTATAAACCACGAGCAGGAATGCCTCGTTATCACTCGTGATTTGAGTCAGTATATAAGACTGTCGTTTTGATGGGTAAGGTGCATTACGAGCCTATGTGATCTCCTTCCGGTGATCTTCCACTTGGATCATTCAGTGGAACAATTATAAAAAGCGGTGAGTATGTTGAGAGTTGATTTTGCGCTTGATGCAATTGAAATCTAGATCTGGTGATTATTTTCAAAGGAGTAATAGAGGCGTTTGACTGAATGAATTGCGGACACTTTACCTTTCCAGGCTCTGAAGAAAGGCGAACTGCCGAAACTTTATCTGTGAAATAAAGCTTTAATGTAACACTTCGTGTTTCGCTTAAGGAAAATCAGGAACAACATTACAGCATGCCGAGGTTAATAGACAGTCGGTCTTGGGAATAGGATTTGGATTTTTTGCTGGCTGTTAAAAAATCTTTTTCCTTAACCTAGCAATATATGTCCACCAGCATACCACATTGTCTCTAGTGTTTGAAAGTATTTTGGAACAATATACCCAATGATGTAGAGTGGTGCACAAGAACTCTTGCGTCAGCTGGGATTCGAAGCCATATTTTACTTTGATCGGGAGTGCGTTCTATAAAAATAACAATTAAACTCTGACTGATTATCTGCAACCAATTTCTGTCAGATAAGTGAATTCAATGTCGATAGCGACTATCCACACCAAACCGTTGTTAGTTGGCTGTTGAGAGATAACGCGTTGTAGCGTAGAAAGAATGGTGTCAAGGACGCGCGCCGGTAACGCAAGGTGCAGCACGCGCTCCCGGATAGAGTGAAAAGTGGTTTCAAATCCCAGCTGAAGCAAAAGTTTTAGTACACCACCATGTATCATGTTGTAATATCATTCCACCACAAGAGGCGGTCAAATGAAAATAGATCCTATTTCGGAGCATTCAACATAAATCTTAAGAATGTTCAAAGCCTCAAAGGGGTTGTTACAACAGAGCCATACACGTGTTCCGGAGGTCTCGCCCCCTTCCTCAGTTTCCTACGCCCCACATGCAGGACAACTATGCAGGACCTAATGTAGGATGTGAGCAATTGAAAAAGATAGCTAGACCTCGGAACACGTGTATGGCTCTGGTGTAACAACCTCGGCAATTCTTTGAACATTTCTAAGAATCAAATGTTTATTGCCAGGTTGAATAACAATAGATGATATGGACCAGTATATATCTACCAGCCGCGATCCATCGACTGAATAGTGGCAATAACATGGTGTTATTGCACGATTTACTGTCGCCACATACTCCTGCCTCCTTGCTACAATGAAGAGCTTAACCCTTTTAAAACCACCAGTTGTATTCGCACGCGCAGAGCAAATAGTAGCGAAAGAGCGATTTTTGTAGTTTTATTGAAGTCTTTTCACAGTTTTGGAAATAAATCTAAGGTTACTTGTAATTTTTAGATAGCTCTCGATTTTCTCTACACACACGCATGCTCTTGGTGCATTATAACTAATATGTTTAAAAAAAACTCTCTTTTACCGCGCAATCATGGTAATGTTGGCATTTTGTCAAGCAACATTTGAAATGTATAATATAGTTGAAATTAAAAAATAATACATAGTTTGTCAAAAATGATGTTCTATGGTTCATGCGAAGTCTGGCCGATTAGAAAGCATACACGACCCTTTCTGGATCAAGCCTCATTCTCTGGAGAAAGCTTTTCTTCTAAAGTCTAAGTAACCAATAGGCAGAAAAAATTTTTTGATTGGAATACTTTACCTCTTTCCTGGCAAAAGATGCACATTTCTGAATGAATAACTAAAACTGCGATGTTTGTGATAGCGCTGCCTGCTGCGATTTCAATTAGTGCACCGAGGAAAACGATTTTCATTATTTATTAGGAAACTTTTCCTCCGTTTCGGGAGAATCTTCAAGCTCAGCAACAATAATGAAAAAACTTTGTTTGATCGTCTAAGGTATTGGCTTTTAGTTTCCTTTCTACGTGGCAAATAAATAAGTTTTGAATTTCAGCGCAATGGTCAAGGATTTTGAGTGCAGAAGGTAAGGCTTTTTTCGCTTATACAGATTTGTGTAAAGAATTATTTTGATTGAAACTGGGATGTGAAATATGCACAATTTCTCCATATAAAGTGGTAGTCTAACTGTTACCAAATATTCATGAAAACCATGCAGAGATGGCAGCCTTCCATAACCGTCGGGGAAGGAACGTATTTTTCTCTCGGCTATCGTTACATCGAACCAAAGGATCTTTATAAGAAACATGTACGGTACTAAAACTAACATTTTAGAAAACATCTAAAGATCGTTGAAACTGTGGTAAAAACACTTTTCGGTAAAATTCAGGCAAATGCGAGTGTAAAACACACTACACACTTCGCAGGCCAATCGTAGTATACTCGTCGTTGCTGAAAGGCACCAAAAAGGCCCATACGGGAAGCAAATTCGGTGTCTGATAACAGATTTTGTAGAATGGTTACTCAAAGTTCTAGTGAAGACCTGTGCCCGTCGACGAAACCATAAGAAGTTAGTGTACTGCTGTTGGATTGGTCCCGGGCTGAAAGCGGACATGGGTAACACTGGCGTGAAGTCTCGTTGTTGACTGACCCCTTTAGAAAGACGAAGCCATTTTGCTCAAAATCCACAGCGGGTCTATAAGTATTTTGCACTAGAAAGTTTGACGCTCAGCAAGACTTCTTCCTACAAGAAGATGCGTTGCTGAGGCCACTTCTACAGGCGTCAATATGCAATGCAGAATGCTCCTGAATCCCCAAGGAACGTCACTCAAAGCCGAAAAATATTTCGTGTCCAGAAATTAATCAGACCACAGCATTAACTATTTACAATAACTTCAGCCGTAAAATGACTTTGATTGACGACCCATTCTCCACACGTCCTTGACGCTCCCACACCCTCCAGCGTATTCATCTAGCTCGGCGGTGATTAGGAATTTTGCAGTTTTAATATCATTCTCTTCATTTTTCTGCCTCCTCTTGAGTTCGCGTTCATGGCTCACCAAGCCATCTATCCATCCGGAATCGGTAAATTCTTATCAAAATTTACTTCGCACGTTCATATGCTTTCTGTGTACAAGCTTGAGCTTCTTAGGCTTGCGCTTTGCCTGGACTCTTGCTGCTCAGGCTTATTAACGGGTTTGGCCACATAAAATGAAAATGAGAAGTCTCCGTCAGAAGAATAGAAGATTTTGTGCACACTTGGCGATTTGCATTTATGCCAAAGAATAACTGTTGTTCCGCAAAAGCGCGGTGGTTTGGTGCTGGAGTTGCGAAATCCCATGAACATATCGTAGCAAAGATGTGCGCCGAGTGTGTAATTCAATATTCTTTTGGTTGCCACAGTACACTAGGAAATTTTTTGAATGTTAGGTAAACCACTACAGCAGACGTGATTTGTGTTCTCAAATGATTCTCAAACTTCTAGAGGGAAAAGCTCTATCTAGCAAAACTGCTCAAGTTTTAGTCATAATTCTACTTCTACTGCTGCACAGCTATTATAAATTCCTTTGAAAACCGTCGAAATTTTCGAAATTCAAACTATCAAACAGTCTCTAAGGATCTCAGAAAAAAGCGGAAAACGTTTTTTTTCCAAGGAGTAGGAATAGAGTGCGGATAAAGGAGAATACCAGAAAATCGAAGTTACAAAAAATGGCTATTCATTCACTCAGTCATAAATAAACTTTTTGGCATTCAAAAATTAGTGCCATCATCTGTATCACCTGCCGTCTCCTTGATCGTTGAGTGAATCGAGCAGGTACCATTAACACTTCCATTTTTCCAGTTGCGCGCAAGAGTAGCCCAGTGGGTCCTCCTCGCGCTAGGGATTCGCTGAGCATCATATCTTTCTTCTATCGCTTTCGTGAAGAAATCGGACCAACGGTTCAGTGGTCTTCCTTTAGAGCGCTTGATGTCCCGAGGAATCCAGTCGGTAACAGCTCTCGTCCATCGGTTGTCGTTGAAGCGCATCACGTGTCCGCCCGCCTTATTTTCGATATCCTGGCGTGTATAGCGGCGTCTCTAATTTTCGATCGTTGACGTAGGTCGGAAGTTCGGCTCCTTTCTCTCATTTGCGAGATACGGGATACTCCTAGCATCGACCTTTCGACTGCGCGTTCGATAACGCCAAGTGATCTTTCATCCTGCTTACGTAGCGACCAGGTTTCTGCTGCATACGTTAGGGCAGGGATAATTGTCGAGTCGAAAAGGTGGGCACGGAGTCGGATGTTCTTTGTCCTCTTCACTACATCTTCGATGCTCTTAACGTTCCTCAAGCCGCTCGTTTCCTCCTGCTCAACTCTGTAGCTAGGTCGTTCATCATGTTGATTTCACGACCTAGATAGATGTAACTGGAGCATTCGGAGGTTGTCGTTCCGTTGAGCGTGAATGGCGCATTCAAAACCCATCCGTTCCTCATGAACATTGTTTTCGTTAGATTCAGTTGAAGACCAATCTTTCCACAGACGTTATCGAAATCGGTCAACATTCGTTCCGCTTGGCTGATGTTTGGTGTTATGAGAACGATATCGTCAGCAAAGCGATGATGGTTTAATTGTCGACCGTCAATTTCACTCCCATTTCGTCCCATTCTAATGTTCGCATGACGTTTTGTAGGGTGGCAGTGAATAGTTTTGGCGAAATTGTATCGCCTTGTCGAACCCCTCTTCTTACGTCAATGGTGATATTGTTGTAGAATGGAGATATTTGGTCGTGAAATCTTTATAAAGCTCACGAAGGACATTATGTACCGAGTAGGGACGCCGTGGTTATCCAGAGCCTCTATAACCGCTTCTGTTTCCACTGAATCAAATGCTTTTTTCAGATCGATGAAAGTGAGACAGAGTGGTTGTTTGTACTCTCGTGAAACTTCAATGAGTCTTGTAGTAGTGTGGATGTGGTCTATGGTACTTAATCCTTTTCGGAACCCTCCTTGTTCGCATGGCCGTCTTTCGTTCAGTGTTCTGTCAATCCTGTTTAGGATGACTCGAGTAAAGAGTTTATAGACAACGGAGAGCAGGCAGATTGGGCGATAATTGCCTTTGTCGTGAAGGTCTCCCTTTCGAACAGCAATACAGAGTCGTACTGGTTTTCCATTGAATGGGATCTTGCATTCTGACAGGTAGCGCGTGAAGAGCCGAGCCACGGTGTTGATGAGAACTAGCGGCAGATTTTTCAGGTGTTCTGGTCCGATCCTGTTTGGACCTGGTGTTGTTCTATTCTTCATCTGTACGATATAGCATGTCGGATTTCGGAATGGAAGACAAGCGAAACAACAATTCATTCTCTTTCAATTAATTTGACGGTAAGAGGACATGGTTAGCGAAGAGGTCATGATAATATTGGTAGATGATTTTGCCCTCATCCATTCTGGAAGCTGTAAGCGCACCGTTAGGTTATCAAGTGCAATCATCTTGGTCTCATAGTTGGCGAAGCATCCTTGGGGTTTGCTAAGGCTCTTCCCAGCTCCTGCACCTTCTGACATAACTGCTGCTCGTCTCTCTTTGAGGTCTCTTTTAATAGCTTCTCTGCAGCGTTTCGCAAGTTTGGACCTGAGGATTCGCTTGCCTGCAGCTCGTGCGATTCCACGTTGACGTATCAGCTCGAGTGTCTGCGGAGACAAGCGTATCTTTGCGACCTTAGGACTCTCGGCTTTCTTTGCGCTAAAGTGAAGATATTCAACGAGCCGATCGTATTCTTCGTCAATGTTGTCGACAACGGTATCTTCCCAAGAGCCGACAAATGATTTGAATACATCCCAGTTTATGGTAGTTTTGGAACTTTATTGTTTGATTTTAGCGGCTTTCTTTCCTCTCCGCGATAAACGGAAGGTTGTGCGAAGGAGGCGATGGTCTCATCCCGTGTAGAACTTAGGAACTACAGCGACATCGGTCAGGCAAAATTTTGATCTGCTAGGATATGATCTACTTCGTTGTGGTACTCTCCATTGGAAAGATTTCCACTTACATCGCCGAGAGTGAGGCTACAGGAATCGTGAGATACCATAGATGGTTTGGGTCGTCATGATAAACTCATATAGCCTCTCATCCTGCTTATTCCATTCAAGTCCGTGCATCCCAATGTGGCGTTCTTCAGACGTTCTTCTAGGTCCAATTTTCGCTTCAAAGTTTCCGACAATGACCTTGAAGAAGGTATGATCTTCTCTGAAGAATTTTCCGAGGCCCATTTAAAACGCTTCGACTTCGTCTTCGTCATAGCTTGATGTTGGTGCCTAAGCAAAGAAGATGGTCAAAGCAGGCATAGAACCACATTATTCCAACCGTAGTTGTCCGATACGAGTTTTTAGTTGTTCAAACAAATCAATGTTCAAGGTCAAATTTGATTTGACGAGGACGCCAACGCCGCCGACACCTCTGCTTTCGCATGTTCCAAGGAACAGTTCTTCTCCGGTGTCATAAACAGCGTGAAAAGGATGGCGCCTTTTCGTTTCAGTCGGCCAATGACGTCGTACCTCATTCTTCTTACTTGAATCAATAGATCTTCTCAGCAGATTTGTGAGCAAAGGTTCCTGCATTGTAGGTACAGATCGTCATTTTAGTCCGCTTCGATCTTGGCAGCCTAGTTGCCTAGTTAGTAGCATGGTATTGTAAAAAAGCAATGTAGAAAATTACTTTTTAACTCACTCTTACATAGGTATCCTCTTGTTTGAATTCAGCATTTAACAATTTCTATTCAGGATTCAGTACGTTGAATCATCCAGATCTCCTGTAGGTTCCTCACATATCTTATTAAAGTACTTATAAAGTTTTACACGTCCATTAATTTTCATATTTGATATTTCTTAGGCGATTGATAAGCATCACATTAGAAAAACAGTTCGAAGGTGGACTCCTAGCCTCTGAAGTTCTTCATAAAGAATTTAGTTACAACAAAAACAATATGCTATTTCGTTTGAAATGCAACGTTTATGATGACTTATTAAAAAATATTGCACAGTGTCAAAGTAATTATAAGATATTGTTTTAAACGCAACTTTTGTTGATTGATTCTCGGTGTTGCAGAGGAGCTCCATAACACGACAATGTAATGTAAATTAAGTGCGTGGAAAAGTTTATATTTACGAGACCCCAAGACCTAAAAGCATGCAAAATGAGGTCCAGGCAGGATTTTGTACTGAAAAGCACCTAAAAAGGTTTAGATATATTGGATATGCCGCAATTTCTCCTGGGAACTAGATTTCTTTATCTAAGATGGACTATTCATTCCAAAGGCTAGACCATTTTGATGATATTTCGCTGTATAATTATAATAGTGTCTCTTAAACTGCTCCATGACAAACTGCTCGCAACGCGACGCTGTAATCAGTGTATTCAAGTGAATACTTTGTGCATCAATGACTCCAGTTCCGGGTACGCAATAACCTGCCAACAACATAGTCCATAAAATTGGCGAAAATGATAGCTATTCGCGGCAGTTACTCATGGACCTTAGATAGCTCTCATGTACATAGCCTTTTCCGGATAAGATCACCGTCTTAAGCAACGATCGTAGGGTACGAGAAGAATGGAGAGCGTACGTGGATAAGAGGAATCGTGAAACCAGCTGTGCAAACTTCCGGAGATATATAATCACTTTAATCTCGAAGAATTTTACTTAGAAAACGCAATTAGAATCTCGAATACTTTTAAATTGTGTCCGTCACCGCCAATCCATAAGTCATAACAGGTGAATAGGTATTGCTTGGCAAATCTTCAAAATTATGCAAAATAAGCAAATTTCACATTTAGCGTCTATCTAAAACGCTTGGACTGGATCGCGCTTTGATGCTTGTGATTCACGGGCCAGTATCGTGGCAGTCACATCAGAACGATTGTTGCTTTGCTTTTGGGCCCCATGTAAACCTAGAGGCCTGCTTTGTACGCTATTATAGTTTCCATCTAGATGTTCTTTTGTGGGTAAATATTCTACTCGCTTTTCCAATATATTCATTCGCGCATGCCATACATGTCATTAGATATATTGTACCGTAACTAATACAATCCCCCTCTTTTCATTGGTGCAGATTCTACAGTCTTCCGAGTGGCGTAGTCGATCATAAAGGCGGTTGCGGACTAGTTGACAAGGTTGAGGGTGGAAGTTTGACTACTGTCACAAAACTTTTAAGACTGCTTCTTTCAGATATTCCTTGATAGAAAAGCTAACTTCGTTTGAAATAAAAAGCACTTAAAAGCGATTTTATTAAGGCGCGAAGTTTGGTGTCCACTCTGTTAATTTGAGATTTCAAAAAATTTGTCCATTTCTCTTGTGAGGAGCAGACAATGAAACACTCATTCATATATCGGCAGTAGAGTAGGAGCTGGTGAGTGGAAAGCGGAACATCTCTGTTATGCATGTAAGGCAATAGTTGGACTTGAGTTTATTCCCCACTTTCATGTCACAGTGGGACTTATAAGTTTTTCCCAGTGTTTTTTACTTTAGGTTTTTTTTCAGATTTTTCAGAAGTTATTAAAGAGGTTGGTCATGCTCCTACGCTTCTACTCAGAAGCTACCGGAAATCACGCACGGCCATGTATAAGGTTAGTGTACAGATTACAGACTATGCTAAGTGCAAGGATGTCACCTGTCACCTGTCGTCCCGTTGATCGTCGAGTGACTCGAGCGGGTACCAGCAACTCTTCCATTTTTCCTTATCGCGTGCAAGAGTAGCCCAGTGGGTCCTCTTCGCTCTAGGGATTCGCTGAGCATCATATCTTTCTTCCATCGCTTTCGTGAAGAAATCGGACCAACGAGTCAGCAGTCTTCCATTAGAGCGCTTGACGTCCCGAGGAATCCAGTCGGTAACGACTCTCGTCCATCGGTTGTCGTTGAAGCGCATCACGTGTCTGGCCCACCTTATTTTCGATATCCTGACGTGTAGAACGGCGTCTCTGATTTTCGATCGTTGACGTAGGTCGGAACTTCGGATCCTCTGTCCCATTTGCGAAATACGGGATACTCCGAGCATCGACCTTTCGACTACGCGTTCGATAACTGCAAGTGATCTTTCATCCTGCTTACGTAGCGACCAGGTTTCTGCTGCATACGTTAGGGAAGGGATAATTGTCGAGTCGAAAAGGTGGGCACGGAGTCGGATGTTCTTTGTCCTCTTCACTACATCTTCGATGCTCTTAAACGTTCCCCAAGCCGCTCGTTTCCTCCTGCTCAACTCTGGGGCTAGGTCGTTCATCATGTTGATTTCACGACCTAGATAGATGTAACTGGAGCATTCGGAATTTGCCGTTCCGTTGAGCGTGTATGGGGCATTAGAAACCCATTCGTTCCTCATGAACATTGTTTTCGTTAGATTCAGTTGAAGACCGATCTTTCTACAGGCGTTATCGAAATCAGTCAACATTCGTTCCGCTTGGCTGATGTTTGGTGTTATGAGAACGATATCGTCAGCAAAGCGAAGATGGTTTAATTGCCGACCGCCAATGTTCACTCCCATTTCGTCCCATTCTAATGTTCGCATGACGTTTTGTAGGGTGGCAGTGAGTAGTTTTGACGATATTGTATCGCCTTGTCGAACTCCTCTTCTTACGTCAATGGTGATATTGTTGTAGAATGGAGATATTCTGGTCGTGAAATCTTTATAAAGCTCACGAAGGATCATTATGTACCGAGTAAGGACGCCCTGGTTATCCAGAGCCTCTATAACCGCTTCTGTTTCCACTGAATCAAAGGCTTTCTTCAGATCGATAAAAGTGAGACAGAGTGGTTGTTTGTAGTCTCGCGAAACTTCAATGAGTCTTGTGATCGTGTGTATGTGGTCTATAATACTAAATCGTTTTCGGAACCCTGCTTGTTCGCATGGCTGTCCTTCGTCCAGTGTTCTGTCAATCCTGTTCAGGATGACTCGAGTAAAGAGTTTATAGACAACGGACAGCAAGCAGATTGGGCGATAATTGCCTACGTCGTGAAGGTCTCCCTTTTTGAACAACAATACGATCTTGTTGGTTTTCCATTGAATAGAGACCTTGCATTCTGACAGGTAGCGTGTGAAGAGCCAAGCCAGGGCGTTGATGAGAACTGGCGGCAGGTTCTTCAGATGTTCTGGTCTAATCCTGTCTGGACCGGATGTTGACCGCGCTCAATTTTTAGTTGGTCTCTTCATTTAATTGAGCCAACATTGTTGATATATATATATATATAGTATATATATATATATATATATATATGTCTAATATGACGGTATATACATAGCATACATATACAAAGTATATGAGTATATATATAGTATATGAATATATTTAGTATATATAAAATAAGATTGAGCATCACACATCCGAATCATCGCTGTTATCCGCACCCCTTCGAAAACATGACGCTTTCTTGAGCTTTTGAAGTGGCTTAGTAACTTATTCGATAGCACAAGCTAGACAGTTTCAACAATATACTTGTCATTTAAAGAAAATCTTCTAGTGCGCTGTAACAGCCAAAATAAAATTTTGTTTCACACTTACAGGATTTCCGCTCATCTTTCACTAAACAGATCATTTCCATTACCTTCAGTAACCATTCGATAGCCTAAACTCTGCCGATTCCAGTGATATATTTGTTTTTGGAAAGAATTCTTGATTATTTGCAGCCAAAAGAAAATTAGGCGCTGTGCATTGCAACAATGGCACTTAGCCACTACGCACTGTCGATATGTGGGTGGTATTATGCAGCTTAAACACCAAGCCAACGAGCGATCTCAACATCGCCACATAGAGTAAGTCAATGCAACTCAACTGCTTTGCAACTGTCTTTTGCTTCTTATTAAGTTCACTTAATCATGTGCATTTATGCTTCGCCAACTACCAAAAACAAAGCCGTCATGTACCTACAAAAACACGGCATATTACGATATAAACGTGCAAGAAACGACATTTAATAAAGCTTCAGTTCTGTTCAGAACTTGTTTGGCGATGTTACGAGCATAGGTGACGTGATAAAGTCAACATTGGAGTGGGAAACTGATCTGAAAACACTCATCTTCTCCTTGTTACTGCTCTTCGCCCCTTTCACGCATTAACTGAAGAGTCGACGTTGATCAAATGGTGCAAAAAAAAAATTTTTGCATGAACCACGACGCAGTCTAAGGAATTGAATAACTTTTCTTTCGAATCGCTCTTGAATGCAATCAAAATTTTGTGGTCTCTTGAAAAGTGTTTTCATTGTTTTATGAGTTTGTCAATCTTTGAAACACAATAATTCCTCTCATGATAATAAATTATATTTTACAAATCTTTATTTCGAAATAAGCTTATGGACGCGAAGAGAAAATTTCGAAGTATCAGAAACAATCCTGATATTCATCAAAACATTCATGTGATTCGTGCCACGGACTGATATTACATCTTGTGCATACACCCTAACAGACGAGAAGTACTCACCGAGTGCGAAACCTAATATTTTTTCGACTGTTACAGTGCTCCAAATGTCCATTTTATAGCTAAACATACCGTTGAAATTATCAAAATTCGTTTGATCTAATGATTGAAACTTGATTGTGAAAAAACCCTTAGCGGCGAGAAATCCTTCAATGTGGAACAAAATTTTGTTTTAATTGTTACAGCTCTGAAAACAACTCGTTTGAGAGATAAAACTTACCGCTCAGATTCACTTGATTTGATCCATTGAGGCTACCAAAACTTTCCACAAAAACAAAAAGTGCACTCCTACCTGAGGCCCCAAACATGGTCAAGATAGCGGAAATGTACCAATATTGCTCAAAATGTTATTGCAGATAATCGCAATTTTTGGTGTAGAGAAGATGATTGCATCTAATTCAACAGAGAGATCTGGAAAGTTTCGATGAGGAATGTGCAGATAACCAAGCAAATCAGCGGTACTCGACTTAACTTTATCGACCAAATTGAATATGTGTTGTACGAAATCCTACTATAGCAGTATAACCTTGAGCTTATGATTTTGACTCAAATCAAAATCGATTGTTCTTCATCCACTTTTATTGTGAGAAAGAAAAACATCTTAAAAGGATAAAACATGCTGTAGCATCTTACTATCAAAATTGAAAACCATGGGGAACAATTAATTGGAGAAGCAAAAAAAAAAAACGCTGCCAAACATGTTTATGGTAGGACACCGTGTAACAACACATGAGCACGTGAAAACATGGAAGAGAAAACATAAAGATTGAAAAAACATATTCAAAAGGAAACCGCTTGAAAAGATTGCGACTGGATTCCCCACCCAATCAAAGAGATCGCGATGGTCAGAAGCCCACTAGTCGATGCGACTTTCTAGTTTACACAATACTTTATTTGGAGGAAAAAAAACAGCTATGGCTAGCAAATTATTCTAGAGCTGTTCTTTGTGAAACCCGCGATCTTCTGACTTTTTGTAATGCCTTTGAGTATCCGAATAGAGTCTTACTGGAAAAGATACGAAAAACAATTGAAGAATGTTCTTTTTGTCACAAGGTTGCGATATGTAAAGATTAATTTTTTCTGAAGCAAAAGCTTTTCATTGGAATGTCAGTACAAAAGCTTAAATTTCCATGAACTGCTGTACGTTGTCTTTTTTTAATGAAAGCTTTTTACGGCAGTGTAGTAATAGAAATAAAGCTGTGTATGACACACGCCGCTCACAGACCTATTGTTATCCACTGAATATCGCATATCTCAGAGAGTTCGGAATGCACTTGGTTCTCCAAATAGCTTTTTTTTACACCGCTCTAGCTAGGAAATTACTGTTGCGTTTCACGCGCGCCGCACTGCATCGTGTGGATTTCCTTTATGTATTGCAAACTTTCCTCTTCGCATATATTTCTAAATTTATGTAATGGAATTTAGAAGAAGCTTTGCTTTAAATCTTGGGCTTAGGTATTTCGTTTTCTTTCGATGCCAGATTGAGAGCATACGTGGTGCAATGGTTGAAGGTGCTCTTCGTTGCACGCAAGGTTAGTGGTGCTACCTTACGCTCGGGACTCACCAAGCCTTCCATACGTTCGGGGTCGGTTGATTGGTATCAGACTAGTCGCAGACTTGTTTGGAATGATATGCAGTACTGACTTGATATCGGTAGGCTACCACGAGTCATTGTGAAAGTCAGATATGCATCCAGTCATTTCAAACGAAGCTATACATTAATGGCGAATGAATGGTGTGTTCTTTAAGGACTGCTAACGCCGCGAGTTCTATCCCGCATACTTCATTGCCAAATGAACTAGCCTCTAGGCTTAAGCCTAAGTCTAAGCAGTCAATCAAGCAGTCTAAGCCTGAATGCAAGAAACATATAGACATGTAAGGAAATCTTCGTGTATCAGAGTGAATAGTTTACCTAGATTTCTTGCCAAAGCGGAGCAAAATATCAAATTTGATAACTAAAATTGCACTACATACACTACATATGTGTATGGCGACCGCGTAATTGCTTCGTCACGTAAACTCGAACACTCTAGCAGATCAACAGTGCGACAAGTACAAAAAATTCGAAGGAATCTGGATTTCATTTTCACAATAATATATGAGAATAATTGACATACCGTTTCTAGCGCAGTTTTACCAGTAATTGATGGAGGACACAAAACATAGACGCACCAAGCTAATTCCCTTTTTTTAATAGCCCACAGACGACTGAACTCCTGAAAACCAGGGTCGTTCATGAAACATATTATCATTAGTGTCTAAATTTTTTAAACTACTGTAATACAGGGAGAAAATAAAATGAAGAAAAATTTCAGTTGATATAACGTAAGAAAAATGTGCCCTGATAGATGAAGACTGTTGTGGTGATCGCGACACTCAATGTACCATTTCTTTTGCGAGAATAAACAACCGTAAATTTGAAGTCCAAGAGCGTTCAGTAACATGCTTGAAAACATGATTTTCTATGGATTTTGAGAGATCTCGAAAACATCAATCAAGGAGCATAGAAAGAATGATAATTTTCAAAAAAAAATTTCCTCATTTCTCTTATCAGAGGTTCTCCTCCACTTACCGATCGATTGAAAGAAAACAGCTTTCTGTGAAACTAATGTTCCGACGAGTACAGAAACCTTTCCTTCAACACATTTGACAGTTCGACATGTTTCGATCAAAATTTTTAATCTTTTCATTATTACTTGAGCCAACTTGTCATATGGTGTGGTAAGGACTCTTATACAGTCCGATGCACGTGTTTCGTCCTTACAGATTCGCCAGCCGGGCAGAACCCGTCGTCTTTCGATCTTTTTATAGTCAGTTCTCTCGGGAGCCTTACACTCCTTATAGAGAGTCATCGAAGACGAACGTTTTAGACTCTATGTCAAGTGAAATGTCCACCTAACCCAGAGTGTTGCACACTCGACACTCTTTGGCTGGTACTTTTATCATAATTATACCTTTATTTCGAGTGCTTTCTTTAGACCACGCTCAAAGTTCAATAGATCATTCCATTACTATTTGAGCCAACTTATCATGTGGTCTGGTAAAGGCTCTTGTACAGCCCGATACACGTGTTGCATCCTTATAGACTCGTCAGCCGGGCAGAACCCGTCGTGTTTCAATCTTTTTATAGTTATGTCTTTCAAAATTTTTGATTATGCCGAAAGGTTTTCTCGACAAGTCAGTGCCGTGATTTTGAAATATCCACATCAGATGCGATGTGTTGGCGACGCTGTAACAGAAAATCTCAAAATAACTGCCCGCGCGGAGAGACCGGCTTGGGTGAAGCTTCATTATAGCTTTCTTGCCGGCGCCGTAGCATATGTCGCGCGTCTGTACCCTCTTTCCTCACGTTTTTTGCCTCCCTTTCTTCAACTCTCTGCTGTCTACACTGCCACAGATTGCGCACCAAGGATAGGCGATATACGACGCACACTGCGCAAGATAAGGCGGTAGTTTTCGCCAACGTCAGCTCTGTGGTCTGCCATAATAGCGGCGGCAGTTGGTCCCCTGAACAGCCCTAATTCGGAAGGTTCGGTTTGGGAGCCTCTCTCTGCGGATGAAGATGTTTCATTTTCTGGGAGTGAAGTCACCAAATCGTATCCTACCGCTGCCGGACCCCACCTCAAAAACACAATCAGATTTAAGTCGTTCTGTGGCTCTCTCTCTTTCTCGCTAATGACCTGACTTAAGTGTACGGTATTTTGAAACTACTGAAGATAATAGTGTTTGTCTACTCGAGTCTTATTAGTTAACGCTTGTAGCGCAGTCGAGTCGATCTACTGGAGTAAAACGATTTTACCAAAAAGTAGGAACTGTTTGAATTTACGCTATCGAGCGATTACTTATTATTTAAGGTAGAAGCTGTGCCCTAAAAGAAATGCGCGTGTGTGGAACGTATGA
Organism: Parelaphostrongylus tenuis; assembly: GCA_019055375.1. NCBI lineage: Eukaryota > Metazoa > Nematoda > Chromadorea > Rhabditida > Metastrongylidae > Parelaphostrongylus > Parelaphostrongylus tenuis. Next base: position 40,583 of record JAHQIW010003708.1, read on the forward strand.
CGGTTCTTCTTGTCACAGCTCATAAGTAAAATCTTTACAAAAAGTAACCATAATTTTCATTCTGTGAGATTTGAGCTATCGAATGATTACTAGCTTTCTAAGAAAAGAGTTTAGTCCAGCGAATTAGAAACGCAGTAATGATAATTGCGAGGGACGCGTGTGAAACAATATCATTTGAATGTTGCAGCGTCATGAAGAAAACAGTTTTAGAAAGGGAGCGAAGTACAGCAGTTGTAAACACTTACTAACACTCTTATGAAAATCCTTGTCTAGCGGAAGGAGTTATTTCTTCTTTTCCTGCCTATTAACCGAAATGAACAACATAATGTTTTGGATGTGGATGTCATAGTGAATTTCGAATTTGTGATCATTCCAAAACGTCGTCGATAATAGTAAAGAGATTCATGAAAGGAAGAATCACATCAAATGAAAGCAAAGGGGCTGGAAGAGAGCGGGAAAAAAAAAGAGAGAAGGAGGCAGGTAAGCGTAGAGAAAAAAATTTAGAAAGGGAGGAAGGAAAGTAAAAAAAGAGAGGAGAATAAGAGTTCAGAGATGTGCGGATAAAACAACATAGCAGCTGGAGCTCACGGTGCTCAGGAATTAAGATTGAAATTTGTGAGCCGAAGTTGTAAATTGTTTGGAGGCAGTAAACTTATAAGAATGCATGACGACACAAAATGTAATCAAAACGATGACAAATCAGCCTGCCAGTAGTTTATTGCCTCATTATGGTTAAAGTTTGTTATGAGTGTTCAGCCGCGACACATAGGAGAGGTTTTCATTGGAAAGCCTAGTTTAAACCAATGCCAGATCTCGAGATGAAGCTATAAACCACATGCAATTCTCTCAATAATATGGCATCTTATTTCTATAAGAAAAAAATATCAGACTTGCTCAGGTTTTCGTGCACGATCATAATTCCCCAAGAACATTCGTTTAATTCGCTTGTTGATTGTGCACTGTTCACCTTGAGCTATTCATATAAATTATTCTACCGCACATGTCAAGGTCTATACGAGGTACGGGCAATTGATCAAGCAGAATTTGAGCCAGGACTCAGCTGTATGGACCACTTTGAAACCGCAGTCCAAGTCATAGAATTGAGTCGGGAAATGTATCAGTCTTGTTCTGACTTTTGTCGATCATTAAAAGCTTATAACAGTGTGGTATCGGAAAAATCATGTTGCGCTTGTCGAGCAGGGAGGGACCCTTCCTATAAACTCTGTCCAACTTTCATACGAATCTCGCAGCAACAATCAGCTTTTCTATTGACTGCTCACCATACCCGTAAAAAGGGGTTTGACAAGACGTCACTATGTCTCCACGGGTGTTCACAGTTGCATTGCAATCAATAATCAGATTGCTCGACTTTCAAGAAGAGGGCATAAATACTGATGAAAGATTCGTGAATAAATCAAGGTGTATGATTGTCTGAAAGACACCACTCCGTACTTGTGTCGTGGACGTTAAAACATGGAAAAAAGTATAAGGGAGAATCAGACAGAAAGGGACAAAACAACGTGGGCCACAATAGAGCATTTCAAAGAAGTATCCATCAACTAACACCCGAAACTCAGCATTCACGCTTTGATTCAACAGCTTATTCAGCGTTGTGTTATGCAGCGGAGAAGTCAGAGGATAATTCAACAACGTCAAGAATTTTGCACATTACTCGTAGAACGCTTGAACATGGTCTCTGAAAGTCAACTAACACTTCAACGCCTGATAGATATGCTAATCTAAAATCTTGGAAGCCAATCCAGTCCTTAGGATTCAGGAGAACATACATCGACAACGAGATAAAAGGGCTTGTCGCATCAAAAGAAAAGCAGAAGACAGGTGGGACGAAGAGAACAGTGGAGTGGACTACAAATGATTGCAAGCGTCCTCTTGGACGGCCTCTCAAACAATGAGGGCACGTATTGAAGGCTTAAGTGAACTATCAGCATTCGCAGAGGGCAATGATTTTAATAAAATAGAAGCGATACCATGGGACGTCGTCATGTTCGAAGCAGATCAATACTATATACGGCCATTACACCAGAAAAGAAGCAATGGAAGTTATTACGATCCTCATTAAATAGTGAAGACCGACCGCCTAGGTGATCAATTAATGCAGGCTCATATCCATATGTGAGTGCTCGTTTAATGTGGGGCTGGCGATTATTTTACACATAAGGCTTATTGAATATGAGATATGAGGAGTGTAGGCAAAGCACATTGAATTCACTTGCACTACTCTAATCTTCATTTCGATAGTTTAAGATGTTATCAACTGAAAGGACAACATCACTTAATCATTAGAACTTGAACCTAAGAAGTGATTTTAGAGAACTCTATGAAAATTTCAGCTACTTCGAAATGGCAGAAGGTAGACAGCAGTCAATACTTTGGCCGGTCTATGCTCCTCAACTTACGACGTAGTTCTTCTCGGCAAATTCTTTCATTGACAAATTATTAGCAAAATCTCTAAACAGCGTACGTTTGGTAATTTATGGCTATGTTTGTTCGCTTTTATGCACTTTTGGACTAAAATCAGCAGGAAATGCTTTGATTAACCTGGATGCAAACATTTTCAGAAATAGTGAGGGTTTTTTTTATTTCAATCATCAATTTTTGTGTAAAATTGAGCTCTATGTAATAAAAAACTTCGAATTCTTAGACCCTTGTTTGCAAATTTCAATTTTTATACAAAGTACAAATTTCTCAGAGGCCACAAACATATTTTCTTTTCGTTTTTTTTTTAGATGGAGGTTTGTAATTTAAGCATCAAATTGAACAAATATCGTCCAGCAAAAAACAATTATGTTTCACAGTATATCGTTGTGTTCAAAACTAGAGCGCCTGAGTTTGAAAATTTATAAGATTTGAAATTTGTTCTTATTTTTTTGGTTGGTTCAGTTCTAAGTATAAACAAGATTGGAAGGTCGCCTTATAAACTCGTATATGCTACTTCAGCGACAGAGCAAACCTCCCTTATAAAAGGTGTAGAAGATTGTGAGGTCGCCTTATAAACTCATATAGGCTACTTCAGCGACATGGCAAACCTCGTCTATGAAAGGTGTAGCTTTCCTCCCTCGGGTTCTGCGTATGGTGAGGAGTTTTTCCGCTAATTATTGGAAATGCACAGTCGTCTTGAAAGTTTGAGCAATGTTTATATCGCATAATGTCTTAGAATTTCGTACCCACTTATTTAATTTTCCAATTTACACTAGATTTTGTTTTTTAGCGCATTTTCGTACAACTGTGGATCGCTAGTTCAATGATGTAGCCATTATTCTATCAGCTGCTGATGAAACACCTCAATACAGCTAAGCTAGAAGCTTTGTAATATTACACAAATTTCTAAAACAATCTTCAGATCATTTTCATAGATCTTACATTAATTGTGCCTTACTCGTTTCTACTGCATTCAACCACAACATATTCAACCATGTAACTACCGCTCATTTGTGAACGAAAGTCACCAAGTGCGTCTTGCATTATGAACTGTGAATAAAAAATGAATTTAATCAGTCATATCTTGCGTGACAAGTGTATAATATTGATTCTGGTTGTCTTACATTCAAATGGATATGCTTCGAACTTAATTTTGCCTAACTCATTTCTAATGGCGGAGTACGATTTGAATATAATCGCTAAGGTGGTGAGATACGAGCAAAGCTTGGAACGTGCGAAGATTTCGAACCCACCATTACCATTTATGGAGACCCACTATGTTTTCAATTACACTATTCATGATCTTTCTCTCTCTCTCTCCCTCTCTCTCTCTCTCTCTCTCTCTCTCTCACTCTTCAGTATTCTGACATAGTCGATAGCTGTGAGCAACACTCGCAATGGGATTAACCTAGAAAGCACAAATGGCTTCAATCTTCGTTATAAGCTTGCAACGAATAAGCTGAAACACGGGGACAAGAAAGAGACAAAGGCAGAGCGAGGGCCTCGATGGTGCAGTGGAGATCTTAGTGAGCTCCTGGAAGGATTGATCAGGAGTTCAATGCCAGGTCAGTTTTCAAACTTTGCTTGTGTCTCAGCAATGTTGTGATTATATTTTTTAAAATCATGTTCTGCGGTTAAAGATGAAATGGGCAAAAAATGAAGTTGAAAACAAATGGAAGTGATTCAGATAAGCTAAAAATCTATCGACGAGGTTTGGGCAGCAGTCAGATGTATCATCAAATCGACTCAATAAATCAATTTTTGTAGCTGTTCAGCTCAGTCAAAATTGTATTTTCTGATGTTTATAACGCCTACCTAAACTCTTACTGATACTTATTACCGATAGATGGCAACACTTGTTTTCCAAAGACACCTGAAGTTGTGAACAGGATTTGATTGAACAATTCTTAGAAAGATAGTAAAGAGAAGATTCTTACATTATAAGCGTTAATGTTCTAAAAACGTGTTCTGACAAATGCTTTATGAAACAACGCCAACACTTACGCCTCACACGATCTTTCTAAAAGTCATTCAGAACAAAAATATTGACGAGTTTTGATTTTAAAGCAATACACTTCAGTTCATATCTTACCTTTCTGATGTTAGTAAAAACTACAAAAATCTACTGACCTTTACCTAAGAAAAATGCTTGTCTTCTTGTTTTATTATGATTGAAATGTAGGTTACCAGTATCCACAAAACGCACTTCTCTCATACCTTAGGTATAGACTCTTGTTTCGAATAGGAAGGATATCAACACGCGGATTACGTCTATCAGGACACGGTGACGTCCTAGCACTGGTATCGCACTGGCGGGGAAACTTTCAGAAATTTATAATATTTCCAATTTTTTTAAGAAGTTCAACGCGAGGGTCTTCTGTAGAAAATGCTTGCGAAGTTTGTACACAACTTTTAGGCAGAGGTATAAGGTCTTTTCACAAGTATTCATAATATTATAGCCTATGGCCACTGTACAAATAGAAGTAGTCGTTTATTCCAGGAAAGTTGGTTCGTCGCGTAAACGACAGTGTACTATTTCTGAGAAATTCATTTTTACTTCTTCTGTGCTTTATAAGGGTATGGGTCAAAGAGAATGCTTCAAACCATTTCGTGATTGGTACGTCAGTGGTTTACATACGTTCCGGCGGTCCCGCCGCCTCATCAGAACCACATGCCCGCACTCAGGTCCCATTACTAAATAGTACGGACAGGGAGACGTTGTACGATTAAAATGCGGTTTTTACCTTTTTTACCACTTTATTTTAGCTGATAGCATATGGCTGTTATTTAGATAATGCTCCTTACATACCACTGAAGGAAATAAAACGGAAAAAGCGTGGAAACCACAATAACGCAACAGCATCTCCTAATTTTTATTATCAGTAGGGGGACTGTGTGTGGGACGTATGGTCCCGATGAGGCAGGCGAAACTATTAAGACATACGTGAGCTACTGACGCGCCAACCTCTAAATGGCTTGATACAATCGTTTCGACAATATTGAGTGTTTACAACAGGGTCTTATAAACCAGTCGCAAGGATGAGATTTGATAATGCTTACAAAACACTTTTTCATACCTGCTAATATGAATGCATTATCTTCTGTTGTTGTCACGCCGTCTTTCGAAACATGACAGTTGTATGGTAAGAATTCTGATGACAATAGGTTGGGATTAACTGAAATAAACGTGCATATATCGTTAATATCAATATGCGGTGGTGGAATTTACTTAGGTCTTAAGCCCTCAGTTAGTTCCTAATCTTAAAACTACTCCATCGCCGAAGGATTCTTGTTTAGAAACAAAAGTTAAATACACCTCATAACAAGCTTAACCTTAACATATTCTCGACAGAATGTTTCCATATTCAAGTGAAAATTATTAGCTTTCTCAATTCTAGACTAGCAAACCCCGCCTCTCAGGGAACCTGAATGAAATAAACAGCATGGAAGGTAAAAGACCTATGTCAACAATGATGCAAGTAAGCGTATTCTGGTAAAACACTTTTCTGATATTGCTGGATGCATTATTGAAAGCCTACAGTCTTTTAGCAAACAAAAAAATTTTCTATGATTTCCCTACGATATCAAGTCTCTCAGTATTTTAGTCATCATAAAATAGGCAATTGTTGACGAAAAATCAGGACAAGACTTATAACAACGAGTGTTCTGGATTTTTTCTCACTATTTTTGATTATTTCTGAACATTTCCTAGCACAATTGATTCGTCCTATGGACATCAACGCCTGGTAAACAGTTTCTATTATATCTCTTCATTTTTATGGATAAGGTCAACTATCAAAGCGCTGCGGAATCAGTTTCAGCTTGAATAATCTTATTGGCCGTTTTTTTTTTCGAATTTAATGTTTACAAAGATAAAGAAATTGAATTGAAGAGGGCGAATCAGGCTTAAATCGTACGAGGAGTCAATCATTCGTTCTCGTTTCTGGCTAGTAACCGTTCATTATTGGCATCGCACGTTCACGCATCTCATCGTCTAACAATGTTCTGCACATGTTCAACCGTACCGTGTTTTCGTCATACTGAAATGAAATTTGCATAACTAAACAACTTCAATATCAGGTTATTGTAAAATACATTGTTTAGCTTTGTTCTTCAGAATTCTTTGGGAAGGGGAGCAATTCTGATGGGGACACTATCTCCTAAGAAGATCGTTCACCCTCTAACCATAATACGAATTACTAAGACTTCAAAGGCTGATAATGCCACACATGATGTGTAAACGAAGTTTAGTGGTACGTTTCAATCGCAACCATCGAAATAAATCTCTTTGATGGTAAACTTGTCACACAGTTTGAGCAGTGACGATTGTTAACAATTCCTGAATTATTAACCTTATCGCGATGGCAGTTAATCGGTCGCACAAAGCAATTCGTTGTTCAATTAAGGTTTTTTCCGACTTGAAAAAAAACCTTGAATTTTTCGTGATACTCTGATACTTTACAATTTCCATAGTGAATCGTCTTATGTAAACTTGTCACATAGTTTGAGCAGTGACGATTGTTAACAATTTCTGAATTATTAACCTTATCGCGATGGCAGTTAATCGGTCGCACAAAGCAATTCGTTGTTCAATTAAGATTTCTTCCGACTTGAAAAAAAACCTTGAATTTTTCGTGATACTCTGATACCTTACAATTTCCACAGTGATTCGTCTTATCAATCATGTTGATTAGGCGGCTCGCTCTTTAACCCGGAACTCAACTGAGAGTAATCTAGTGGACCCGATAGGCACAACAGATAAACTGTTGGCCCTCATGCTGTTCAGTGAATAGTCAGATCATAAGCCATACAGGTAAGCATATCATTAGAAATTAACAACTGTCAGTGAATTCAGAGCTGCGCTGGCTTCTGGCGCAAAATGCGATTGTGGTTTAAGATATTGCGATCGTAATACAGAATAACGTGAAAATCTTGACATTTCATGTTTTCGCACTTTTCTTTATTGTTCTTATGTTACTGTTCTTTATTGTTGTAAATTCTTCATTTCCATACACAAAGCGCTTGGCCGCTAATTCTTCAAACAAAGTGCACATGCACAATCACGATGAAATCCTTCAACATTTGCTCACGCTTGACATCGTTTGAAAATTTGATCAACAGTGAAATCTTCCAGTTACAACAATTTTATAAGTGGTCTTACCGTTGTAACAGTAGTTACTGCAACAGATAAAGATATGATGCCGATAAGCATAACTGAAATAACCAAATGCTGCTGTAGCGTCATCATTTGTTATGTTATTCGAATAAGCAACGATAAGGGAGGTCGAAAAAATGAGGATTGAATAAAAGGCAATAATGGTAATGTGCTCAGCGCTTTCCTCGTTGCTGTTCTATCTCAGGCTTGACAATAGCGCTATATATGAATATGACCTGACAATTTTTCTTTCCAATAAATATTTTGTGCAATTGCTAGATTTTACTGAGATTGTACTAAGATGCCCTATTCAACACACACCATTTCCTATCGGAGGTCGCGTGACTGGTGCTAGCGCGATATATATAAATATATAATATATATACATATATATATATACATAATATATGTTTATATATATTATATGTACGTATATATATATATATATATATATATATATATATATACGCCTTTGCTCAATCTCCTAATGCATTAACATCTTTATTATATATATATATATATATATATATATAATATGTACATATATATACGCTTTTGCTCAAATTCTTATTTGGGTGAAGGATTTAGTTCTCGTCTTTGGTCAGTACCTAAGAAATATCTTGTGCATTCGCCCGACGTAATATATGTCTGCTCCATATAATGATTCGCGGTGGCTCAGAAGGACCGTAGTGCGTGATGAGAGCTGAGAGCGGAATCAAACTATCTACAAGAGGTGTATGGCAAGATACCTTTAATATATGTATACGAAAAGATTTCTGTGTTAATCAGTCACCAAGTTGGAGAGGAATTGAAAATCTCTGAAGTTAGCAGTGTTATGCAGAACTTGGCAAGACATTTGCAGTCAGCTTCTTGCGAAGAAAAGCAGAAATAGTTTTTTCGTATGCATAAGCACATATAGACATGCGAATATATGGAGGAGTGGATAAATAAAGATGAATAAATAAATACTTAAGCAATTAATTGGACAAAAAAATGGTAGTCTGGCCGTAACAGGTGCACCAGTGAACCGTAAATAAGTCATAGTTCTTCAATAAGTAAAGCACTCGAGGAGCTGTGAACTCGACAGGATAGTAAAACAGACTTCACTTTATCACATGAACTCGATAGGATAGCGATTGCGAGTTAGCTCTATCGCTTAACGTGCATAGATGATTTTTGGATTACAAGTTACCATAAGTTCATATTGTTCTACTAAATATATCTACTGCTGGTAGTATTCGAAATGTTTTCCATTTTTCGCTGCCCTTATTTTGGTATTTATGATATTTGGATATAGCATCCGATGACTGAAATCGACTGTACTTTATAAAGAAAAGGCAGTCATCAGCCAAGCTAACTACTAGTGAGCTTGCTGAAAAAGCTCTTTTTTCGCTTCCAAGAACAGAACGCAGCTTTAACAAGCGACACCCGCTACAACGTCTGCGTTGGATATCCCACCGATTATTTATTAGGTTGAGGGAAATGTTACTTAGCACTCGCTGAAAAATCGGAGGTTGTACATGAATTCAATTATAAGCAACAATAATTATTCTTCAAAAGAGACACCATCATCATTCACGATCCTCTGATAACGGTTTGCAAGCTTTTGCATCTTCTCATGCTCTGCTTCTTCAACTTGACCTAATGTCTCGAATCGGCGTCCACGCAGGGACTATTTCATTGAGCGGAAATCGGGCCACAGTCGGGCGGTGCAACATTTGGACAGGCTGGGTGCGGCAGGACCAAGGCTCCCTCCGGGTCATCGATTAAACTTTTCCTTAGTCTTCTTTGCAGTGTGAGCTTTGGCATTGTCTCGTTGAAACAGCATGCACTCTCGACGAATTAATGTCGGATACTTATCCTTGCTGCACTATAATTAGCTTTGCCGTGGGAGTTCTTATGGAATATTCCTGAGATATTCCAATAAACTCACATTAACCGATTTTGCGTAAAAAAATGTAAAATTTGAATTTTTCGGAGTTGTTGATAAACTTTTTCCTCAACCTAGTACTATATGTACAGGAAGACAATTTTGTGTCTCAAGATAAAGGGTCTGAAATAGTATGACATATATGGAGGACATACCGACTACTAGGCCTGCCGTGTGTCATTCTGTAGATGCTCCATTCGTGCGTGCATAAAAAGAGAAGCGTGCAGACTGGAGTCATGTGTGACTCATTCGTGACAAAAATAATGGCAATTTTTAGTGTTCGAGGACATTTCTGAGCCCCTACCGAATTTTGTCAACTTCAATGAAAACTGTTAGAGGCTCCGGATTCTTGCCAACAGGTCGTATTTCTACTTATTCCTACTTGTTCGTCAGTGGTTCGTTGAAGTTTTCAGTTTTTTGAAACCCAAGAAACTAATGTTTTTCACTTCTCTTTCTCTCGCACTCATAATTCAAATGGTCAAGCGATTCGGTATGCGAAATTTCTCCTAACGAGTCGCAATTAAAAACGTTTTATCACAACTATCTGTGTTACGAGAACGATAGAGGAGAGCTTCATTAATGAATATATGCAGTTCTCACCACCTCGAGTGCAATAGGCCATCGAAGAATGGACGGGGACCGACATTAATCAATCATAGCAGTAAAAATGAACTGTTGCCACCAATCTGTTCATTAGTTGCTGCAGTGAAGTTTCTGAGGAATGTTAGTAAAAGCAGAAAAATCTGGCGTAACATGGTATGAAGTTTATAATAGATATATTTAGAGCAGGTGTTCATGATAGCGGCAACGTCAAGATTCTAGGTCAACATCTCCTTTATCCGCGTCAGGTCATTTCTCTCGCCGAGCATCACCCACGGCTCACATGAGAACCAATCGCTGAATGTTTGCTTGATATTGGCATGCATATAATGGTCCACATTTCGATCGTTTTCATTCATAAATCACTCAATAAAAAGCACCAGCATTTTGTTCAAATCTTATATGTTGGTAACGATTTAGTAGAACGTGCTAATATTATATATATATATATCTATATATATATATCGCACTTACTGTGAACTTAACATGTTGCACCTTCAATCTCTTTGTCAAGTACTTTACCATCTCATAGTAAATGCACAGTGTCCCGACATCATTATACTACATTGAACAAACGAATATTTGTCTTATTTGGGCTTCGTCAGTTTGAGACAATCTATCAACATTATAATCTAAAAAATCATTTTGAGAAAACTATTGTAGAAATTTTGAACCCTCTGATATAAACCCACTCTCTTGCTCGCGCATCTGCTTCTAATCTCCAAGCTTTATGAAGCTGTCCTCGAGAATATCCAGCTCTCCCCTAAGATCGCGATAAGGCCTAGTTATTTCAAACTGTTCAAAATACAGTAGCCAGCATATGTTATTTCCTTTATGAAACTACAGCATCTCAATGTTTGTATATAGACGGCTGATTACTTCTTAACTGTACTTAGGTGACTAACAGTACGCAGCTCGAGTTTGTTTAGTGGTGAAAATCGTTGTTAGGGCAGTAATCACAGGTGTTGCTCAAATGATTTCTTATGCTTTTCATCATCTCCATGCTATTTCAGTCCTTACAAAAAAAGGTACTTTTTGATTTTTTCTGAAGTTTAAGCAGCCATTCGATAGCTCAAATCACAAGAAATTCACTCATGTACTCCACTTTTGGAAATTCTTTTCGACTGCGGTGTTAGAATGGAAGCAAAATATTTCCATACCGAAGATTTTTTGCCGGACCTTTTTTTTTTCTTTACATTTTCAATAACTTCGATTGCACAGAGCTTGACAATTTCGATGACAAACTTGCTTGTTGTAAAGGACGTCTTACTGCCCTGTGACACTCAAAAGGGATTGGTTTTGCTAACTTGGCATCGGATAAAGAGCGATGGCTTGATGAGAACTTTGCGAAATCTCATCCTTATATCGCTGAAAACGCGATAGCTTGATGTAAATATCGCGTTGCGTGAAGCACGCGTTCTTTTAGCTACTGCACTTGCACTGCACTAAAAAAACCTTCCAAAAAGCCAAATACACAATCAAAGTTGTCGATATTTGTGATACCAAATATTGCGAAAAGTCTAGAAAAAAAGTCCTGTTTAGTGAAAAATGTATGAGTATAAACATATCCTTATTTCTACTGTTACAGCTCACGAGAAAAAGTCACTTTGAAAGTAAAGCACACATTTAGAAATTTTAAGATTTATGATATAAGAAGATTGCTAAGCTCTAAAATGAAACCGCGTTTTGACAAGGTGCCGAAATAGGATGTGGATAGCGCAGGAGATCCAAATTTGAGAAACCGAATCTTTTCTTTACACTTACAACGCACTAAGAAGTGATCCATGGCATCGACTGTTTTTGAAACCTCGCAATAAACATTCAATACAAATTTCCAAGAGTTTGCAATGCCTTACCCGAGTTTGGTACGCCAGGGCTGTGCACGCGTGCTTCGGAGGTCTCGCCCCTCGTCAGTAGCCTATGCCCCACATTAGCCATGCACTGTAGCAACGAGGGAGGAGTATGTGGTGACGGCACAATGTACAATAACGCTGAGCCATCACCACTTCTCAGTCGATGGATCTCGGCTGGTGGAACAGAATTCATCCATGGCGTCGACATTTTTTTAAACCCCCTAATGAAACATTCAATATAAATTTTTAAGAATGCTTAAAGTCTTGCCCGATGTTGGTATGCCAGGGCTGTACACGAATGTTTTAATAACTGTCGATGCCATGGATCAATTTTGTTCCACCAACAAAGTTCAATTTTGTTCCATTCGCTGAAAAGTGGTGATGGCACGGTGCCATTGTACACTGTGCCGTCACCACACATGCCTCCCTCTTTGCTATAATGCATTGCTTAATAAGGTGTGGGTCACTGACGAGGAGGGCGAGACCTCCGAAACACGCGTGTATGTCCCTGCCGGACCAACCTCGTATAGGCTTTAAACATTCTTCTCGAAATTTTTTTGAAGTTGCGAAAGCACATCAAGAGTTCCTTGATTCAAGGTTGAAGAAGTGCTATTTCGATCAGATCCGAAGCCTGGGGGACGGATAGCAAAAAGTGGTGGTTAATGGGGCCCGTATTTTTAAGAGTAGTAGATGCTGTTTGTTGTCCGTATATGCTTAAATTTTGAATGTTTTGTCAAACAATGGGAACTATTTTCCAACCTAGTAAAAAAAAAGGAAACATGATTTATAAAAACATAGGCACTAAAAGAAATCGTATCGGAATAGGATAAGTACTATTTGAAAACCCATGAATGTTCTGACGAGACTTCGTGAACACTGCTGGGACGACAACTTTTGTTGTTGGCATGACATTGATTCCCATTCATCTCTATAAAGGGCATGTGAATACATTATGATTCACAACTCTTGAATGCCTTTTCATAAACGTCAAAAGTTCAAAAACGTGCTGTAAGGAAGAATGCGCTGCCATTACGAGTGACTAGGCGTATTTTTCGACCTGATTTTGAAAAAGGTGAGCTGGGTGGCTTTCAGTGTTATCGATAGTTAGTTACATAACGTGAAGGTGTGGAAAGGGCGAAGCCGTCGAAAAATCAGCCATCGAACGACAACAACTGCAGCAGCGATAAGGGCAACAACAGCAACTAGTACGAACCTCCCACTGGTCAAAAATCGTGATTATATGCTAGATGGAGCAATTTTCCAAACTAATCCAATCCGCTGGACAGAAATCTTTATAGAAGTTCTTGCAGATATGCGAAGCCTAAAATCTTTGACAACAACTACATTTCGCCTGTTTTCCAAAATACCCTTTTGCAACGTTGTGGCAACCAGAATGATGATTTGTTTTTCACTCGCCTTTCGGCGTCATTCGTTCACGTGTATAAATCGCTGGAAGCACGAAAGCGTATCAGCGAGTAGAAAATTTTTCGTAGTATCAGAATCATGCGTTTTCATCTAAGGCCTTCTGTCAATGCGGTGAAATTGTCCTCAATAACATATCAGTGATTACCGCCGTTTTGGGGCTTAGTGCTGTAGATCACTTTCGAACTATGCGGTAGATCAGGCGATTACCTTACTAACAAGTCGTCGCAGTGGTTTCGCTTCACATTTTACTCGACTATGAACCTTTTTACTTTGCCACATGGTGAAGAAAGAGCAACTTGGCGGAAAATCTGTGACGCCGAATGGTGGCAAATAATAATTTCTTAGCCTTCAGCCTCCTAATCTCAACATGATCTTTATTTATGACTAGATAGCGATGATATGAATTTAGTATTGGAAGCAATTAGGACATAATGGCTTCCTGATTGTTGTCGAAGTGATCACAGTAATCATAGTATTGGTTGAATTAGCGGTTCCTATTCCTAAAATATTAATAGATGCTCCTAAGTTATGCTTATTTATATCGCTTTTATTGTAAATGAACATTTTTGACGAATGTATTCACCAGCGAACTCATGGAGCAGGTAGGGAAGTAATGCGGAAGGGATGGGGCGAACGGTCGATTGCGTTTGAAATATTGCTATTCGTTGAGTATTTTTTCACGCATCGACAGAATTTTCAGATAGGAACGCAGATTCTGATAATAAGGAAAATTTTCTATTCGCTGATATGCTCTCCGCGCTTCCAGCAAGTTACGCGCGTGATAGAATGAGCGAAAAGCGAGAGTGATGCAAAATTTTGTTTTAGATGCAAACGTTTAAAAGAGGTATCTCGCAAAACTGGTATGTGAAGATGTAGCCGGATAATTAAACTTTCGAATAATTACTAGCGCTTCTATGAAAAATTACTGTCCAGCGATTGAGATCGGCTTGAATATCTGTCCCCGTTCAACGCATATTTCCTCAAAATGAAAGTTTTTAAGGTTAATCAAGTGTCGTAAGGTGTAAGAAAACCTTCTGTCATCATCACAAAGCTGGTGAGCTAAGTAGATCGCTTTATTGAGTTCATTGAGGCTTTCTCCAGCAAGGGAAAAAAGGATAAGTGAAAAGCTAGGGCATGTTTTAGTTGCCAAATCTGCGCAAATCCACGTCAATTGCCTTTTTTACCATGCGATCCTGTTCAAGCTAGAAATTTGCTGTGAGCATACGCTCCTAGTGACTACTTCATATGTGGAAAAGCAGGCTTTTCTCATGTTGCTCTGACAATTCAGCTTCTCTCAGAGTAAAAACGTATTAGGTAACCTTGGGGTCGCACTCGAAAACGCATCACTCAGTTCTTTAGGAGACTGATGGGCTGTCGTGCGATTTCATCATATACATTACATAAAACCCTTCAATATTAGTAAGTAAAGAGTATGAACATTAGCAGTTTGTTCGCCATTGGTTTTTCTCTGACTAGTGCACGATTTTAAGTTTCTTCCTTCCGTATAAGCTTTAGAAATAGTCTTTCAATCCAATGCAGTAAGCTGTGTTTATCTAATTTCGCTCCACGCAACATGTCACAGTATATATTTCATTTTTACAAAATTTCAAAGGCTTGAAGCCAAGTGTCAAAAGGGTAATCTTTTTTAATCTGCTTCTGTGAATGCAAATTCGGAGGTAGAGCAACAACGCAGCTCAAAACATTAATGGAGTTTAGAGTCTAATAATTGTTGAGCGCACGGTGTAATATTTATTTGGAAGGCTCCACTGTAAGTAAATATCTGCAAAACTAATTTGAAACTTTTCAAAAGGCTTTCTGTAGGCGTTTCAACTGCCCAGAAGTATCCAAAAAACATTAGAAGGTTGCAAAACCCATCAAATGGCTCCTTACAATTTGAACGACGTGCAAATACGTTGCTGACCGCAGAGTAATCCATATTTCAAACTAAGCAGATCTCTTTACTGTATCAAATTGAACTAATTCGTATCGAAGGGGTTGCCCTAGCAGAACACAATAGCATTCCAGTACGATAACTTACAAAATTTCTGAAATGCTCGAAATCAAAGGTTGGTATGCAAAAAATCGTGAGATAGCAGATGCAAACATCATCAAGCACGGAAAAGAATACCGTCATGGGCAACGACTGAGAGGAAACGAAAAGAAAGAAAGAGGTAGTGAATACCAGGATCTACGAAAACATGCTATTCAAGCTTTCAAGGACATATTCTTATTTCTTCACTCAGTTTGGGTCTTCTTCCGTTAGACGAGAGCAAATGAAGAAACGATCTCAATCGTTAGACAAGAAATTGTCTTAGGAGTGTTTGTGATCATTCGAATGCTTGAATCTCTGACTATAGCGATACATGTCTTTTTTGAACGAAACCGTTTTACATCACTGTAGCACAGATAACAAAATTTGGTTTTAAAACCATGTCGTGTGCTTTCATATGTATAACGCGTTTATTTCGCTCGAAACACGAAAAGCATATGATTTTGCAATGGAGATCTCGTGGAAACGAAACCAATCGTTTTATGCGGAGTTTCTTTCAAATCGGAGGAAAAATTTTCAGTTAAATAACAAGTTGCACCCCACATATCTAACGGTCAGGGCATCGATCGATCTAGTATTTCCTAATCCATAGATTAGCCGGCCGCAAACAAGCTCACCAAATATGTGAAGCTCGATTTTTTTTTCCTGTGCTACACTGCAATGGAACGGCATTTCCAGGAAATACCAAAACGCTGGAACCTCTGAAACATACGCAATTGAAGGATTACCAATGGTCTGAAGAAAAAGAAACTGTCCGGCGAGGTATTAAGCATAAACCTTTTATTACTCCTACAGAGCTATCAGAAGAACTTTCTAGAGAACAGACACATTTTTGAGTTCTTCGAAACTTGTGCTATAGAAGGAGCATTAGCAGTCTAAGGAAGGAGTTTCGCCCAGCGAAATATAAGGGAGATGAAAAAAAACGAGTAGTCGTGTCGAACATTATTTTACTTTGGACTTTACAGCATCATAAAGGGGTGTTTCGAAAAACCAGCCACGTATGGCGCTGGCCAGATATTTAGGCTTTCAAATAATTGCCAAGATTCTTGTATAAGTATTTGTCCAGCGAATAGTGTCGGATATTCGCTTGTTCTCGGATAACGGAAAAGAACTTAATTTTCATCTGAAGATCACGATTTTAAGCCGATGCAACAAAGCATAATCGGCAAACAGATAGTCTCTAAGAAAAACCACTGGAGCCATTCGAATTGGAGGAAATATTGAGGGCGAGACTCACCACAGCTTCTGTTGAATTAAGCATCCATTTCATTAGTACCTATAATCCTCCGACAAATCATTTACTCCTAGTCACTTTATAGTCAATCATTAGTTGAAATAACTGCAAACAGTTGCCACGAGCCTACAGACACAAACAAAACATCTACGAAGACTCCTACAGCTACCACGCAGGATAGAATCTATGCTGGAGCAAGCAGCATCAATGAAATTTCTTCACAAACCACATCTTAATAAGTGGGTGTCATTAGACTTAGGTGACACACTTATACTGATCCCTCATCCGTCGACTTGATTTGTTGCCGTTTTTGACATACTGTGAAAACGGTACTAACGTGAGGTTGTGTCGACCCTTTGATCAGAAATACGTTGATTTTTACCACAACTCCACGCCGAAAACCGTAATTTTCGACTTTCAATGAGAGCAGTAGAGATAGCTGGTACTTATTTGCAATGCTAAAAGTGGAGAAATCGGATTTTGTCCGATAGTCAGTAGTTTATTCATCATATCAATCAAGTGAAAAGAACGAAACTTCAATATAGGAAATAAAACACAAAAATGCAAAGAATGGGTAGCTGTCTTCAGACATACCGAGAATTCCATTTCGTAGCTGGCTAAGGTGATTCGCACTGAGTTGATCGCAGCCCACTTCCTTTGCCATTGACTCAGGTAATGGTTAGCGCAAAATCACACATTTGTTATTACACAAGAAACAGGCGAATACCGCTTCATTTGACGACGGAAGAAGAGCTGTCATAGAAGTTTCCCGCCACATACTATGATTTCACGCTCTGCACCGCACTGTCTATTATTACAATGCATAAGCATCACATTATTATTATATATGGTTGCTCTACATTTTTGAGATACCAAAATAAGCAAGTTGCATGAAAAGCTATTAAAGTATGTCATCAAGACAATCTCACCATCTTATCCCTTTGCGGATCGTGAGGGTCATTATAACCTTCAGATGATCTCACCGTTCGCACGATTACGAAGATTGGTGCGTGCTCCATCAGAAATTCGGATTAATAATCTCTCAGAGGATTATTATCATTAAGAGAATATGAAATATTATTGATGAGACTCCTGTATGAGTAATTTTTAGCAAAAATTAACTTTGATAATTTCCAAAACCCAGCCTTTTTCAAGGCAAAAAACAACACACTTGCGAAGAGCCATGGATTTGCAGATGTTATTAAACATTTTTCATTACCTTATAGATGCTCTTGCAGTTAATCGATAGCTTGAAAAGAGGAGGTTTTACTAATCAATAAAAGAAAACGTTTTTGCAATAGCAGTCCAATTTTCTAATGCATAGAGGGATTTTAGAAATCATATAAATAAGTTTCGATTCTGATAGGCTTTCTCTACAAAAAAGAATCAAATTATCATTAAAAAACTTTTGCAAACAGATAATTCACGTCCAAACGTTTTGAGAATCGTTACTTTCGTAAATAATCCTCTCGAATGCAATCGCATTTTGAGTAATCTAGAAAAGACCTATACCATCAAATTATTAGTACTCCTTCCATAATTGGAGACAAATGAATTTGACCGGTTCATTATATTTTCAAATGGCTCTTTTTTGCACTGTAACAGTTGAAATGAAATTTCGCTTCACATTCAAGGACTCCTCTGCCGATAATGTTTTTTTTTCGCAAGCAATCAGTGATCAATAAATAGGGCGCAACTGAGCGATTTTAATTACTTGGAGAAGACTCCTTAGAGCGCTGTAAAAGTCAAAAGAAGATTGGAATTTGCATTCCAAAAGGTGGGATTTTGCGACATTGGTCCTAAGTCATCGCGCAATTTGCAGCAAACGATTAACTACAAAACGCGATCATCTTTTAACTCTTAAGAAGTTCATCTCAAAAACAAATTATCGTGGAAAGAGTTGAAATTCAAACTATTAAACAATAATCAAAAGTCTAGCGGAAAAGTTTTGCTCAGCAAGAAATGATTGATTGTGGAAGATATACGTATTTTTACTGTTACAGCCAAAGGAAACCATTCTGAAAATTAAATATCCCTTCAAAATTATCGAGATTTCTGCTATTAAATGGTTATTAAAAACTTTGAGAAAATCATAAAACGCATTTTTTTTTCCATAAGCTCAAATCAGGAAGCAGACATCAAAAGTGATTTAGACTTACAAAACCTAATCTTCTTTGACTATTGCAGTGAACTAAAGAGTCTTTTTCAAAACCAAGCACACCATTGGAATTGTTAAGGTTTGCTCTAAATAACAACTTATAGCTGCTCATGAAAAAGTTTGTTCCCTCAAGAAATGCATGAATGTGGAAAGAAATCTTACATCAACTTTTACAGCGCTAAAAACGGACCACATGTTGTTCAAATTCACTTGATTTTAGCTATTGAATGTCTGCAAAAAGGCTGCAGGGAGTAAAAATACACTTCCAGCAAAAGGCTGAAACAGTTTTCTCATAACATAGCTGTGACTAAAGAAGTCGAACGAAGCTGCGCACTTATCTGAGAAATGAGAATCTGAAGTCCCTGATAAGTGAAAAATATGGAGAATTTCGATGAACTGGGATCGCATGCAATAAGCAGCATTATTTTTGACGAACTGCCCATTGTTTTCCAATTTTCAGCTAGCATCATAAATTTTATGCACTCTATACAATAAAGTATATGAAAACTGAGAGAAATAAAAGATAAGCTTGAAGTAATTGTGAGAAGTGTAGACGAAATACTATAGAAAAGTTCAACAAAGATTCTAAATGTAGCCTTTTCATTAATACTTTGCTCTCCCCTTCGAGAGTGTAGATTATAAATAGAGCAACTATGTTATTTCTAATAGATATAATCTTATTGTTTTCTTGTGTCAACACCAAAAGCTGTAAAACCTGCTCTAACGGAAAGGAGGGGGACTGCATGAGATGGGGCGCAATTTATTTGGTAACATGTAAGGCATAGGGGGAGAAATGTATAAGCGAAGAGGTAGAGCACTTTTCATCCACACAGAATGATATTTAGATAGCACAGCTAAAATAGATGGAACCAAATCTTCAGGCTTACATAATGCACAAAAACACAACAACAAAGATTTTGATGTGATTTCCAAGATTCTAGAGCAGGAATCAAAAACATCCACGCACAAATTTTTTGAGGCATTTTAGATAAACGCAGAAAACCCCGAAATAAACCGAAAGGGCGAATGCGTCACCACCACACGAGACCTCGCGCCTTTTCTTCGTTTGATCATTTAACCTGACCTAGGCAGCATATAAATAAGGTCCCCCTATTCATTCAACCTCCCTCTTTGAGGGATCCCGCCCGGTTAGTCGCGAAGGTACGTGGGCGTCCCTAGGTGGTGGATAGGGGAATAAAACGCGAACCAAAAGCGACCGTGTGCTTCCCAGAGACGCAGGTGGATTCAGGGGACGAGCTCCCTGCTTCTGCAGCGCCGACTTGACAAAAACTCTATTTATACGAGTCAAGTCGGCCAAAAGCCTGCAATCAAGCGGCTGGGAAGTACATGGGAGGCGGTTAAGAGTCGCTTCCAACAAATAAGCTCCTCCCGCTCCTCCAAGAGAGACTGACAAGCTACTCGTGAGTACCCAGCCTCCACGTTTAGAGCCTGGCAAGCTATACATTGGGCTCAAAATGCCAAAAACAGCAACAAGTATGGGCCTCATTCCCCTGACCCCGAAAGAGCCCCTGGTACGGCAGCGCCAGGTAGGACGAGTACGGAGAGGCTGCTAAAATCTCAGGACCGAACTAGGCTGCCAAGATCGAAACGGACTAAAATGACGATCTGTACCTACAACGCAAGAACACTTGCTCACCAATCCGCTATAGAAGATTTACTGATTCAAGCAAGAAGAATAAGGTGCGACGTCATTAGCCTGGCTGAGACGAGAAGGCGCCATCCTTTTCACGCTGTTTATGACACCGGAGAAGAACTGTTCCTTGGAACATGCGATCGCAGAGGTGTCGGTGGCGTTGGCGTCCTCGTCAAATCGAATTTGACCGTGAGCATTAATTCGCTCGAGCAACTAACAACCCGTATCGGACGATTACGGTTGAAACGACCTGGTTCTATGCCAGCTTTGACCATCTTCGTTGCTTACGCACCAACATCGCTATGACGAAGACGAAGTCGAAGCGTTCTATATGGACCTCGAAAAATTCTTCAGAGAAGATCATACAATCTTCAAGGTCATTGTCGGAGATTTTAACGCAAAAATGGGACCTAGAAAAACGTCTGAAGAACGTCACATAGGGACCCACGGACTAGAATGGAATGAACAGGGTGAGAGGCTATCTGAGTTTATCGTGATGGCCCAAACCATCCATGGTAACTCGCAATTCCAAAAGCTTCTTTCTCAGCGATGGACGTGGGAGTCTCCCAATGGAGAGCACCATAACGAAATAGATCACGTCATAGTAAATCGAAGGTTTTGCCTGACCGGCGTCGCTGTTGTTCCTAAGTTCTACACGGGATCAGACCATCGCCTCCTTAGCGCAACATTCCGATTTTCGAGGAGAGGAGAGAAAGCCGCTAAATTCAAACAACGAAGTCTCAGAACTACCATAAACTGGGATGTATTCAAATCATTAGTCGGCTCTTGGGAAGATACCGTTGTCGACAACATCGACGAAGAATACGATCGACTCATTGAATATCTTCGCGTTAGCGCTATGAAAGCCGAGAGTCCTAAGGTCACGAAGAGACGCTCTTCTCCGCAGACACTCGAGCTGATACGTCAACGTGGAATCGCACGAGCTACAGGCAACCATCTTAACGTCCGAACTTGCGAAACGCTGCAGAGAAGCGTTGAAAGAAGACCTTAAAGAGAGAAGAGCAGCAGTTATGGCAGAAGCTGCAGAAGCTGGGAAGAGCAATCGCAAAGCCTCGCGAGGCTTCGCCAACTATAAGACCAAGATGATTGCACTCCGATACCCTGACGTGACACTTACAGCTTCGAGAAGGGCTATGGAGAAAATCATCCACCAATACTGCTCGGATCTCTTCGCTAGCCAAGTCCTCTTACCGTCATATAAATTGAAAGAGGACGAATATGTCGTCCCACCGGTCCTCCCTTCCGTGATCCGACATGCTATATCGTCTTTGAAGAACAGAACAGCACCCGGTCCAGACAGGATTAGACCAGAACACCTGAAGAACCTGCCGGCAGTTCTCATCAACGCCCTGGCTCGGCTCTTCACTCGCTACCTGTCAGAATGCAAAGGTCCTTGTTCATTGGAAAACCAGCAAGACCGTATTGTTGTTCAAAAAGGGAGACCTTCACGACATAGGCAGTTATCGCCCAATCTGCTTGCTGTCCGTTATCTATAAACTCTTTACTCGAGTCATCCTAAACAGGATTGACAGAACACTGGACGAAGGACAGCCATGCGAACAAGCAGGGTTCTGAAAAGGATTTAGTACCATGGACCACATCCACACGATTACAAAACTCATCGAAGTTTCACGAGAGTACAAACAACCACTCTGTCTCACTTTCATCGATCTGAAGAAAGCCTTTGATACAGTGGGAACAGAAGCGGTTATAGAGGCTCTGGATAACCAGGGCGTCCCTACTCGGTACATAATGATCCTTCGTGAGCTTTATAAAGATTTCACGATCAAAATATCTCCATTCTACAACAATATCACCATTGACGTAAGAAGAGGGGTTCGACAAGGCGATACAATCTCGCCAAAATTGTTCACTGCCACCCTAAAAAACGTCATGCGAACATTAGAATGGGACGAAATGGGAGTGAAATTTGACGGTCGACAATTAAACCATCTTCGCTTTGCTGACGATATCGTTCTCATAACACCAAACATCAGCCAAGCGGAACGAATGTT
>JAHQIW010003709.1:0-26539 GCA_019055375.1 Parelaphostrongylus tenuis
GTATCAACAGTATATAATAAAGTGACAGTAGATTCAGAATCGTTCCATGAGGTCTGATAAGAGCTAGACTGGCGCCTGTTTCGTCCTCCGCGACTCGTCAGTTGCACAGTCTTCTTCTGTTCAGCGGATCCCACGAGCATATAGTTCTCCATAAAACAATCGACGCCGAATAAGAAAACACTTCAGGATAGGTGACAGAACTCCCGACATTTCAGTGATCAGCAGTCGAACGTGTGGTTGGTGAAACGAATTATGCCTCTTCATAAGACTGCTTTTTATGGATACGGCTCAAAGCATATTATATTATTATCAAACGATTATTCTTCTTGGCGAGGTTTACAAGAAATCGTCGAGTGAAGTGGTACAATAACATATTCACAATATTGCAAATGTTGACGAAGGTAAAGCGCGCCCACTTCGACTTCTTATCTTGCTCGAAATATTTATCTTGCTTGTTGATCGCAAAAATATCATGAAAACATAAACTTTATTGGATCTCACAAGTTTCGCAAAAGTTTTCAACCATTTAAGGGCATATGTTCTTGATGGAACTCAGTTTAATTCAGGATATCATTATGTTGATTCAACAAACAATGTCAATTAGGCAAGAAAAATAGAAAGTAAAGACCTTTCGATAATGCTAGTGCAATGTTCTACTATGTGAACAGCAAGGCAGCTAACTCAAATATGTGAAAATTCAAATAAAGAATAGTTGATGTCATGTTCACGTAGCTTTACCCAAAGAACTGACAGTGGCTCAAATGATGGAGGCAGACTGCGCCATATTTGATGAAGATAGCGCTCTCAGGAACCTGATTACGGTTATGGGTGACTAGATGGAGTAACTGAAATGAAATTCTGAGATAGCTTCCTTCATTCAGTAAACCATTGACCTACAACATAATTTGCAAACTTTCCTAAAACACTCATTGACATGCTTGAAATATTCAGTAATCTTGTTAGTGCTTGTAGTGATCGCCATAGGTGCATCCTCATTCAAGTGAGGCTACCAACCACCTTCGCAAAACTGACCTTGCAGTGGCGTAATTTTGTATTAGCCAGAAGAAATGAGGCGTTCAGAGCATGACAAAATTATAGATCAGACCTTCTGGCACTTTTCCGTTATCTTAATCCTGATTGAGCGCTTTGCTAAAAACGTATTTTTTGCTCTCGTATAACGTTTTGGCAGTCATGCGATGGTTCAAGTCAAGCGAATTTGAACAGTATATTTTACTGCTTAGCCGACTTCTTTTATCTCTGTAGCAGTTAAAGGAAAATTTGGCCTCGAATTCAAACATTCCTCGCCACCTAGATTACTTTCTATAATTAGTATTATACGATTACATAGAGGGCGTTTAACCAGTACCGACAACATATTTTGTTTTTGGAAATGACTTCTCAAAGAGCTGTAATAGTCAAAAGAAGATCAGGTGTCGCAGTTTATGGACACTTCGTTTCGGCTAGGGTGCATGTACTAGATGTAATATCAATCCGCGGTACGAATTTGGGCAACTTCTTTTACTTAGTGAAGGCAGAGAATTCACTTAAGCCTGATCAAGTCATTCGATAGTCATTAATGTTCGAAACAACAGAGGTGATTTTGATCTATGGAGGTTATGGTGGTGTTTCGAGTGTTTTTTCAAGACCACGCTCAAACTTCAGCATTCTCATGATCGTTATTTAAGCCAACTTGTCATGTGTACTGTTAATGGGCTCTTGTACAGCCCGATATACGTGTTTCGACCTTGACAGTGTCGTCAGCCGGGCAGAACCCTTCGTCTTTTGGCCAATCCACTGTAGGTGCTCCAGACCCCACACTAATAGTAATATTTGTTATTTACTGTGACCTTAAAGAAATTAAAAGCAAGAATACAAGTCTTGTCAATATCAACCTTGTCGGGACCAAGACACAGCCTCTGCATCTCTAACTAGCAACTCCGGCCGGTGTGCTCCATACCTCTCGATTTCTAATGAAGCGAACCGTCCAGAATTGCCAGGAGAGGCGCGGCAGTGGGTCCCGATCTCGGAAGGATTACGTGTATAAGATTAAGTCCATACAGAGCGTGAGCGTTCAGTGGAATTCGATAATTTGCAGAGTTAACCGGACAGATTATGGTTTACTTGTCTGTTTAGAGCAGAAGTAGGTAAGAGCATTTTACGGAGACAGAGGAGAAATATCATCAAATTGATCAATACCAAAACTCCTAAAGCCACCAGTGACAGGGCGGGCTCCCGAAATGAGACTTACTGTGAACACTCGTGTTCATCATTGCAAACTCGCACACCCACCTCCAGTTTTTTCTTCATTTCGAATGTTCCTTGAAGGTCAATTCTTACGTCGTTGGCCAATGGAAACCACATGAAAGTTATTAGCAGGCCTTCCAGTTAAATTACATTCTTGATCATGAAAAATGGCTTGTTGTCATCTTCGTAGCAGCTTGATGCTGGCAGATAGTTCACGACGGCAGGACAAGCCACTCCACTACACGAGTTTTGAATGTTTGTCTCTATGTTTACGAAAAATGATAAAAATGCACGTAAGGGTAGAAGTTAATTCAACACAGTACAAATATGTGACCATTCACAGAATTATGTGTCCATAGCAGGCAAACTGTCCAATTCGGCATGTCTATATAATTATTATTGCGTCAATAAGGATGAGGCATGAAAAACTATCTTCGCAGAACATCAACATATATATATATATATATGTATACATACATATATATATACATATATATATGCATAGATATATAGCTGTAGGCATGAAAAGGCAAAAAGATAAAGCTCTCCGTTGATCACTCCCTGGGAGATGCGCCATGCATTCGTTTTCAATTTCTAACTTCGTTTGAGGTAATTGAATGCATATCTGCTCTTTACAATGAGTCGCGGTGGCCTCCCGCTGACCGAGTCAATGCTCCTTATCCTTCTAGACAAGTCTGAGACCAGTCCGATACCACTTTACCGACCCCTGAGGGTTGAATGTCTTGGTGAGCCATGAGCGCGAGATCAAACCATTGACCTCGTGTGTGTGACGCAGAGCACCTCTAACCACTGCTCCACATGCGATCTTAGCTATATATATATATATATATATATATATATATATATATATATATATATATACCAAAAGGACCTTATCACGCGTGATGCGCTTTGTGCAGTAGTAAAAATGAATAAATGGGTAAATGATGGTGACTGTATACGTTATACCGCTATGCGAGTTAAAAATGTCAGAGTTGAAAGTTCATGCTCAACGATTTGAGGATCTGCTTTTACAAATCTAGTTTCCGGAGTTGCTCCACAATTACTTGAAAACTTATTGAGTCACTTGGCGAACATACGGTTGACAAAGCGACACTGCAACCTTGCTTCAGAAAACTTAGTGTGAGTACATTCGACCTTGAAGATGACTGAGCTCGTAGACGTACTTCTGCTGTTATTTACGCTTAACAAGAGGTTTTGATGAAAAAAATTTTCGCACAATTATTGAATAACTCGCGGAAGAACTTTAAGAAAGCCTCGCAACTCATAAGAACACTTATGCATAATTCATACGTTGAAAACCTCTACAAAAGACGTCGCAGAAGTTGGAAAGCATTGTGTTATCAAAGTGTGACTTTATCTCGTAGAATCTAGGCTAGAAACGCTGTCCGAGTAGGACACTGCACATATATTCTGTCGCTAACAAAGAGCAATGATGTGGTGGTAAACAGAAACAGAAAAATAAATGTTAGAACTGGCAAAATTAAAAGAGCCTTTATGGAAACGAAGATGCATAATATTTCAGAGAAAATATTATTGAACAAACTATTCCACCCACTTCATATCTACACCGCTTTCAGAAATCAAATTATGCGGGACCTAACATATTGAATTTAATGATTTCGTAAGCCAAATAAATACCTTGGCGCGAGAAGTCTGTTTTCTTTCGAGTCTCACATATACTATATAACTCAGTATACTGATGTCATTTATTATAGCAAATTTGAAACTTATCTAGATTCTGTAAATACAGTGTTTTTACTCATTTCTTCGCAGTGTTAGTTTAATCTATACCAGGGACGCATGCTACCACTACACCACAGAGTTACATTCGACTACCACTGATTCTTCAAAACGCGGGGTCGACTCCTATCTAAGATCGTGCTTTTGTTCAACACCCAAATCTCTTAGGAGCATATTCAGATTCTATCCTCGCATTTTCGAGCCGACTCTACGTTTTTTGCTGTTTGGCCTCTGAATACTTATCACCTCATTGTGGGTATTTCTTCATGGATGAATATCTGAAGGCTATTATAAGTCGGCATGTTGCAACACTGGTTGCTTTACAGAAACAGAGAACCGTTGACAGATAATTGCCATACAACCGTCAAGTATAAAAAGACACCATCGGATGAGCTTATTTTACTTAAGAGATATTTCGCACAGGCAAACGCGACTCCACACTTCGCAAAGAAAACCTTTTGTGAACACTCACCTTGAATATTAATTTAGCAATATAATCAAGATATTAGTGACTTTTGGCCAAGCTAACTGGAAATCAGTATGTTGGAACAATAGCCTATGTGCATTGGTTTTGTGTAAAAAAGCTTTGCACGTCATGGTCGTGATTGTCTATTCACTTCGGCCAGAAGAACTCGAACAGCTCTCTATGCAATTCAGTCAGTAAAACGTAAATGAACGTCCTGAACTGTACCAACCATTCTGCATTTATGTGTCGTATACATATTCTCTTGTTCTACATAGTAATGTGGAGATTCTCAGCCAAAAGTTTATTCAAAATGAAATATCCAGCGTTCCACAAATGTTAAGATTTCACTTGTTAGACGCATTTTTTCGAACCCTTTTGGATAAAGTTTTTTAGAGCCTAGGTTTATATATCTAAAAAAGCCTGATATTTTCCAAATACTGCGACTCAAATATAGTGTTAGTCGGCACCGATAATTTTCAACAGCATAGACGCAAAACAGAAGGGACTTTTTTAAGAGACTCTACGAAAATCCTGTTTATTAAGATCAAAAGCAGAAATTGAGCCCATAGTTTGCTTTAACGTACGAGAAGATCAAGAAGTAGAGAGCAATTTCACTACAAGAATGTGTTTTTTCGTGCTCTGGGAAAGTCAAACATAGTTCGAAAGTGACACAGCAATTGCTTGAAGAGTGCAGGTGATATTATTTTTTGACGATCCCTAAAACCGACTGTCTGTTAAGCTTGGCATGCTTGAATAAATCCTAATTCTTTTCAAAGCGAAACACGGGGTGTTACATTAATCTTTATTCAGCAGCTGACGTTTTTGGCACATAGCCTTCTTCGGAGCCTGGAGAAGTGGAGTTTTTTACAATCCAATCAGTCAAACACCTCCATTACTCCTCCAGAAAAAATCATCAAAAATAGATTTCAATCGCTTCCAGCACAGCATTGACTTTAAGCATACTCACCCCTTTTTGATTGTGCTCCACTGGACGATTTTAGTGGAGATCACTGGAACATTATCACATAGGCTCGCAATGCACATTACTTATCAAAACAACACTTTTATGTACTGACTCATATCAGGAGTGATCACGAGGCATTCCACCTTGCCATTTATAGTTGAACTTGTCATGTCAATCCAAAACGCTTCCAAAATCTTTCGCGGTGACGTTCAGTGTTTTTGCGCAAGGTTGGTGACTTCGATTTCAAAATCCACTCCGTCGTGTTTCTGTGTTCTATGCATCCCTAACGGGGTGTTCCTTCCATTATGACGCTTGTCAGTTAGGTGTTCTTCTATGCGGGCATAGAGCTGCCCACCCGTTTCGCCAATATATTCATCGCAATACGCTTTGCAAGAGAACAGGTAGACTGTATCTACGCTCTTGCAATCACCTTCGCCGCTGTTGGGATACATTTTCAATCTTTCATTATACAGAGACGGTCATACAAATGGTTACGAACTAATTGGCGTTTTAGAGTATTCGGTAAAATTTCATTGATAGCTACCAGTTGCTCTAAACCTGATCTTTTTTAACGGCGTTCTATAGCTGTGCTAATCTTATTAGCAAAAAACGATAGCATAAACGGAATTTTTCTTCCACTCAATTTTTCGTTCGGAGTCGTACTGTTTCCTCTAATCCTAAGCCGAGGGGTCACAAATTCGTATCTTTTAGAAGTGGCTATTTCTCGAATTAGTTTCACGGATTCTACTCTCTGCTCCTCCCCCGTACACATATTGACGGCTGGTAGCAACATGTCTTTTATCAATGCCTTTTTCGTATGTGAGGGATGTGAGAAGAGATAGTGAGCCAGGTTATTCTTCATACTTGGTTTCGGTACCACTTTGTTATGCAGCCGTTCTCGGTTAGGCTTATTTGCACGCTCAAGAAAGGAAGCCAATCATCTATTGATATCTCCCGAGTGAATTTTAAATACTCTGACTGTCCATTCAATAATCTAAAGCAATTATTTAGCTCCTCCAGAATAGAACAGATAACCAAACAATCATCCATATGTCCACAGTCGAGTAATGGCTGGCGGTTCATCGCTGGCTCTTCCAGCTCCGGCATAAAGATAGTCGGCAGGCTAGGTGCCAGTCGCTGCCCCATTGCAACCCTCTTATTTGAGCGAAGTATTTCTCGGTCCATCTGAAGATTGAGCAGTTCAGGCACTCAGTGGAACCATAAACTGCTGAATCGACAAGCCATACATGTTTACATGTTTACAGCTCCTTGGTGTTGTATCAGAACTTCGCGTGTGGCTGTAATTTAGAGTCATTCGAGTATAGAGAGCAGTAACTTCGAATGACTCCTTTAAGTGCGCGTTGTTCGGATTGGTTAGGTAAACGGTTCAGGAACGTCTGAGTCTCCGTTAGATGGGTTGGAATGTGTTCTTGCAAATGGGATGTTATTAAATTTAGAAACTATACTATATTAGCCGCCTATACAACTGATGATTGGTCTTATTTCGAATATAGATGGATCGTTAGAGGTTAGATTATTAGTGGATACTAACTTACGAGTTTTGATGACCAAGTTCCAAACAAGACCTAATAATGATTGGTTTTTCAATTGAGGAATGACAGATGGTCTTATACCTGCCATGTATGCCGTAAGGACCCACTCATTGTTTAAATTGCGGTTTTGCCTTCTAAATTACTTTACAGAAGATGGGCGGCAAAGCGAAGCATCTCCAAGACGCTTATTCGTTATTGCGATATCAATTGCCAAGGAATTACTACAAATTCTCTACCCTTATCACTAACTGATAGCAATATACTTTCTTCCCTTATCAACTCTCAAAGCTCTTTCATGCCAGGCTTTTGTACTTCGGTGAGGTTCGAGTGGAACTTTTTCGCACGATAGTGAATAAGGGCTTCAAAAGTTTGACGTGAAAGGAGAATCCCGTTTATCTCCCCGTTTTTCTCAAATAAGACTAGTACAGCAGCAAAACGGTCTTTCAAAAAAGCAAGTCTAAAGCAATTGGTAGCTATCATTGAAATTCCACCAAAGACTCCAAGACACCAATTAGTTCGTAACCATTTGTATGACCGTCTCTGTATAATGAAAGATTGTAAAATGTATCCCAACACAGCTCTCTTGCAAAGCGTATTGCGATGAATATAATGGCGAAACGGGTGGGCAGCTCTATGCCCGCATAGAAGAACACCTAACTGACATGCGTCATAATGGATGGAACACCTCGTAAGGGACGCATAGAACACAGAAACACGACGGAGCGGATTTTGAAATCGAGGTCACCATCCTTGCGCAAAAACACTAAACATCACCGCGAAAGATTTTGGAAGCGTTTTGGATTAACACGACTAATCCAACTATAAACGACAAGGAGGAATGCCTCGTGATCACCCATGATATGAGTCAGTGAGTAGGAGTGTTGTTTTGATGGGCAGGGTGCATTGAGAACCTATGTGATCGTCTTGCGATGATCTCCACTTGAATTATCCAGTGGAACACATACGAAAACCGATGAGTATGTTGAAAGTTGATTTTGTGCTTGATGGGATTAGCTAGCTCTGGTGATTTTTTCTAAAGGAGCAGCGGAGGAGTTTGACTTATTGGACTGCAAAAAACTTAACCTCTCTAGGCTCCGGAGAAGGCGAACTGCCGAAACGTCAGCTGTTCAACAAAGATTAATGTAGCGCCTCGTATTTCGTTCGAATAAGAAAAGTAGGGTCTACTGAGCATGCCGAGGTTAATAGACAGTCGGTCGTGGGAACTGTTAGAAATAATATCTGTATGTTACTTTCGAACTTTGCTTGGCTTTCCAAAGGCAAGATATCTCATGCCATTCTTGTAGTAAAATTGCTCTCTGCATCTTGACTTTCTCGTACATTAAGCAAGTTATGGGCTTAATATCTACTCATGACCTTAAAATAACAGAATTTTCGTAGAGTCTATTATGGAACTCCATCTTATTTTGCGTCTATATTGTCAAAAACTATCGGTGCCAACTGGCACTGTAGTTGAGTCGCAGTATTCGGAAAATATCAGGCCTTTTTAGTTATAAATACCTGAACTCTAAAAACTTTATCCAAAAGGGTTGAGAAAGATGGGTTGCACAAGTGAAATCCTAACATTTGTGGGATGCTGCATACTTCACTTTGAATAACTTTTGGCTGATAATCTTTACATTACTATGTAGAAGAAGAGAGTATGTATACGACACAAATGCAAAATGATTGGCACAATTCAGTACGTTCATTTACGTTTTACTGACTGAATCGCATAGAGAGCCGTTCGAGTTCTTCTGGCTGAAGTGAACAAACATTCACGACCGTGAAGTGCAAAGCTTTTTTACACGAAGACAAAGCATACATGCTTTCGTTCCAACATTATCATTTCCAGTCAGCTTCGCTAGAAATCACTAATATCTTGTTTATATTGTTAAATTTTTTATTTAAAGCGAATGTTCACAAAAGGTGTTTCTTGCGAAGTGTGGAGTTGCGTTTGCCGGCGCGAAATATCTCTTGAGTGAAATAAGCTCCTCCGATGGTGTCTTTTTATACGTGACGGTTCTATGGTAATTATCTGTCAACATCCCGATAATAATTTCTTGAGCCACTCAAGTCAGTAGTCTGTCTAGGAGGGCTGACTTTAGAGCCCGATACACGTGTTTCGATCTTGCGATCTCGTCAATCGGGCAGTTACCCTTTCTCGTCTTTTGCTAATCTCTGTGGGTGCTCCAGTCCCCACACTAAGAGTTAGCGACCACGAACGTTTTACACTCGATGTCCAGTGAAACTCACCGAACACAGAGTGTTGTACACTCGATTGCTCGTGGCTAGAATATTCAATATATTATAACATTTGTTTCGAGTGTTTTCTTAAGACCACAGCTCAAAATTTGATATGTCTTGCAGTAATTTTGTATTGTAACTGCCCGACTGACGAGATCGTAAGATCGAAGCACGTGTATCGGGCTCTATAAGTCAGCCCTACTTGACAGACCACTGACATGCGTGGCTCAAAAATGATTGCAAGGCGTATTGAATTTTGAGCTGTGGTCTCATGAAAAACACTCAAAACGAAAGTTATGCAAGCAGTATTCAGAATAAATTTTGTGTAAAGTAGTCTATGGGAAGGTTTAGAGCCTGGTCATACGTCGTTTCGGAGCTGTCGCCGTTTTCACTCGTGGCCCACGCCTCGCACTAAACTCTGTTTCATAGCAGTGATGGGGAAGCGTTAGTTGATGCGGTGGTACGTAATATTGTGTTATCACCATTTTTGCAACAGATGGATTACGGCTGGTAGTGAATATGTAGAGATCCATCACATCAGCTGTTTTCAAACCTCGCCTCTAACATTCATTGTAGTCTGTGAGAATGTTCAAAACCCTTTCAAGGTTGGTAGGTCAGAACCATAGGTACCAACCTCGAAAGGTTCTTAAAATTTTAGCAGATTATATTGTATGTTTAAAGCGAGGTTCAACAACAGAGGATGATATGAATTCCTAGGCAAAATTGCAACAGAAATTTATCACGATTGTCTAAGAAAGAGATAGCCTAGGAAAAATACGTACATCGAAGTATGGCTGATGTATTTCTTGCGCGGATAACACATCAAAAGCAAGAGCTTGTTTCGAAGCAATAGTACATCATAATCAATAGCCCTAGCAATGATATATATACTTTCATTGAGCAGACATTTACATGTCTCACTGCTGTGAGCTTTTATAGGTGGATTTCCTCGATTAGGCGACTTGTGGTAGTTCCATTGGAAAATACTCCACAGTACCTCATTCGCCATATAACAGGCAGGCAATCTGGATTGCTATGAACCTCAGCATAATAGGATTTCGCCATCACATCAAACTCGATTTCTGTCATAGGGAAAATATAATAGTATCGAATTATGAGAAAAGGAAATTACAAGCAAACGTTTATTACGTATAATAAATTTTCCATGATAGGCCTTCAGGTGATACCTGTTGCGACAAATCTTATAGGATTCGTACCAGACCCTTATAGTTCATGCACAGATCTAAATAAGTCCATCTTGTAACTTTCGAGCTCTGCGAAATATGGAAACTAAAATAGGTGGGATATAGAGAGACTATACAAGAACTTCAAAATTGCGAAGCCCTTACGAAATTATGCACACAGACCTTTTGCTATTCATGCGTCTTGCAATTTATAGGGAGTCGATCAAATCAACTAACTCTCGCACGGTGTGCATCCAGTAAGTGATCCCGTAACGTAAAGCCCTAGACGGTGTGAAATTTTAAGACTTACAGCGAGAAAACGATAGTGCCGCGTCTATGCAGAATTTAACATATCCGGGTCGGTGTGTGTCGATTTCTATACGCACATTGCTACGCAATTTGGCCGCCGGATACTAAGGTGGATTTTGAACAAGCGTATCACTCCCACATTCTCAACAGTTTCATTAGCTTATCCAACGATGATGTGAAGCGAAAGCGGGCTTGAAAAAGCAGCAATTCATTTTCAGAAATATCTAAACGGATATCAGTCCTTTTTGATGAGCAGCTAAGAGTTTATTAACACGAACATTTGTTAAGTGCATTAGAGTGCAGTGCTGGTGGCTAGCGCTTCGGCTTTCCAGTCAAACATACGCATAATCAAGCACATATGGCCTAATACAGAAAAGGTTAATCGTATTGAAAAAAACATTTTCTAAACATCACGGCTTTATTGTTTCACAGAAGAATGCCTTGTAATCACGCTATATGAGTCAGTATATAAAACTGTTGTTTTGACGGGTCTACTGCATTACTGGCCTATGTGAATACTCTTCCGTTGGTCTTTACCTGTTCATTCAGTGGAAAACATATGATGAAAAAAAGCGGTGAGTATGTCATAGGTTGACTTAGTGCTTGATGCGATCGAAATCTAGGCCTGTCAATTTTCTAAAGAGGTGATGGAAGTGTTTGACTGATTGGAATGTGAACAGCTTTGAGCTTCCTAGTCTCTAACAAAGGTGACCTGAAACGTTAGCTGTTTGATTGTGTGAATATATTTTGGATTCAACACCTTGTGCTCCGCTCAAGAAGAAAGAAAAGAATAAGAAGTACTGGAGCATACCGATCATAAAAGACAGTCGGTTTGGGGATGTGCGCCTTATCATTGGCAGATTTTATGACAACTTGGAAGAACTCAAAATCTGCAATGCGACTAGGTGTCGGTGTGACACATTTTGTCAAACGTGTGTTATAGATGACGCAGAGGGTTTTGACGCTATTGAAGTATTAACTCATTGACTCAAGAAACAGTTTTGTATTAGTTTGCAAAAGATCTAAAAGAGCACTAAGATAAACTTTAGAGAGCACGTGTGCTCCTGAAAGAGCAAAATTTCCTCTATAAGCATTCCAACAAAGGTTATCCCTCATAGAGGAATTTCTCGCGAGGGCCCGTAGTGCGCATCTAGATTGAGGGGAAATCTAATGCGCAATCATGTGGCTGGGAAATACATGGGAGGCGTTTAGGAGTTGCTTTGATAAACGAGCTTTCTTTTCCTTTCTGAGATTGGCAGTTTTCTCTAGCGTATTTTGTCGCCATGTTAAGAGCTCAGTCAGCTAGACGTTAAATGTAGAAAGCTTAACATATTGAAAAAAATGGATTTCATTCCCCTATCCGTGGAGAAGCCCTGAAAGCTCAAAGCCAAACTAAGTTGCCGAATTCCTGCATGCCTTATCGTACGGAATTCCGATCTTTTGTAGTTATTTAGAATGGTATTTATGTACTTCACCGGTGGAAACAACGTTTTTTAGACTCAGAGAAATCCCAAGACTTTTATTAATAAGTTGTTTGCTAGAATCATGGTGATATTATTTTGGCTCTCACTTAAGCAGTCTTAGAAATCGTTTTAGCAGTCAGACGATGCTCTTTTCAAATATGCATTGTTACCTATACGACCGAGATGCAATTTTGAGCATAACATCATTGTTGAGGTAGTGAAGTTTCTATACTCCCCTTCTACAACTGATTCTCATTCATGATGTATTTATTGGCAGCTACGTATTCATCATCAGCAATTCAATTCAAGAAAGAACAAAATTTTGGAAATTCAGCTACAGATCATCACTGCGAAATCAACCGTTACATTGATTTATTGGCCGGATAGTTTCTTTCTTTAAATTTAACAGAACACGCATGAGGACGGCTGATTCAAGGGTTGCTAAATGTTGAAGAGCACTGAACAGAAACAGAGACGAGGCTGTGGTCTTAAGAAAACACTCGAATCGAAAGATATGATATTTTGAATGTACTAGCCAAGAGCAATCGAGTGTACAACACTCTGTGTTTGGTGAGTTTCACTGGCCATAGAGTGTAAAACGTTCGGCGTCGCTAACTCTTAGTGTGGGAACTGGAACACCCACAGAGATTAGCAAAAGACGAGAAAGGGTAACTGCCCGACTGACGAGATCGCAAGATCGAAACACGTGTGTAGAGCTCTATAACTCAGCCCTAGTAGACAGACCACTGACATGCGTGGCTCAAGAAATTAATATCAGGCATATTGAATCTTTGAGCTGTGGTCTCAAGAAAACACTCGGATCGAAAAATAAGTGTCAACAGTTCGCTGTTTCTGTAAAGCAACCAGTGCTGCAAACTGATTTAGAGTAGCATCCAGATATTTATCCATTAAGAAATACCGACAATGACGTGATGAGCATTTTGAGGCAAAACAGCAAAAAACATAGACTGAACTCGAAAATGCGAGAATAGAATCTGAATATGCTCCCAAGAGAATTGGGTGTTGAACAAAAGCACGATCTTAGATGAGAGGCGACCCCGCGCTTTGAAGAATCAGTGGTGGTGGTGCTGATGTACCTCTGTCGTGTAGTGGTGGCATACGTCCCCGATATAGATAAAACACGTGTTCGACTCCCGCCTGATATCTTGGTTTTTGCTCATCATTCAATTCTTTTAGGTGTATATGAGGCATCATAACATTGCGAAAAAAGCAGTAAAACACTGGACTTAGAGAATCTGGATAATTTTCAGTTTGGTATAATGAATTACTTCTATATACTATGTTATACATTATATGTGAGACTCGAAAGAAAACGAAATTCTCGCGCCAAGGCATTTATTCGGCTTATGAAATCATTACATTTAATTTGTTAGGTGTCACGTATAATTTGATTTCTGAATGCTGTGTTAATATGAAGTATGTGGAATAGTTTGCTCGATAATATTTTCTCTGAACTATTATGCATGTTCGTTCCCATGAAGGCTCTTTTAATTTTGCCAGTTCTAACATATTTTGTCGCTGTTTCTGTTTATCACCACATCATTGCTCTAGGTTAGCGACAGATTATTTGTGCTGTGTCCTACTCGGACAGCGTTCGTATGCGTTGTACGGAATAAACTTACACTTTGATAGCACAACGCTTTCTAACTCCTGTCACATCTTTTTGTAGAGATTTTCAATGTATGAGTTATGCTTAAATGTTCCTAAGCAATTGCGAGGCTTGCTTAGAGTTTCCCGCCAGTTATTCAATAATTGTGCGAGAGTTTTCTTGCATCAAAATTTTCTGTTATACGTCAACAATAGCAGAAACACGTCTACGAATTCAGTCATCTTCAAGATCGAATCCACTGACACTAAGTTTCTTGAAGCAAGGTTGCAGTGTGTATTCGTCAACTGCATCTTCGTCAATTAACTCAACAGGTTTCCAAGAAATTTTGGAAGAACTTTAGAAACTAAATTTGTAGAAGCACAATTCTAAATCGTTGAGCATGAACTTCCAACTCGGTCATTCTTAATTCGTGAAGCGGTGTAACGTAAGCAGTCATCATCATATAACCTCTCATTGATTTTCTACTGCTGTACAAAACGCATCACAAGTGATAAAGTCATTTTGGTATATGTATATAAGTTTATCTGTATGCCTAAAGCTATCTATCTATCCATATATATATATATATATATATATATACGTATATATAAACGTACATATACATGTATATATATATATATGTATCTAAGCCTATATCTATCTATCCATATAGATATATATATATATATATATATACATATATATATATTTGTTGGCATTCACGAAGATAGTTTTCAGTGCCTTATTCATTTTGACGCATTAATAATTATATAGAGCTTCCAATTTGGCAATTTGTCTGCTATGGACCCAGGTGAATTCCGTAAATGGTTACAGTGTTTGCATTGTGTTGACTAACTTCTACCCTAAAGTGCATTTTTATCGTTTTTCGGAAGCATAGAGCCAGCCATTTGGAGTTCGTGGATAAGTAGCAACATGTCCTGCCGTCGTAAACTATATGCCATCATCAAGGTGCTACAAAGACGACAGCAGGCCATTTTTTATGATCAAGAAAGTAATTTTTCTGGACGGCCTGCTAATAACTTTTATGTGGTTGCCATTGGCGACCGACGTAAGAACTGGCCTTCAAGGAACACTTTGAATGAAGAAAAAGACTTTAGGGGTGTGCGAATTAGCAATGATAAATACGTGTGTACACAGTAAGTCGCATTTCCGGAGCGCCGCCTCTCACTGGTGGCTGTAGGTGTCTTGGTATTTATCAAGTTGATAATAATCCTCTACTATATACAAAAGAATGCGGTCAACTACTTCTGCTCCTAAATGAACAAACAATTGATAATCTGCCCGGTTGACTCTGCAAATTATCGAATTCCATTGAACGTCCACGCTTTGTATGGACTTTTAACTATTACTGCACCACGCCATGCTTAGTGCCTTAGGCTTCTATCACATCGAACCTTTTCCCAGTTTTCGCTTACTTCAGCACTGCTTTTGCATGACTGAAGTGCTTAATTGGGTGATAACATGAAAAGCTTGCAGAGAAATTTTTGTCACATTAGAATTTACAATTGTCCTAAAGCGTCATCTTAACGTTATTTTGCTTTAAGCCCTTCAAAGTTGAAGTAAAGATTAGGCTGAGTGATGGATTAACACTTCAATCACGGCAGAGCTCCTTTGCATCACTGACAGATTAACTCGCCGCTTTGTGACAAAAACTTGCAGACATAACACCTAGTTCGCCAACGTATTTCGGGATTTCTTGCGTTACCCTTTGATCGACGAATCAAGAAGCATGGACCAAAAAAGAAGCACGGACGTCCGACTAGTTAGTAAGAGATCGGTGAGAAAAGAAATGTGTGACGATGACGCTTTTCAAACGTTGTCATAGTCTGAGCAGACTGCAGCCACAGTAGGCGATCACGAGAGTATGAAACGAAAGAATAGTTTTTTGGCCCTCATAACCTGGGGCAGAAGAAATGTTGAAGTGATAATAAATTAGGCGCGAAATCTAAGCATTGTGGACATAGTGCTGCTATGAACTCCGTATCCATTTATGACTTCTCCTTTGCGTCTTTTAACCACCGTCCCACTTTCACTATTTAGGCGACAGAATGGAACTTTGCATGGATCTGTTCCTTCCAAGCCTACAGCTCTCAAGAACTCTTGACCCGATACAGCGACGAATAACCGTCTTGGAAGAATAAATGGATATAGACAATGAACTGGACTCTTCATCACTCGGAAGAAGGCCAAGGCTCAGCGGCGTCATTATTAGGAAAAATTCCTTATGTATCGCAATATGATCTCTGCTCGTCTATGCAATGCTCAAATATCAGCAATTTCTTAAAAACTTTGAACCTAGTCGGAGTCCTACATTCTAATGACAACACGGTTATTGTGCTAATGTATTTACTGCCCTCATGGCAAAGCATATGACAATGATGGACAGTTTGGAATATGAAAAGTGCAAATCTTAACGAATTGCAATTGTAAACAGCAAGATCTCACCGATAGCTAATCGTCGCATTGTGTTTGAAGTGTTCTAAGGCATCGCGATGCTGCATACACCAAAAGTGCTCTCCACTGTAACATGTACTCTATATTCAAAATGAGATCTACATTTCTATTCCGAAGAGCAAATTGGTCTCAAGGATTGCTATCGTGCCACCAGTAACACATTGACATAACACGTTTTGAGCCGTTTGTTAGGTCTGATAAAAGCTATACAGGCACCTGTTTCGTCTTCCGCGACTCGTCAGTAGCACAGTCTCCTTCGGTTCAGCCGATCCCTTGAGGATTTAGTTCTCTATAAAAGAATCGACGCAGAATAAGAAAACACCACAAGTTAGGTGACAGAACCCCATGACATTTCAGTGACCAGCATTCGAGCTCGTGGTTCGTGAAATGAATTATGCCTCCTCATAAGACCGCTTTTTATGGTTACGGCTCAAAGCATATTATATTATTATCAGACGATTATTCTTTTTGGCGAGGTCTACTAAAAGTCGTCGAGTGAAGTGATACAATAACATATTCGCAAATTTACGAGTGTTGAAGAAAATAAAACGCGCCTCCCACGGCTTCTGAACCTGCTGGGAATGTATAACTTGCTCGATCACAAAAATATAGAGAAAACATAAACGTTATTGGATCTCACACGTTTTACAAAAAGTTTCAACCACTGAAGGAGGTATGTTCTTGTTGGAACTCAGTTCAGCTCAAGAGATCATTATGCTGATTCAATAAACAGTGTCAATTAAGCAAGAATAATGGAAACAAAGTTCTCTCGATAATGCTAGTGTAATGTTCTACTACGTAACAGCAAACCAGCTGTTCCAGGCACATTAATTGGCTTGAACTCTAGAACTTCTAATTGTTCTGCGTGAAAACTAAGAGCTGTGGAAATTTAGACAGGATAATTGATGCTTTGTTTAGCTATACTATAATTTTAGGAAGATCTGACAGTGGCTCAAATGATGCAGGGAGATTGCGAAATATTTGATGAAGATCGTGCTTTCAGGAACATGATTACGATTATGGGTTGCTAGATAGAGTAATTAAAACGAGATTTTGAGATAGCTTCCTACATTCAGTAAACCATTCGCATACCACATAATCTGCAAGCTTTCTTTATCTGCAGCTTGGAATATTCAATTATCTTGTTACTGCTCGTAGTGATCGTCATAGGTGCATCCTCATTCGAGTGATGCTACCAACCACCTTCGCAAAACTGACCTTGCAGTGGCGAAAATTTTGTATCAGCCGGAAGAAATGAGGCGTTCAGAGCATGACAGAATCGTAGAACAGAGCATGACAGAATCGTAAAACAGACCTTTTGGTACTTTTCCGTTATCTTTTACCTGATTGAGAGCTTTGATAAAAAAAGTATTTCTTGCTCTCGTATAACGTTTTGGCAGTCATGCGATGGTTCAAATCAAGTGAATTTGAACAGTACATTTTATTGCTTAGCTGACTTCTTTTAGCGCTGAAGCAGTTAAAGAGAAATTTGGCTTCGACTTCAAACATTCCCCGACACCTAGAATATTATCTGTAATCAGATTTATATGATTACATAGAGGACGACTTACCAGTCTCGACAACATATTTTGTTTTTGGAAATGACTTCTCAGAGAGCTGTATAAGTCAAAAGAAAATCAGGTTCTATGCTCTATGGACACTTCGTTTCGGCTAGGGTGCATGTACTAAATTTATTATCAATCCGCGGCACGAATCACATGTGGGCTTTTTGAGAAAAATTAGGATTGCTTCTGATACTTCGAACTTATCTCTACACGTTTATGGGCTTTCTTTTAGGAAATGCTTTGTTCGAAATAATTTACTGTGTTTTAGAGTTTGACATAGCCACAATGCAATAAAGATCACTTTCCAGGAAACCAGAAAACTTTGATTATATTCAAGAAAGTCTAAAAGATGGTTATTCTACTCCACAACTATGTTGTGATTTATACCATGATTTTTCATGCATCATTTGATCGACGTTGACCCTTCAGTCTAATTGTGAAGAAACGAGAGCAGTAACAAATGAAAGAAGAGTGTTCTTGTACCAATTTCCGACCCTAATATTTGCTCTATCACAACACCTATGCTTGTATCATATTCATTCGATTTGTAAACGAAACTGAAGCTTTAGATGTCCTTTCTTTCACAGATGTTTGAATAGTAATACGTAATAATTTTATTGAAATCATAGTAATTCTCTTCGGGTGGTTGGCGAAGCAAAAAAGTTCACTATATTGAGCGAATTCGATTAAAAGGCAGAGGACAGTTGATAGGTAGTTGACGTTCAGTAACTTGATCATTGTAGACGGCTGAGAAAGTTATGAGTTATGTTGAAATCTGAGCGTGGTCATATGAAAATACTCAAAACGTACCGTATAATATATTCCAAAATACCAGCCAAAGAACAATTAAGTGGAATCGAAACACGTGTATCTGGCCCCAGTAACAGTCCACATGACAAACTGGCTTAAATAACGATCATGAGAATGCTGAAGTTTGAGCGTGGTCTTAAGAAAACACTCCAAACGAAGGGTGTAATGTTAAGATAGCTCGTTGGTCTGGTACTAATGTTGCGAAACCCCATCCACATACGGGGAGCGTGTGATCATGCGTATTCATTGGATACAATACATAACGCGATTTTCTTTTGTCTGCTACAGCTCAGTAAGAAGCCCCTTCAAAAACTAACTAGAGCAATGGAATTGACAGAGTCTACACTATCAAATGTCCTAAGGAAATGCTCTGCCCAGCGAAAGGTGTGCCGAATTGCCATGTGTGTAAAACTTGATTTTTTTTACTGTAACAGCCCACTATAAGGTTTTCTTCAAAGCCCAAGTATGTCTTTGAAATTCTTTGGATTTAAGCTATAGACTGAGTCACACAACAACTTGAAAAAGCTAACGAAACACCTTGCTTTTGAAGTGGTGCGAATGACAACTACAATTTGAACGTGTGAAACCCAATCTTCTCTTAAGTGTTATTTAGCTCTAAAATGTCTATTCCGGAATTCAAAAGCATTGTCAAAACAGCTAAAATTTACTCTATTACGTAATTGGTATTATTACGGAAAAATTCTATCTTGCGAAAAATGCTTAAGTGTGAAACAAAATTTTATTAATCAAAAATCATCTTATTTGACCGCCGATTGCGGTGCTGTGATGTTTATAGAAACCTAATGATGTAGAGTGGGGTGAAAAAACGTTTGCGTCAGCCGGATTTCAACCCAGATCTTACCCGTTTTGATTTAATTTCTAATTACTTTTAATATCAATTATTGTTATTATTAATATTATTATTCTTAATCACAAAATTTTGTTACAACTGTTACATCGCCAAAACATAGCCATTTGAGAAGTTAAATATGCCTTCCAATTCACATGATTAGAGCTATCAAACACCTTTTCGAGCAGAAACTTATCTTGATTAGCTTGCGCGAGGTTGGTAAAGTCTGGGACAGACTAATACTGCATATGCTCAGGCTCTGAAGAAAGTCATAACGTCAGCCAAATTTATACGATTGCTTTACCAACCTCGTGCCAGCTTATCAAGATAAGTTTTTCTCGATTTTCATATATCAATTAAATATGCCGAGGTTCATAAAAAGCCAAACTTTTGACTTATTCGAGCTTTTACTTACACCAAAAAAAAAACTTTTTTATTAAAGGGCTTGAGCAGGGTAAAGGTAATGGAAAAGTTTCCGACTTTCCATCATAGCCCAATTGTAAACCATTTCTTAACCACCAATTGTAATTGAAACGCGCAGCGCAAATCGCAGCCGGAGCGCGATTTTTGTTGAGTGATCAGAGCTTTTTCTTACCATTTTGTGAGTAAATCCACGGTTTTTTGTAAAAGTTCGATACTTCACAATTTTTTCACGTATCCGAAAGCTTTTCGTGCAAATATAACGTGTATGTTTAATCAGAGACCTCTCTTTTACTCCGCAATCACAGTGATGCTGGCATTCTATCAATTGTGTTACTTTGTACGTAGAATGTAATGGTATGTATGTAGCAGTTTCAATATATCTTGTTATATAAAATGCTTGCAAATCATTATAATGATTGTAAAATTGGAGAACAATGAAGAGTTTGTCAAAAAACGAGGTTCTTCAGCACATGCGACGCCAGGTCTCGATTATAGAACGCGAAGAACCCTTTTGGGACTAAGTTTTTCTTCAGATTTTCAGTAAGTATCTGATAGCTTAAGCTTTTGCGACTACGATTTCTTAGATAGCTTTTGAAAAAAAGATACAGTGCGCTGTAACAGCGAATAAAGGTTGTGTTTCCAATTCTTTTTTTCTCATTCGCTCGGTTATGATCTGCGGGTAGCTCTTTGTTCAAAGTTTAGCACTCGTTTGGTAGTATAAGCTATGGCAATTCTAAAACCAATTTCTTCTTGCAAAGGGTTCTTATAGGTGTTGTGAACATATTGCTCGCTCTGATGGCGCTGAGCGCAGCGATTTTATTTGCCGCCACGAAAGGGCTCGGCTTTTGTTATTTATTCAGAAAATCCTTCTCCGTCTCGGAAAAATTGTCAATTTAACCTTATTGATTAGCACTAAAAATCACAGATACGAGATGAAATAGTTCAAACTCTGTAGTGTGGGAGTACACACGTCTAACACGTTCGCATACTCATTTGCAGGCACAACTCCTATGCGCGTCGGAAAAATCGCAGACACAACTGTTTTGGGCCTAATAAATGACTTACTAGATGAGGGACGACACTTCTACAACGTGAATTGGTGCACTAGTGTTAAACGTGCCGAGTGTCTGTTGCAAAAAAACGCTGTTGATTAAGACGTGATGAAAGAATAGGAGAGGCTTACCTAAGGAACTAATGCAGCACTAACTGAAAAGGAGCACGCAGTGGCCGTACGGAATAAGAAAGGCGTAATGGTGTTCACACAGAATGACAAATGAAATGCTGTGATGATTTCTACGGTGAACGGTTCTACAATCAATCCAACGACGAGGAAACTCGAAGCCTTGCAGAGCTGCAGCAAGCGCAAGTTGCTCGTGGATTTCACCGACCAGAACGTCGAACACACCAGCAAGGCATGTCAATGGGAGGGTAATTCGCCTTGATATTGCTTCGAAATATCTAAGTTCATAGTTTAGGTACATATGCCTTTTCTTCCATCTGGTGACGTAATGAGTGTGATGAATGCGGAAAAAATCGATAAAAAAACTGAGTGGAGAAAATCTTGCTCTCCGATCTTAAAATGGAAGTTTATCTCAAATACTTACCAGACC
Organism: Parelaphostrongylus tenuis; assembly: GCA_019055375.1. Lineage (NCBI taxonomy): Eukaryota > Metazoa > Nematoda > Chromadorea > Rhabditida > Metastrongylidae > Parelaphostrongylus > Parelaphostrongylus tenuis. Next base: position 21,534 of record JAHQIW010003709.1, read on the forward strand.
ATATCGCTCCACAGCCAACATCTAGGCATAGTCTCTGAGTCACTCACCACGTCGTGAGCGTTGTATCCTATAGGAAATCGCTATCACATGGCAATACTATATATGCGCTAAGCATAACTAAACGAGTAAGCAGGAGGTGCAGTTGATGTAAGCAGTACCTTTTTTCATTTTTTTTAAAACTGGTCACCGGTGATGTGTTCTTAGGCGTTCAACGAAATACTACATAATATAGGTCGAAAAACCATGCTTTACAATCTGTAGGCAGTAATGAAGTGAGAATAGTTTATTTAGAATTTGATATTTATTGTTTCAAAACGCACAACTTGTTGAATGTAACAGCAATGCTATGAAACATGATGGAAATGCTGACCGATCCTGATATTTAGCGTGGTTTGCCATTGGTCGGTGCTTTTGCATAAATTGTTGATTGCTAAGTAGATAAAGGTTGACAACATCAGTGAAAGGCTTGGAAATTTTGGTCAGGAACATGCAGTTAGTTCAAAGAGATATTCTACAGACTGATAATTTGAAGAAGGCTTATTTCGACTTCGTACTAAAAGTCACACCACATAAGGTCTTTGGAAAAACTGTACACAAAAAATGGTTTTTAATTTAAAATTTTACATACGATCAAGAATTAAGAAGTAAGAAATGGGAATGCGTTATTTCCTCATTGATGTTACCTCGTGGGAATTTCTGGCGCACGTGAGCGTTCTCTTCACGAAGAATTTCTTATGGAGGGCTTTCATGATATACAATCCTTCCTGATAATACGTTGACTCCAAAGCATAAATTTTACTATTCATGCACCAGTGCATATTGTGAAGCTCAAGCGACTGGCTGGTTACTCAGAATGCGAAACGTGATATTAATATTTGCCTTGCTTTAGCGCACCAAAAATTCAGCTCAATAACAAATTTACTTTTTTAGAATTTACATCTTTAAGCTATCTCATCACTTCTGAATTTCTACTGCAAAACCAAACAAACACGATAGCGAAACACGCAAAGCACTTTGAAGGCAAAACGTTATTTCTGTTCGTCGTTATTATAGCGCACTAAAAAACTACATTTAGCATGCAATTTAGAATTAATTTACATCTAGAATTCCTACTTTTCAACCTATCGAAAGAACACTGAAACTACAGCGAAAAAGCACCGTTTGGTGAAAAAGCTAAGAAACAGGAGCACAGAGTATGCCATACAGTCCAAGAGAAAAATGTAAATTTCTCTTCGTTGTCACAGCTCATTGGAAAAGGGTTTTCAGAGGTCAAGCATGTTGGCAGAACGCAATTTTTAAGACTATCAATTGATTTTGTAAAGTCTAATAAGAAGCCTGTGCTCGACGAGAAAGCACGAAACTGCGTGTGTAATACAAGTGGTACACGTGGTCCTGAAAAGGTTAAGTGTGCTTTGCTGCAGTTCTGTATTACTACGGTCATTATGCAAACATATTGCAGTCATCATTTCGATTGAAGTTGTAACAACAAGCGATCACTAGCCAGACCCAATGAACTTATTTGTGAAAGTGGTTTTTAAATTTGAAGACTTGTGCTTATAATTTTTTGACCAGTTCGGTGTTAAAAATTAGACACACTTTGGGCCATAGTGGAAATGTGACAGATTAAAAGCCATTATTAAATATATCCACCATCATGCCCCGTTCTGCATTTACTCATCAAGGGTCATAAGTTAGTACCCACTAATGATTATGTGCTTGCCGATATCTCAGCGTTAAAAGCTACACCCCTTACTGGTTGTGTAGACGGCCCATGAAAAAATAGGCTGCTTTACAAATTTAATACTCGTCTATCTGCTGAATTGCATCCTACTCCACCTCACATTACTCGAATTTTTCTGTATCGTTTGCAAAGCGCTCTTATCCCAGCGGCGTGTACGTGATGAAGTCTTCCGATGTTCTCCTTACACCAACGTAATTAAAAGGTAGGCAAGACAAGACATTCATGAGCTTCCTATGCAATATAAAGAAGCAATAAAGATGGTCAGCACTCCATTATAAGCATACCTTATTTTTTGCGTCACTAAATATACGATCAGACTATATAAGATCACGAGAGGCTTGAAAGGGAAGGACATTCGTTATTGAGCGTTCGAATCAATTTATTCGAAGAGGGTTTACGCGAGCAATTGATATTCAAAGCTAAGTAACAAAAAATACAGTGGTTTCACAATTTCTCTTCTCGTTTCTCACAGACGAACAGGTCACTTGTGATAATTATGCTCCGTACGGCAGCCAGTGTATGCACACGATGAAATTGAAAGAAAGGATCCTCAAAGTTGACCCCAGATAGCCATTTTCATTCGCTACAAGTTTATAGCTCATTAGAGCAATTTTGAGGGGGAATTAGATTCTTAAGCAACATGCTCAGAGAGATGAAGAATTAACCAATTCATTCCTACGTTTCCAGAGAACAGGGTGTATCGAAACGATGCTGATTAGAAAGGACAGACCTAGTGAAAGCGGTAGCAGTGATTGAAACGCTTCACAGAACTCTCAGACGTCACCTAGTTAGCCAACAGCATGACTTTCCATGCACTACGCAAATTTGAAAATGAGCGTAAACAGCAGAGACGGCGGCTGCATGAGTTCAGGTACAGTATACTCGATCGCCTATGAAGCGTGTGAAGACGAATACGACGTCAAAACAGGCAGACTGCTCTGTGTCCTTATGAAGAATCACTTATGCGGAGAACTTAATGTCAAACCAAATGCTCCATTAAGTGCCCATTCGACTCAGACATATGACCTGCAAATTTTGGAGCAGAACTAGCTATACTCACATAGGAACATGAAACTTTGGACGTAGAAATAACAAAGTATCTTCGATAAATGCTAGAAATTCAAAGGTAAATCTCAAGGATACAAGCTTCTCGTGATAACGAGTGTTTCGTGACACATCCGATCTGTTTTTGTTATTATTTAAGATTACACGTCCAACATTTTAGAGAGTACGCGCGAAGATTCCTCAATCATAACTGGAAGACGTAAAGCAACGGAACAGTGAGTATCAAAGATGAGTTGCTTACTATGTCATTAAATAATTGTGTACTATGTCTTACCTGCGTTGGTTACGAATGCGTTTCACTGTGGCAGTCACATGTTAATATGACTCTTTCAGTATGTGAAATATCGGCCATCATCACTGTGATATACTGTGCAGAATGGATTTGATTCCTCATAAACCTCGTGACTGCGCATCAAAAATTACTGATTTATACTTGCGTATTTCTAAAGTGTGGTACTGCGTCTTCAAGCCAAATTCCATCCCAACATCATTGTTGGGTAGCCTGTAAAACAATCTCAAAGCGTAGAAAAGCTCTTTGCAACTAAATTAACTACTAAAAGGAACGAGCATCAAGTTTATAATGCGATTTTGATGCAGGCCAGCGCACTCACCTATTGCAGTCAGCACAAACTGTATGAATGTAGAATGATCGGCGCTAAACTTCTCTTCAACGTCTCACGCATTCTCAAGAGGATCAGTTTCGATGAATGCTTTCAATTGATCGTTGTCAACTTCCCATGGCCGCCTTGCAATCATATTTGAGCCACGCATGTCAGTGGTCTGTCAAACAGGGCTGACTTATAGAGCGCGATACACGTGTTTCGATCTTGCGATCTCGTCAGTCGGGCAGTTACCCTTTCTCGTCTTTTGCTAATCTCTGCGGGAGCTCCAGTCCCCACACTAAGTGTTAGCGTCGACAAAAGTTTTACACTCTATGTCCACTGAAAATCTCACCAAACACAGAGTATTGTACACTCGATTACTCGTTGCTAGAGTATTCAATATTTCATAACCTTCGTTTCAAGTGTTTGGTGAGATTTTAACTGGACATAGAGTTTGAAACGTTCGTCGTTGCTAACTCTTAGTGTGGGGACTGGAGCTACCACAGAGGTTAGCAAAAGACGAGAAAGGGTAACTGCCCGACTGACGAGATCGCAAGATCGAAACACGTGTATCGAGCTCTATAATTCGGCCCTGTTTAACAGACCACTGTCATGCGCGGCTCAAATATGATTGCAAGGCATTTTGAAATTTGAGCTGTGGTCTTAAGAAAACACTCGAAACGAAAGTTATGATATATTGAGTATATTAGCCACGAGCAATCGAGTGTGCAACACTCTGTGTTTGGTGAGTTTTCCGCTGGACATAGAATGTAAAACGTTCGTCGCCGATAACTCTCAGTGTGGGGACCGGAGTTCCCATAGAGATTAGCAAAAGACGAGAAAGGGTAACTGCCTGACTGACGAGATCGCAAGATCGAAACACGTGTATCGCGCTCTATAAGTCAGCCCTGTTTGACAGACCATTGACATGCGTGGCTCAAATATGATTGCAAGGCATATTAAAATTTGAGCTGTGGTCTTAAGAAAACACTCGAAACGAAAGAATAGTCAGTAATCGTTTATATGACCGCCTCTGCACAATAAAAGACTGGCGAATGTGCCCTTCCGGCGGAGACGGTGAATGCACTAGTGTAGGCACAGTATACCTAATCTCTTGCAAAGCGTGCGACCATAAATATATTGGCTAAAAGGGCGAGGCCGCTCTATGCTCGCATAGCAGAACGCCTAGCTGGCATGCGCCATACTAGGAAAAGCACCCCGCCAGGTATACATAGGGACCAAAAACATGCCGGAGTGTTTGATATAGAGGTCACCATCCTTGAGCACGAGCAAAAACATATGTGAGAAAGATAATTGAGGCCTTCTGGATAAACACCACCAATCCAGATATGAACCGCTGGGAAGAATGCCTCGTAATCACCCGTGATATGAATCAGTATATAAAACTGTTGTTTTGACGGGTCTGGTGCATTACTGGCCTATGCGATCACCGTCCCATTGTTCTTCACCTGTTCATTCAATGGAAGGCATATAATGAAAACAACGGTGAGTATATTACAGACGACTTTGTGCGTGTTGCGATCAAAATCTAGGTCTGACAGTTTTTTCTAAAGAAGTCATGGAGGTGCTTGAATGAT
>JAHQIW010003710.1:0-21580 GCA_019055375.1 Parelaphostrongylus tenuis
TATTAGGAACAGAATTTTGCTCCTCTGTTTCTAGAGAAAACTGTATCAAAAATATTTGAGTGCACAAGCATGAACTATGTGATCAGATTATGAGGCAATAATCAGCCTACCTAATATCTCAAATAGCAGTAAAATATGTGGCCTTGCGCAGCACGAAGTGAATGCTCGTACTTTCCACTAGGAAGGATTCGAAAAAAGTGATACAAAGTGTGAATACAGTTATGGTGTTGGTGTTCTCAGCGGTCTGTTGTCTAACACTTTTTAGACGATCGGATAGTTGATTTCGCATGCGGGAATGTGATTCCCGTGTTATTAAGGACTTTTTCTTCGTTCTGGAGATAATTAAGATTTCTTGTGTTATTCTGACACTCCATATTTTTCTTTACACGCTCTTATTGAGTACATGTAACTTATACATAGGAATAAAACTCCAAATGTAGAACTCCTAGAAGATTATAAGAGCTTCTCAAAAGCCAAATTCTGCCTTGCAATCGCCGAGACTGTAAAATTGATTAAGTACACGAATTCGCTGATGAAAAACCGTCCACAGACCATAGCCGTGCAGAAAAAAACACTATGAGTTTGAAACATAATCCTATCTTCAGTGGTAGAGGACACATAAGATTTCCGAATACTGAGGACAGTATTGAAATTAACAAGATTTGAGCTTTCGAACAGCTGCCAGAATGCTGTAAAAAACCACTCCTTCCAGCGACTTCTTTTACTAAAGGCCAAAATGACCTTCGTCACCTGAAAAGAGCTAGTATTGTAGTGCTTCACAATCAGTGATTACTCTCAGGCGATCAGTTTTTCTTTACCAATATCCTGCGCACGGAATCAATGGATTTTTTTGTTGACTTGTGGCTAACACTTGCAAGCTAAATCGAAACGATCAGACACTAACTGCAGAAGGTTGCTTCTTCCTCATGAACGTTGTCGAATACTGATTGAGCACATCTTTATGCAATGTCGAGGATAATCAGCGGGGCTCTACGTAAAACGCTCGTTGCTGATTGTAGGAGAGTGGGAGGAGCTGAAGGAGATCAATTTCACGCCGAGCGTCATTGTCCGCTCAGCCACCGCCTCCTGAAAGTATAAATAAATAAAAAGTGGAAGTTTTGGTAAACACAAAAAATGACGGACAGCTTTTGAATTAACTAGTTCAAGGATGTTTTGTTCTACAGAAACTGTTCCGAGCTACAGGCACGAGAAAAATCATTTGAATGTAATGGGGGCATTCTGAAGGATCCTTTTCGTGTAAATTTGTGGTCTTTGAAGCATTCATATGAATGACAATACAGAAGATTGAAATACTTGCAACATTGTAGGTTATCCTCAGACACATACACTTCATTTAAACCTGCCGTTGAGAAATTCAGAGCATCTGTGAGATAAAATTTTACGCAACAATGTGTCACTTGGGGGAATTCAAAAGCAAATGACATAAGGTAAACTAGTGAAGTATCTTACATTTTCTGATGTAATTGAGAGCGCCTCTCAGTCCACCATGTAGGTTTGAGGAATTTTGTTGATAATTTACATCTTAACTACCAAGACGTATAAGTTTGATCCCCAATAAGGAATTGGAGTTGCACAGAGTGTGGTACTTATCTCAGTTTCTACTTTCGATAAATGAGTTTTTTTGGGAATGAACAGTGTTCCAGATTTTGATATTGAAACCGCAGGTACCCTCCACGCTTATGTATTGAATGAGTCTGAAGTTTTGGGAGCCCGCCTTGGGCAGAAATTCAGAGGCGTCATTGAAGCTGTTATAAGCAGTGTCATCATTATTGATTTATGCCTTTCATCAAATTCTCGGAAGAAGATGGGGGCGGAGCTGTCAAAATTTACACAGAGAGAGTGTAGCACAACGGCGACGGTAAACAGAAAGCTAAACGTCTGTGCATATTTTCGGAAACCTTTCCTCGTTGTCTAAAAAAGTCGCAAAATTATCATCCTAGGGCAAAGGTACTCTAATGGTTGCACTCCGAATTGAAAAATCCAGTACTTGAAAAGAGCAGACAACACAAGTTCTGTTTATGCTAGAGACTCCATGTCGAGATTGTTGAATCCATTGCCACGTAAGGCGTCAGCTGTGATTCGTATAATATACACCGACGGCCAGCTTTATTGCTTATTAGAACCACTTCCACAAAACTAGTATCCACTGATCAATTTTTCAACACGCAGCATTAGAACATAGTTGCATACAAAGATGATTCATCGTCTCTTACTAGTCATAAAAAACATAGGATCTCCAATGGACGATCAGGCACCAGGCTAATACCGCTAACCTAGAAATCTTGTTTAACGGCTGGAACTCAACGGTTTTAAACAGTATCAATACATGAAAATCGAGAAAACTTATCTTGATTAGCTGACGCGAGGTTGGTAAATTAGTCGTAGAAGTTCGGCTGACGTTTCGGCGACTGCTGCTTAGGTCAAGTTAGAAGATCAAACAAAGAAAGGGCGCGAGATCTCGTGTGATGGTGACGCATTCGTCCTTCCGATTCATTTCGGGATTTTGGGCGTTTTTCCAAAATGCCTCAAGAGTCTTGCGCGTGGATGTTCTTGATTCCTGCGTTAAGATTGTGACAGTCACATCAAAATCGTTATTGTTGTGTTTTTGTGCCCTATGTAAACCTAAAGACTTCGTTTTACCTATATCAGATTTACTATCTAGATGTTCTTTTATGCTGATGAAAAGTGGTCTACCCGTTTCGCCTATATATTCTTCCCCGCATGTTTTACATGTTAGTAAATAAATTGTGCTCGATCTCATGCAATCCCCCTCTTTTTCGTTGGGGCAGATCGCACAGTTTTTGGTGTTGCACAATTGATCATAATATCTAATGCGGATCAGCTGATGGCGTAGGGTGGGAGGTGGTATTTTAATAACTACCACGGAATTTTCAAGACCGCATCTTTTTGGGCACTTCTTAACCGCGCTACTAAGTTCGTTTGATATAAAAGTCAGTTTGAAGGAAACTTTATTTAGGGGCGGAGTATTGTTATTTCGGGACCTAATTCCTCTTTTTGAATATTCCCAAGTAGCAGATTTTTTGTAGCCGTTGGAAATGACAATTTTTCGTGCCAAGTCTAATGATTCGTTCCTTTCCTCTTCTCTTGTGCAAACATTTTTAGCCGTTCGAAACATGTTTATAATTAGCGATTTTTTCATGTGTGAAGGATGAGAGGAAAGGTGATTGACCAAATGTTTTTGTTACTTGGTTTTCGATACCATTTTGTACTGAAGCCACTATCCAAAAGCTTTACTTGGGTGTTTAAAAATGGAAGCCAGCTCCCGTTTGGACTTTCTCGCGTGAATTTTATATGCTCTGATTGTTTGTTCAAGACTCCAAAACATTTGTCCATTTCCTCTTGTGTGGGACAGACAATGAAGCAATCGTCTATATACCGTCAGTAGAGCAATGGGCGGTGAAGAGAACTGGAGCTTCCATCTCATACATAAAAGCGATGGCAAGACTAAGTGCTAAACGTTGACCCCCTGAGTTGTGTAAAGTATTTTCTAGACCACCAAAAAATTGAACAACTAAGACATTGTTTCAGGAGGGTCATTAGTTGTTGAATTGTGACGCCATACATATTTACTTTTTGTTCATTTTCAGTTAAGAATTCAAAAATGGCTTGCATTGCAGAGTCCTTGCATTGCAGAGAGAGAAGAGCTTTTGAATTGTTACATTTTGTACCAGCAAGATATGCTCGACTTGTTAAGGAAACCTTTAGGTTTACATAGGACACAAAAACACAACAATAACGATTTTGATGTGACTGTCATAATCCTAGCGCAGAAATCAAAATTATCCACCGCTAAAGTCTTGAGGCATTTTGGATAAACGCCCAAATCCCGAAATGAGCCGGAAGGACCAGTGCGTCGGCATCACACGAGATCTCGCTCCCTTTCTCCGTTTGATCTTCTAACTTGAACTAGCAACATATAAATAATACCATCCGAATCATTCAAATAGAATAATACTACATACGCCCAGACTCTGAAGAAGGCGGGTCGCCGAAACGTCAGCCAAACTTCTTCGACTAATTTACCAACCTCGCGTCAGCTAATCAAGATAAGTTTTCTCGAATTTCATATAACAATTAATTTTGCCAAGGTTTATAGAAAGTCGAACCTTTGAAGTATCAATACAGCTCAAATATCACTAGTACCCAGCTATTTCCTTGTGCTTTCTGTAAATTATTGATTTTTCCCAAAACGAGCTGCATTCATGGTTTCTGGTAGAAAGCAACTTATATACAAACGTTTATGTGCCGTGGAATTGACTCTCAGGGAAAAGTGATGAGTAGGAATAGCTTCTTAAATAACTTGTTTGAGGGAAACTGTGTGTCGGTGATAGACGGAACGCGCTGTTAAAAAGCGGCTGGGAAGAGATCATACTATCTCCAATAAGATCCGGTTAGTTTTCCCACTTGATGAGAATGGTGCTTAGAATTTATTTCTCATATTATATGTTTTTCAATTGTTTCTTCTTCCTTTTTAGCTTTGAGTTGCCTTCAAATTCTTAAGGTCATTGCTGGGTGATACCTTTAATTTTCTGTTAGCTGTGTTCTCTGTTCCATTTTTCAAAGTCGGCTGCCACTGAGAAGCTTGCCAGTCTACTTTGAAGACTTACTGATTTCAGTTTAGACAAATGCAAAACTATAGTATAGTAGAATTCTAGTTGAAATGCATTCATGTTAGGTTTTTGCTAGGAAAAGTAAGTTTCTTGCAAGGACTATATGGAAATTACTAATAATCAACGTGATTGCTCAGTTAAGATAGAATCTTTGCATTTTTTAGATTGGCCTACAAAAACTGCCACTGCAAAACTACAAAAGATGGACAGCTTTTTTTAGAAAATATGAGCAGCTGTCTTGACCGTTTCGAGTGTGGACGTTCCTATTATTTCTTTTTATCTCGTGCTAGACTCATACTTCTTCACATCATCTGATTTTGGTTTATCTATTTGATTATTTATTTATTTATTTACACTACCCATCATCACGATTTTTATTGCACGGATCCCAGTACTTCTAGCATTCAAATTGTTATTCGTCTTCAAATGACGTAAAGTAGTGGTCGAGCATGTCCCCTTGCAATCTTGAGAAAATCCTGGCTGTAGCGTTCCGTAGGCCGTTCTTGTTGAATGCTGGAGAGAGTCAGGGGCTAGAGCTCGGCTCCACGAGCGCCGTGACGAGCATCACGACCACTCGACCACGACGCCCATTATATTGGTTATTAGTGTGCTTATTTCAGGTAAAACGAAATTTCTCTATTTGTGCGGAAGAAATAAACACTTTTTACATGAACTAATTTATTCTACCGATTATTGATGGGGTGCATTGGCTATTCCATTTACGATATATCTCTTTATAGCACAGCCTTTGTTATAACCTTATATTCTCGTCGGTCTATTGATGTAACGTGCGTTCCTAAGTGTTTTCTACGCGAAATTTTTTATAATGAAGATTATCGGTCCCCAATGTCTTGTTTACACTGGTGTTCATTGAAGCTTGAATATGTAATGTGCACCTTCTGTGAAGGATTTGTCCTGAAGTACTGAGCTGAGAGGCTTGTGTGTTGAACTGTCATCTTGCTTTTGAACTGATATATTCCTAACTTTTGTTCTATCATTTCTATGATGAGGATCTGCAAGTATCTCGCATTTATCTTCAAACCATCAATGGCTGGAGTTATGATACGATCAGAGGATGCAGAGCAAACTAAAAAGCGCAAATCTTCTATGATCAGCCCTGATACTTTTCACATGTAGTTCTCCCGCTCCGTTCATCCCTCATGATGAAAAGCGCTAGATAGAATACTCTTGAAACATCACCGTTACACTCTTAGGGTTAGATAGCATTTGAAACTTGCTGGTTATCTTTTTGAGATTTCTTCTTTCTTAAACGCCGGCTTTTATTTTTGCCCTTATATCTTATCATTCTCATTAAAAAAGGCACTCAAAAGTTCCCTATTTTTATTTTTATGGAAATATGCGCTCGAAGTTTTGAAAGCTACCTAAAATGCGATTCATCCTACAAACGCGGTTTTTTTAGAGAGATCGACCTTAATAGAACGCGTGTCGATGCTTTATAGGTTCTACTACGATTTGTAGCACAGCTTTCAAGTTTATCATCTATGCCAGGCAAAAAGTTTTCATAAAATGCTCTAGTAATTATTCAAAAGCTCAAATTTCAAGCTAGCTTGGTATGCAATCTTTTTTTTGAAAAGACTAAATCATAAAGCTGAAAATTTTGAAATAAATTTATATTCCACATTGGCTGCTCAATTCGACTGTTACATCGCCGAAAACACGAAAAGCACATCAGCGCGTTGAAAAATCTTTTACTTCAGGACCAAAAGTTCAGTCCGGAGTTTCGCTCAAAGCATAGAAACAATTCCTGATCAACTGCACCTTACATAGGCACCATCGATCGATGTCAGCTCCGACCCGCCCTTGATCCTCACCCCATAGCCCGCAAAATCTCCGTAGAACACTTGCTCGCACATGTGAATTAATCTTATTTTCTCTGAAGCGTTGCGTCTCTTCACGATATAGGCACTGCGTTAGAATCGGTGAACTTGACGCTATGGAACGATCACTAATAGCTTAACGAAAAAACTCTGTACTACGAGAATACGCACATGTAGGACACAACTTCACTCCGACTTATTTTCAGCGTTATAAAAAGGCTTTATTTAGGAACCAGCTACTTGCAACTAGCTTGAAATTAAGCTTTCGAATAACTAATAAAACTCTTTATCAGTCCTTCCTACACAGCGTGAAGGTTTGGTTTGGAAACCTCTGCTATCAAACGGAAAAGTACCGCTTTATATTTGAGATATTCACATCAAAAGAACTTTGCCGACTGTAGACTTCACAGTTTACCGAAGACTTCTTAACAGAGCCGTCGGCTGGAAAAGTCTTGTATCGGATTTTAGCATCCATTTTATTGACAAAATTATTCTTACAAACAGGTGCTGCAAAAAAGCTTTTCATTAGGATGTATCATATCTATTTTACGACTAATTTGTATATAGTATAAAGGTGGAAATCTTGCGCTTAGAGAGTTTTTGTTACTCGCTGGTATACCTTCGCCAATAGCAACGTTGAGTAGTCTAGTGGACAACTATTGTTTCTCAAATTTTCTCACAATTCGCAGACGTTGGGAAACGTTAGAACGTCAACAAGGTCGCAAGCATTGAACGATCTTTATTATTGATTGCAGGATCTTTCAGACTTTTTCCTTTTTGCTTTATTTGTTGTTGCTGTCTTTTGATTTTATCTTTCCGCTCTGTATGTATGTACGTGTGGCAGTGCACAAATTTTCTTATTTCAGGTTTTTTCCATAAGATTGTAAGGAATCGTTCCAAAGCTGAGATCTCAGGCTAAAGCTCCACGTCGCAAGTGTGGCTAGCTAAGGCATCCACATGTGCTGGGGCGATTTCGTAAGGCCGGTGAAAGATCTGTCGATCACCGCGTCATCGAATGTGCCTCAGCCAGTCGCACGTGAATATGCCAAAGTCTACCTTGGTCACCGGTTGGGCTTCAGCTTAATTTACTTGCTTCACAAAGGAACGGTCTTTTTAGGGCATAAGCACAGCGTTGGAATTAAAAACGATTACTCTATTGAATGATTACTAATAATCCGGAGAAAGAGCTTTGTACGGTGAGAAATATGCGCATTTGAGATATAGTTTTATTTAGAATCAATGGAGTTATAAAAGTGTTTTTTAGAAAAACGGCGACGTGGGTGTGTAATCTGGAGTCTCCGCTTTCGAATGATTTTTTACACTGCTACTAAGACTTTTTCTCCAGCAAATGAAGTCGGTTTTCCATATGTTTCCTTATAATCAGAGAGAACTCAAATATACTCTAGTTTATACCTATTTCATTGGCATTTTTATGATCCGTCTTCACAGTGTTTTTTACTATGCGAAACGCAAAATTTCTAGCATGTAAATTGTTTGATTCCCTTATTCTTGAGCGTCGTAGAGTACTGGCTGAACTAGTCTTCTTGCACTATTAAGGACAACCTCGCTATGGCGTTTTATAGGGCGCTATTGTTGGCTACCGCAAAGAGTTGGAGGGTGAAGTCGGCTTCACGCGCGCCGCTGCGCCCATCCAACCACTCGGCCAAGGCGCGTCGTCCTATTCTATTACTGCCTCATATTGCACTCACTTTAGATTTTTTTACATTATTGTAATCAACATTAATTTTATTTTGTTGAAGTGAGTTAAACATGACCCACATATATGTGACAAATAAGTAAGAATACCTTTATTTTCAACTGTTTCTTGAGACCTCGATAAGAGTTTAATACACCCTGGAGTAAATCTTAAGCCTTTTATGAGGTTTTTGATGGCCCTGTTAGCGTTAGACGTATGTTTCGGCCTGGCCTCATCATTAGCGCGGGTGCATTTCGATTTAGCCAGTCGTCTGCGAAGTAACATACCCCTGCTATAAGGAACTTGGCAGGGAGTGTAAGTAATCTGGTGCCGATTCCCTTATATGCAGGGGCATATTCTCTTACAGGGCTTGGCTAAACCGAAAGCACCGTGCCACTGATGAGGCCAGAAGGCCGAAACGTGCATCTAGCACTAAGAACGCCATAACAAACCTCATAAAGGGCTCGAAATATGTTGTTCAATTCAATGAAGAACACATTTTGCCTTTGCGTAGGGCGATAGTACACATCAAGTCCTTCCAGGAAACGATAGGCAGTTTTTGTCATTACCACTCATGTCCAGATGAAGTTCTTTGCAGGAAAGGCTGAACTGTACTTGCAACCAGTTTAAACATATGATATAACATTCAAAATATGTAGTTGTTCTTATTTTACACAGGTAAGTGGGCTGTTATCTATGTCAATGTGACCAATTTCTCTGCTTCTGTGGTGCATTTGCATCTAACATAATCCACTCTCACCTGAAATCAAATGCCGAATTGTAACATCAACGTCCAGCAAGACGCCAAGTGATCTTACCGTTGCTGGGGAACGAAAAATACAGCCAGTAGAATGTTCAAGAATACAGCAAGAAGGGAATGAGTGGACACGAGGGATTAATGTTACTTCTCATCATGCCATAAAAAACACAGTGAGCGAAATTTGGTACAGAGCGAGTAGATAGGACATAAACAACTGTAATGCACCATTTTGCATGTATTTTTAAAAATACTTGATTTGAATGGTGATCCAACTATGAATTTTTCAAATATGACCTTTTGACCACATATTGCTCTACAATTACGTATAATTTCGCTATTTTAAGCGGTGCTCTTTTTGAGAGTGTCACACATCAATGGCTGGTATACATCCCGTCATAGTATATATATCATATCATATATAGCGCAGTTATTGAAACGTCGTTTCAAAAGTGCAGAATCGTCAGGCGACTTTGAAATGAATTGAAGTTAATGCATAATATGAGTAATTTTGGCTTACATGTTCATGCCTCTCCAATCGACCTTTTTTTTATAGAAGTGCTAGAATAATAATAAAATGAAATAAAATAAAATAGACCTGAAGAACAGCTCAAAACATGTAATAACTTTGTCAGAGTATTATTGTTCACATGTTCAATTAATTCGTCTCTAAATAATTCGCTTAAATTGGTTTCAAAATGGGACAAGTTCTAGGTGCCAAGCACAATTACTATAATATTATGACGACTTATCGAAAATTCAGACAAGCACGGATATGCAGATGTGTTTACTAAATTAAAAGTCAAGTAGAACATATCGATAAAACCGCAACAAGGGGGCCAAACCGTGATCTCGTTCGCACTTCATCAAGAGTGGTGGTGCCTGATAGCAAGCGGTAGGGAAACTGATTGCACTGTGTCTTGCTTCGCTTCCAGTCAAATTGTAACAGGTTTCGACCGAGGAGCTTGATGCCAAAACTCTTCAATATAAACGGTAATGTGCCTATTCATTATTAGCACTATTATTCCCCCACCCCCTCCCCCCCCCTCCGTCCTCCACGTGTTAGTTGCTTTGCTTGACGAGGTGTTCACAAAATTTGAAGGCCCGGTGATTACAGGAAAAAAGGACATTGAGTGGTGGCCTAATTTTCCTAGCGACAGTTTTATGCTGGCAGAATTGATTAGTTGTGAAATCCTAGCAATTATTGAGCAGATCTGAACGCAGAACCGTATTCACACATTTATACCAAATTCAAGACTTTAGACTAGCATTGTTTTGAACTGCCTCCAGTCAAATGGTTCGGACGCTCGTTGACCCTGCTGAGTATTTTGGGCGCTAGCCTAAGATTTATAACTTCAAAGCATTATTCTTTGATATCTTGGTGATTAGAGATGTCACAAGTATCTGGACATAAATTCCAGTTCCTTATACAAGCAATATACTGGCATAAATCAAGTATAACTTTATGCACCTTATGCGATTACTACTTGATCTTAACTCAAACATGTCTTGAAATGTCGTTAATGTAACGAAAGAGTTATCGCTCAAACGCTTTCGTCATACATGATACAATATCTTCTTCGTCACTTACAAGAGAAGTTTATTTCCAGACTGCTGATGAAATGAACATTCACATGAAGGAGACAGTGGCTGAACTTGGAGAGAAAGATCTACGATAATATCATAGACTTACCATTTTGTGTTTAAGAAAACCTAGTGAATCAGATAAATCTCATCCTTTGCTTGATCCGGCGTCATGATCAGTGCCATGTTTTACGTGGGAGATAATAATGCCGACTTAACACACGTACAGACGTTATCAGGGATGATTCAGAGTTCTGTCAGCACGTAAATCTCTGAATTATATTTTCACTATAGTAGGGTATCACTGATTGCTGCAATCTTGCTTTATTTGCTACTTCGCCAATTTTTAGAAGTCCGGCTTTTGGGAACAAGCATTCGGTTTCCTAATAATGAAAGAAAGAATGCATGTGTTTTGTAACAGTTGACTACCGCTCTGACATCTTCACTAATAAAGAGCCAGATGAGGTGCCTTTTTGAGATTGATTCTCTTTATCTGGTGTATTCTAACGGTGACAGGCATTGTAGAATAAGAATAAATGATCAAGCTCTTGGCATTCATCAATCAAAAAGGGATGCGCCATGCATCCTTTTTCACGTTTTAACATGTTGAGGTGATTGATTATATATCTGCCATTACAATGACTGGCGATGGCCGTCCGCTATACTGAGTCAGTGCTGATCATCCTCCTAGACGAGTCTGAGACCAGTCCAGTACCACTGTACCGATATCGTAGGAATAATTGGCTTGGTCAGCCATGAGCGCGAGATCAAACCATCTACCTCGTGTGAGACGCTGAGCCCCTCTATGCCCTACAGGCGCTCTACTGTAATTGTAAAATACATCTGCATAAAAATTATGAAACGTCTTTTTGTAGTTGTGCCAATTCTACCGTTCTCTAACAAACTACGAAAGGTCCTCTATGCAAATGCATACGTCCACTCTACCATCATTTCATTTATACATTATCCTCTTTAGCAATCAAGTCCTCTTTCGTTGCTAAAGAAGCTATCGTTTTTCGGATGATGCTCGTGCTTTCTAACAATTTAGGTTGCGACTATTCACTTCTCATAACTATTGGTCCGATCTGAAGCGAAGTGTTTACAAAATTTCAATGGGCAACTTATTGATTGTTTTCTAATTAGAAACGTCACCTATGCTCAAGCTGTGATGACTTGCCTCAAAAAAATTGTCCAATCACGTTGGACATCTAAATGGATTACTTCGCTATACCTACGTTTAGTTTTGTTTTTCTATTTTCCTTCTGTTGAACGAGTAGGCAATGCCAAAAGTATCATCAATCACTCTGTTGATATGGAAATGGTTACAGAGCATAACGTAAGGTAAATGCTGATTGATTGAAGACAAGCTATCTTGAGCACATTACTGCACTACATCTTAATCACTGGACAATTCCGGAACGGCATGGAAGTCCTAAAAAGCGGCGTACTATTGGGTGTAAGCGAGTTCCATGATCAAAGCGAAGGCTTGACTCCTCTCTGTAACACATTTCGAAATATAGGCGACGAAATATCACTGAAGCATACGGAAGATTCTAATCAAGGTGTCGACGACTGCTTGATAGGCTAAGAAATAGGTGGTAACGTGCTTCGTTATCGTGGCCGTAACACTCAAGTAGGCTCTCAGATAATATCGAGAATATCAGATCAGTGAACTCACGATTAATTTGATGAAATGAAAGGCATTGTGTGGTGTTCAGTGAAGGTCAGACCTGCAGCATTCGGTCTGAAAGTGCACCGATCTTAGTGGAAACTAGTTTTTAGTTGGCAAGTGACTAGAAAACCGCTTGTAAAAGATGGCACTTTTGTGTGATGAGACGAACTATCTTCCATAGACACCGAAATTGTCGTCTGAATTCTTAAATGAAGTGGCAAATAAGTTTATCACGTCAACTGAGGTAGTCAACGATTTCCTTAAGACGTTGGCATTTATTGCAATCAAAATGATCCCAGGAGCACAAGTGCACATCACCGCTCAATTTCTGTTTGACTAAAAGTGCTCGTAGAAATCTTTAACATATAACCTTTGCTCTTTTTCATGCTTCATTCCTGCAAAAGCTTCGTCCAATGTCCATTTAGATCGACGTAAGATGGGAAAACAAGACCTAAGACAAGACCTAACAAGCATTGCTTCCAGGATTGAAATTCCAAGTTTAGCGGAGCTTAATCGGATCAAAGATATGCCATTATTTGATGTCTATCCACTAACTGCAAAATATGAAAATGCGGATCAAACAAAAACTCGCGTAAAAAAGAGCACGGCAAGTTCGAATAATTTGTCGGGTAAAAAGCCTTTGCTTCTCACACTCAGCCGAATATAATGACTCTAATTGAGAGAGAAAGAAAGCGAGAGATCATGAATGGTGTGACTGAAAACATAGTGGATCCCCAGAAAGAGTAATGTTGGGTTCGAAATCATCGCACGTTCTAAGCTTTGCTCGTATCTCACCACTCTAGCGTTTATATTTGATTCGTACTCCGCCACTAGAAATGAGTTAGACAGAAAATAAGATTAGAGTATATCCAATTAGATTTAATTTAAGACAACCAGAATCAATATTATACACTTATTACGCAAGTTATGACTAATTCAACTGATTTTTCACTTACAATTCATAATGCAAAACGTAATTGGTAAATTTCGTTCAGAAATTAGCAGTAATTCCACAGTGAAACGTGTTGCGGTTGAATGCATCAGAAGCAAGT
The DNA here is from genome assembly GCA_019055375.1 of Parelaphostrongylus tenuis. Taxonomy (NCBI): domain Eukaryota; kingdom Metazoa; phylum Nematoda; class Chromadorea; order Rhabditida; family Metastrongylidae; genus Parelaphostrongylus; species Parelaphostrongylus tenuis. The sequence continues at coordinate 13,252 of JAHQIW010003710.1, forward strand.
CAAATACAATCAATGTATGTTCTATGAAAATAATCTAAAAATTGTTTTAGAAATTTGAGTAATATCACATAGCTTCTAGCTTAATTGTACCTGTTTTATCAAAGCTTGATAAAATAATGATCACATCATTAAAATGGCGATCTACAGTTGTATAAAATACTCTAAAGAACAAAATCTTGTGTAACTTGGGAAATTGGAAAAATGGGTACGAAATTTCAAGACATTATGAGATATAAACATTACTGAAACTTTCACGACGTCGGTTCATTGCCAAAAATTAGCGACAAAACTCTTCATCATACGCAAAACCCGAGGGAGGGAAAACTGCTCGTTTTTCGACGAGATTCGTTTTGTCGCTGAAGTAGCATATATGAGTTTACAAGGCGACTTCTCAATCTTATTCATATTTTAAAACTGAACCTACCAAAAAACCAAGAACAAATTTCATATCTTACAAATTTTTGTACTCAAACGCTCTAGTTGTGAACACAACGATATTATGCAGGAATATTATATAAGAATAAAGATTATATAGAATCTATTGAAATTTGAGCATGGTTTGAACAAAGCACTCGAAATAAAGGTATAATTATTATAAAAATACCAATCAAAGAGCAATCGAGTGCGAAACGCTCTGTGTTAGGTAAAAACTTCACTTGACGTAGAGTGTAAAACGTTCGCCTTCGATGACTCTGTATAAGGAGTGTGAGGTTTCCGAGAGAACTGACTATAAAAAGGTCGAAAGACGGCGGGTTTTCGCCCGGCTGATGAGTTTGTAAGGACGAAACACGTGTCTTGGGCTGTACAAGAGCCTTCACCAGACGACATGACAAGTTGGCTCAGATAATAATGAAAGGATCTATTGAAATTTAAGCGTGGTCTAAACAAAGCACTCGAATTAAAGGTATAGTTTTTGAAAATGTTTGTATCTAGGTTGATCAGAGCATTTCCTTTTGAAACTGATAGTCAAAAAGTGTATAAAAAAGAGCAGACACAGCCATAAACTAAAAAGCGTATACTGTTTGTAGATTTTGCCAATAAGTTGTCAATGAAAGAAACCGACGAGAAGAACTACGTCGTAAGTTGAGAAGCATAGACCGACCAGAGTATTGACTGCTGTCTGCCTCTTGCCATTTCAAAGTAGCGGAGATTTGCATAAAGTTTTTTGAAAACACTTTTTAGGTCCAAGCTCTAGTAAACAGTATCGTTGCCCTTTCAGTAGATACCATCTTAATCTATCGGTTCTATGTGCTTTGTTTACAATCCTCATTTCTCATGTTCAATAAGCGTAATGTTTAGCAATAACCATCAGTCCCACATTGACGGAACAGACGAACACTCACATTTGGATATGAGCTTGTATTAATTTATCTCTTGGTCGGTGGGTCTTCAGTAATTGTGAGGGCCTAGAATAACTTCCATTGCTCTTTCTCTGGTAGAATGGACGTCCATAGTATTAATCTGCTTCGAACATGACGACGTCCATGCTACCCATATCATTTTAATAAAATTATTGCCCTCGAATGATGATGGTTTATCTAATCTTTCATTACGTTCCCCTATCGTTAGAGCTGCCGTCAAAGAGGACGCTTGCAATCATTTGTAGTCCACTCCACTGTTCTCTTCGTCCCACCTGTCTTCTGCTTTTCTTTCAATGCAACAAGTCCTTTCATCTCGCTGTCGATGTATGTTCTCCTAAATCCTAGAGACTGGATTGGCTTCCAAGATTTTAGATTAGCATACCTATCAGACCTTGAAGTGTTAGTTGACTTTCAGAGACCATGTTCGAGCGTTTTACTAGTAATGTGCAAAATTCTTGACGTTGTTGAATTACCCTCTAACTTCTCTGCTGCATAACACAACGCTGAATAAGCCGTTGAATCAAAGCGTGAATGCTGAGTCTTGGGTCCATTAGTTGATGAATACTTTTTCGAAATGCTCGATTGTAGCCCATGTTGTTTTCTCCTCTTCTGTCTGATACTCTCTTATACTTTTCTCCATGTTTTAACGCCCGCGACACAGGCACAAAGTGATCTCTGTCAGAGAATCATATACCTTGATTTTGTTCACGAATCTTTTATCAGTACTTATGCCCTCTTTCTGATAGTCGAGCAATTTGATTATTAATTTCAAAGCAACTGCAAACAGCTGTGGAGACAAAGTGTCGTCTTGTCAAACACCTTCTTACGGGTATGGTGAGCAGTCAATAGAAAAGCTGATTACTGATGCGAAATTCGTATGAATGTTAAGCAAAGTTTATAGGACGGGTCCCTTCCTGCTCGAAAAGTGCGGCGCGATTTTCTTCAATTCCACACTGTTATGAGCTTTTAATGATCGCCAAAAGTCAGAGCAAGATTGGTAAATTTTCGGACTAAATACTATTACTTTGACCGCGGTTTCAGAATGGTCCATACAGCTGAGTCCTGGCCCAAATCCTGCTTGATCAGCTGCTCGTACCTCATTCAGACCTTGACATGCGCACTAGAATAATTTTTGTGAACAGCTCAAGGTGAACAGTGCACAATCAACAAGCGAACTAAACGAATGTTGCCCTTCAGGCCCGTCTTGGGGAAGGATGATCGCGAGCGAAAACCTGCACAATACTGATATTTTTTCTTTTTGAAATAAAGTGTTATATGCATTGAAAAAATTGCATGTGGTTTATATCTTCACCTCGAGTTCTGGCATTAGTTTATTCCTAACTAGGCCTTCCAATAAAAACCTTTCCTGCGTGCCGCGGCTGAACACTCACAACAAATTGCAATCACCATGAGGCAATAAACTACTGGCATGTTCAGTTGTCATAGTTTTGATTTAATTTGATATCACGAAACATTCTTACAAAAACTACGATGATTTTCTTCGCATTGCTTTGGCAACTTCTTTTATCCACGCTCTTTACAACCTTGCTCTAGTAGATGCCGAGCTACCATCAATCTCATGAGAAAATTACCACTTTCATTACGAATGCGTTTACTGCCTCCAAACAATTTACAACTTCGGCTTAGAATCCTCAACCTTAACGAGATTAGGTTGAATGATTTCTAAGCCACCTCAAACTCTAGCTCCTATCTTGTTTTATCCCCACATCTCTCGTCCCTTTATCCTCCTCTCTTTCTTTCACTTCCCTTCCACCCTTTCTCAATTTCTTTCTCTACGCTTCCCTGCCTCCTTCTCTCTCTCTCTCTCTTTTTCCTCCCTGCTCTCTTCAAGCACCTTGCTTTCATATGGTGGGTTTCTTTCTTTCATGGATGCCTTTACTATTGGCGACGTCTTTTGGAATAATCACGAAATAGTGATGCTGTAACATCCACATCCAAAGCATTATGTTGCTCATTTCGGCTATTCGGCAGAAAAAAAAAAGAAATAACTTCTTCCGCTGGACAAGGATTCGCATAAGAGTGTTCGTAAGTATTTCAAAGCTTAAATCTCATAAGACTGCTGCACTTAGCTCGATTTTTGCGGCGGCTTCTTCATAACGCTACAGTATTCAAAATGGGATTGTTTAACACGCGTTGCTCGCAATAATCATTACTCCGTTTCTAATTCGCTGGACAAAGCTCTTTCTTTTAGAAAGCTAGTATTCATTCGATAGCTCAAATCTAACAAAATCAAAACCACTGTTACTTTTTGTAGAGGTTCTATCAAATTGGTGACAAGAAGAAAAGTTATGCGTTTCACACAGGCGTATTTCTTTTAGGGCACAGCTTCGACCTTAAATAATAAGTAATCGCTCGATAGCGTAAATTCAAACAATTCCTACTTTTCGGTAAAGTCGTTTTGCTCCAGTAGATCGACTCGACTGCGCTACAAGCGTCAACTAATAAGACTCGAGTAGACAAAGACTATTATCTTCACTAGTTTCAAAATTCCGTACACTTCAGTCAGGTCATTAGCGAGAAAGAGAGAGAGAGCCAAAGGACGACTTGGATTTGATTGTGATTTTGAGGTGGGGTCCAGCAGCGGTAGGGTGCCATTTGGAGACTTCCACTCCCAGAAAATGAAACATCTTCATCCGCAGAGAGAGGCTCCCAAACCGAACCTTCCGAATTAGGGCTGTTCAGGGGACCAACTGCCGTGGCTGTCATGGCAGACTACAGAGCTGACGTTGGCGAAAACTATCGCCTTATGTTGCGCAGTGTGCGTCGTATGTCGCCTATCCTTGGTGCGCAATCTCTGGCAGTGTAAACGGCAGAGAGTTGGAGTAAGGGAGGTACAGATGAGAACATGCAGTCTCTGAAAAAATTAATGACTACGGTGCCGTACACTGAGCAAGCGGGGCCAAAATATCAACGTCTAATAATGAATGCATGAAACCCAACGGGAATACCAAAGCCGTTCTTACGAAAGAATCATAAGATCTACATACTGGCTGGGGTCTGCGGTACTATATTTTGGGAATGTTTTTTTTACACAAATTGATCAACAGCTCGGCTGTCGACCAACACATATTCGCCCTAAGAAGGAAAAAAAAAAAAAAATCATGAGGTATAGATGTTCCTTATAGTCATCAAATTTATGTCTACTGACGGCTGTCGAAAACTTTCGACTAATCAAAATTCTGGTTGAACGAGGTCCGAAACTGGCCAATTGTTTTAAGGAAGACACTTTCCTCTTTCCTTCTGTCTTTCTTCTGTATTTTTCTTCGGAACAGTAAAAGTTTCGGCATATGATGACGGGCTGTTGTGTTTGGCAGCTTTTTTCCGCATTTTCAAAGGATTCTACTCGAGTAATCGTGAATGGTTTAAAAAGAACCTCTGAACCCGCCTGCATATATATAAACGATACTTAATGATAATAGTGTTGTTTTCGAAGTTTGTCGAAGAAAAATCTTGCTTTCAAAAATTTCCCGTAGTTAAAATCATATTTCTCAAACAAGAGCATGTTATTTAAAACGCGACGGCATTTCCAACAAAGTGTGGACTTTATTATTTCTCATGTAAAACCGTACGACACAAAATTCACTTGAATGTCTTAATTTGTTTAATAACTTATTACTGATCAAAAGAGCTGGTAGGATTAAAATACTAGTTTATTGGAGCAAAGGGAATTGTTACAATTAAAAACCACACTGTAAGTTGTGGCAAGAAATTGTGTTAGGCCAATATGAAAAAACTATTGTAATTCTTCTCGCCCTTTTCGCCCACAGATCACCACTACCGCCAACCTACAGCTTTCATAGTCACTTTGTGTTCTCTATCACTCTTCAATGTGGGGAGGAAAGGGGTATTCATCTAGTGAGACAGGATGGTTGGGTTATGGGAAAAGACATTTTTTCCCTTATGATTTATAATCACTGAATCTTTTTCTTTGCTATCTATCAGTTCCTCCGTCATAGTTATTATTCTCATTTCCGGTCTCTTGTACTGGCCCTCACTTCTCTGTTCCATCGTTTCTCGATAACATTCCTCTCCTCCTCTCTCTCTCCTTCTCTGCGCTTGCCAGTTCTCTCCCTTTTCTCCCTCCTTCTTTCCACTAATACAAAAATGCACCAATTTGTTTCTCCTGCTCTTTCCTCCTCTTCCTCCCGTCCGTTTCTTACCACTGGTTGTTTCGTAACGGACAACTGTCGAGTCCTTCCTCGTTTCCAATAGAAAGAACTTACCCTTTTAGGTAGTGCGGTCGTTCGTGTTAAGACTTTTGATATTAATGGTGGGGGCGCCTGTTTGTCCATTGACTCACTGTGGCTTTTTATTTTCGTATCACTGCTGTTGTTTTCTGTGCTGTTTCCGGTGTTTCTGTCTCTTTTTTTTCTGCTTCTTGTCATGCTTTTTTTTTTTTATTTTTCTTGTTCTTTTTGAAAGCCCCGCTTATTATTTGCCTCTATTTTCCTTCACCAACGTTCATTTATCGTCGCTTGTCTGCGCCCCCACCTTTGTTTTTTTTGTCCTCCCTCCCTCCTTTTGACACTACCTCACTCACCCTTTCCTCGCCCACGTTCTTCTCCTCCTTTCTTCCCTGACTATTTTTAACCCGCCGCGTTTCTCGTGCTTGTCAAACAACAACCGTCAGCAAAAAAGAAAAAAGAGAAGACTAACCAACGCCACTAATTACCCCCTGTCCTTCCGGTTTCTTTCTGTCTTTTGTCTGTCAGCATCTCGATCCGTCTAGATTTTTATTGAGTGATCTTGCATCCATTTGTTTTAGATGTCCCAGACGCATGTCAGCGGTGTCTGTGCAGAACATTGGGCTGACCATGGTTTCAGGTAAAAGACCGTCTACGGTGTCTATCAAAAATAAGTTAAAACGTATCCTTTGACAATTCTCGTGTCAGTCCAGCTGAGTTACCCTTACATTCTACGCGACTTTTGCTAATCTCTGTTGGGTTGCTCCAGTCCCACAAAGAGTAAGCGACGACGGAACGTCCTTAACCCTGATGGCAGTGTAAATGAAACCGAGGACGGCAACAAAAAGCGGCGAAAAGCCAGGAGTGTAAAAGAGTTTGTGGTACATCGATTAGCTGCGAAAAGCTAGTAATTGTGTCAGAAATGATAATAAACTTCGTTTCAAGTGTTTTTCTTAATAGCCCAGCGGCTTCTAAATTTTGCTGCAACCCACCACAATGATTGCCTTGCAATTTAGTATCAAAGAAAAAAGAAAAGAATAAGAAACAGTTCCTGTAGTGATCGGGTTGATGTCTAATTTGAGCGGCGCACTTTTTTAAATGCACGTAAGTTTCAATTCTACCGTGGTGCCGTACTACGTACCATCCGGAATTTTTTATTAATCAGAAAACACATTGAAGTAAAAAATATTTTGCTACACTGGCAAAGGAAATCTTCAAGGTCAAATACATGTCAGATCATCTGATCATTTCTAGACTCCTTTACATGTTTATTTGTTTCTTGCATCTTACTGCTTACTGCTTGATTGACTGCGTAGACTTAGGTTTAGCCTAAGTACGAGTTCACTTTGGCAGTAAGTATCCCGGGATAAACTCGGCGTCGTTGGCAATCCCTAAAGGATCCACCATGCATTCGTCATCAATGGTTTAGCTTTGTTTGAAATGGCTTGGATGAATATCAGACTGAACTTTCGCAGTGACTCCTGGTAGCCTACCGATGTATCACATCATACTGCATATCATTCCGTATCAAGTCTGCGACTACTCTGATACCGAATCAACCGACCCCGAACGTATGGAAGGCTTGGTGAATCGCGAGCGTAAGGTCGAACTACTAACCTTGCATGCGACGTGAACACACCTTTAACCATTGCGCCACGTCATGCTCCTATAATCTGGCATCTTGAGAAAAAACGAAATACTTCAGCCTTAGATTTTTCAGACCCTCTTAGAGTTTAGAACAGAAGTTCCTTCCTAATTTCCATTACGCCAGATTTAGAATTATCTACGAAGCCGAAAAAGTTCTCATACATATACAGGAATTCCACACGTTGCAGTGCGGGCGCGCTAGAAATGCACAGTAAATTGGCAGCTACAGCGGTGCCAAAAAAAGGTTCTTTTGGGAGCCAGACACTTCTTATACTCTCTGATATATGCAATATTAGTGATTAACAATATGTCCTATGAGCGTGTTGCGTGTCATACACAGTTTGTTTTTAAGTAACTTACATAGCTGTAAAAAGCCTTTTTGAAAAAACAACCAAAACAGACCATAGAATTTTAAGCTATTTTGCCTTGTTACTAACACTCTGTGAAAAAGCTTTTGCATCGGAAAAAAAGCTGTTTTTCTACAATCCCAGCTTGTGACGAAGTACACATATCATTACAGTCTAAAGTCTCTTAACCTTTTACTAAGAGAGTAGAATGAAGAAATTTCGATTGATTGAAGACAAAAAATAAAAAAAAATGTGTCCTGATGGAAAGTATGCTGTGGTGATTGCCACACTCAGGTGTACTCATTCCTTTCGCTAGTATAACATCCGTGATAATAAGTGCTTCCGACGTTCAATAACTGCTTAGAATAACTGATTTAGCGAGAGAGGGAGTTTTCTTATGGAGGTTATGAGATTTCGAAAACATTATCTCTTAGCAGGGTTTTATCCTTTAACTTAGCGATCGATTGAACAACACTCTCTGCGAAACTTGAGCTCCGACGATACAGAATTCTTACTTTAAACAATGACAGTTCGACATGTTACACCAGAATTTCTTTGATTATGTCGAAAGGTTTTCTGACAGTCAGTGCCATACTTTGGACTAAGGTAACATTTACTCAATGCGATGTGTTGTCGACGCTTGTAACAAAATCCCCAAAACTAACCGCCCCAGCGTAGAGACCGCTTGGGTTAGTGCTTCTTATAGCGTTGTTGCCGGCACCGTAGGGCATATTTCGCGCGTCTGTACCCTCTTCCCTCATGTTTTTTG
>JAHQIW010003711.1:0-19095 GCA_019055375.1 Parelaphostrongylus tenuis
TACGAAATTCTCAGAAAATAGCCGAGATATTACAGGAATTCTCAGAATATTTTCATAGAGAATGAATTGGAAAGAACGAATCATTTGATTACGGATTGTGCTGATGAATAACAATTAAATACTTATTCTAACACTACAATATTCAAGATAAAGGTCACAACCAGTGTTAGCGGATTCGAGGACTGCTGCGGGATTAGACTCGGATATAAGTAGTAGAATCATACGAAGAGGAAAGAATTAATGCGGTGTGGACATCCAGAGACCAGGGGACAAGAAAATTTGCAAAAGAGCACCAGGAAAAATCAACTAGTAATGGAACAAAGCGCGTCAACCACGTTGAAATCGTGGACTTACATTGGCGTAAAATAAGTAAATATTGAAAAAGTGTTAAAACTTCTTGAAATACATTTCCATTGATTAGATGCTGAAACTCTTCATGATTGAGAGTGACTGTTAAATGCCAAAATAATTGATAACCTATACCAATGGCAATTGGGTTACATAAGAAAACTAAGAATTTACCAAAAGCTGGAGCAGTCTATGGAAAATGCGTACAATATTGAAATTGATGTCATGTCAATTTGTTCATGTACAAATTCGGTGCAATGTGCCGACGTAACGATATAAGTATTCGTCTCATCAAAGGAAATTCACAGGAAATAAGTTTTTCTGAAAGTCTGCAACGATCAATCAGCTGCATTAGATGTGCAAATATGACTCAGCCGCTTAACTGTTCTTTTTTTATTGCTGTAATGGTAGTAGAAATGAAGACATACAAATTCTTTTACTTATTTCAAAGTACGTTAAAAACGTTATTAAGTTAAAAAATTTTTATATACAAAGTGACGCTCTGCATGATAACGCTCGACTTCATGTTGCAAACGCCGATCGAAGACGTCATGAATAGCCTGAGATAGGAGGTTATAGGAGGTTTCACCTTGCCCACCTTGGTCTTCCTATATTGCACCGTCAGATTGTCATTTGGAGTAACTAAATTCAGATTACAATTTAGCAAATTTAGAAAAAAGTTTTACTAAACTTTACCAGTCTGACTTACGAAATTTTTTTTCCATGACATTCACAAATCACCCAAGAACTGTTAAAGTATTAATATTAATGATGGTAATTATATTCAAATAATCATTAGTGCAAGAATTTTTCGCATGTATCAGCAAATCATACTGTAATGACGGCGTGAACATATTTGCACACTTCATATTTGAGGATTTTATTATGCAAGCCTACATATTCATTCTTCACATAATAGATATCAATTCTTTTACAACAGATCTGTAGTCTATTTTCTTAACTCTGTCAGGTTTTGAAGACAAATTAGCATCTTCCAAGTTACTGTACCACCGGCGTTACTGAAATCAAATAGCTAGGTTTTATGGCCATTCTAGATCCACCACACTCTAATGAGATTTTCCACACTTTTCGTACGAAACTAATAGGTTAGCAGTGGAAATTTAATTAGATAGCATCTTTTACAAGCAGCTTATAGAAGCAGGAGCAACACGCCAAGAAGGCTGTGACGACTACTAAGTGAGCTGTGAATTACAGTTCAATGGTCGAGCAATGGATGTGGTTCTACCACAAATTATATTTCTTCTATGAGAGTGGACATTTTACGCTTAGAAATAACATCGAGTACACAATGGTTAAGCGTTTGATGTTCAAACTCTGAAAAGTAAGCTATTCACTTAACTGGCTAGGAACCGTGGAGAAGAGCTAATGCACTATTGTCTGACGATTCTCCAGCCTTAATCAAATGGAAGGCTTACTGTGCTCGGAATGCGGGATCTAAACAATGACCCGGTTAGCACTGCAGAGTATCTCTAATCACTTTGCAGTATAATCCTGCCAAAAACTAGCATACGATCAATGTTCAGAAAAGGCTACCAATAGTGGTGGTGATAGTCACTGATGGATAATCGAATGGCCAGCGTACGATTTATAGAACGGCTTGGTTAAAGTCAAACGTAACCTCCAATATCTCTAAAGTAAGCTTTGTCGCAGCTTATGACTTAGCACATCTAAAACTTCCACCTGTGAAAGATCCAGCACTTTATTGATTAGCGCGACTATGTATGAGCTGGCTCTGAATTCTGGGCTTGAGCTTCCCCATAATAATGTCATCGATAAGCGCTCGGAGTTAGCATGCTTGCACAGAAACACCGCAAAATTTTGGTGGCAACGTTTCGCCTTTTTTTCAGAAATTTCGACATTTGCTTAATCGTTGAAAGCAAATGAAAGCAAAAGCCAAAGGTAAGATGCTGAATGGGAAGTGTCAAAATTAATCACGCAATTCTCATATGTGATTCATTTCGCGTTTACGAGCGAGCAGAATCAAGTATCGTTATGTAGGAATTAAAAGAAACAAAAGACTGCTTGACTGGGTCTTAGTTGAGGTCAATCTCTGATTAGTGTAGGACATATGATGCTGACGATACATTGAAAAAAGACGGAAATCCACAGATATGGAATATTACAAAGACTCATAATGGACAATGCCTCTTTTACCTATTGTAAAAATCACCGAGGTTTACTGAGTCATATTATAAAAAGCCTTCTCCACAGCTTGAAGGTTGGTCTTGGCGACACTAATGTACATTATCCAATCCATATTCATGGCTAAGCCAATCATGTGGCGTCTTTACTAGCGTACAAGAAGACACAAGTATGAGCATTTTGTAGCTGCTTCGCAGTTGGTTGCGGAGCGGTGCTTGAGAAGCTGGATGCACTCCTAGGCACCATACCGTATTCAGCGTTCATTTCTGTCGGGCTGAGAGTTGAGAAGTTTATTAATTCTATTTTCCGAAGAGACATGCTATGATTCAGAAATTTGTGCGACTTTGTAAGCTATTTCCCAACTATAAGTACACGGTAATTCCACAAGTGGGGCACCGCGTCGACTGGTTGTGATGCTCGTCGCAGCGCGCGCAGATTAAATCTCGCCGTCCGACCCTCCGACAGTCAGCAACGAACTCCTTATGGATTGCCATAGCCAGGTTAATTTCGAGATTGGAAGGAGACAGACTCGACCAGTATTCAACGATGTTCGAGAAGAAAACGAAAGAACTAGTTGAATGTTAGAAGTAGTGGGATCCGCGGTGAAAACACACATACATAGATACATACACACACACACACACACACACACACACACACACACACACACACACACACTGTGAAGATGGATTAGTAAGGTGTCAAAGGTATTGTGAGCTTGTTTTATTTACGAATCAAGGCGGATTGCTAACGAGTTTATTCTATTGGGAAGCATTATGAAACAAGCGGGCAAGTTTTGCTTCAACAAACGTACGGCGCAAAGTTTGGAGCATCGTCGCCAAGAGGCGGCAGTGATGGGAGACATTTGCTATGTTATAAGTAAGAAACAGATACAAGGACATGTCGACTATGTGATCACCTCTTCTCCCCTTATGATTAGTCATAAAGATTGATGAAAGTTCAGTAAAGTTAGTGACAATTTGTTACAGCCAAAGCATTACTCAACGCGTGTATTTATCTCATTGATTTAAAATAAAAAAATGACAAGATCAAATTAACTTCAATCAATCGTTTGACTGTCGCACTCTAATAACCATCACCTTGGTCTGGAGACAGATAAACTCTTTCATTTTTTAACAGTTTCTGCTCTCACTAATATAGTCAAACTCTGATGGAATTGATAAAGCCTTCGAATGCAGTTTTATACAAGTCTTGACATCTGACAATGTTTTGAAAAGCTAACCTTTCTTTGATGGCAGCACTGAAAGTCATTAATATTTTCTAGTGTGGTTTAGCTAATTACACGGAGTTGCAAATATACCTAAGAGAACTGAGTGATGGGCAAAAATACGGTCTCAGGCGGGAATCGAACCCGCGTTTCATCCAACCGGGACGCGCTGGTGGCGATAATGTACCTCGGTGGTGTAGTGGTAGTAGCATCCATACCGTGAACGCGCACTACTACCACTACACCACCGAGGCACATTTCCGCCACCAGTTATTCTTCAACATCCCTATGTTAGCTATCAGCCACCAACCTTTAACAGGTTTGGTCGGGTATGGAGTATTGCATTTAACAGTGGCTGCCAGCTCAACTAGGTTTATAAGGCTAAATCGCATACCCAACCAAACCTGTCAAAGGTTAATGGCTAATAGCTAACATAGTAATGCTCAAGAATGAGTAGTGACGCGAATGTGCCTCGGTGGTGTAATGGTAGTAGCACGCGTATCCGGTATGGACGAAACTGCGGGTTCGATACCCTCCTAAGGACGTGTTTTTGCTCATCTCTCAATTCTCTTAGGTATATTTGCAGCACCACAACACTGCTAAATAAGCAGCAAAGACACTAGAAATTCGGAGAATATTATAGCTACGGAGTTGGCGAAAAAAAAAGTGTATTTGGCGAAAATTTTAACGTCTCCTTCATTTTCAAAGGCACTGTTTCTAGTCAATGGAAACATTCGACATTTCATTTCTCCTTGATGTCCAAAATATATGTATATTTTAGAACGTTTTATACATCTGTGCCATAATTTGACCCTTCCGGTCATTCAATTTATCTTTCATTATCGAAGATGAGCAGCAGCCTCAATAAGACGACATGCCGAATACCTCCCTGTCACCTTGTCGATTATAGAGCTGTGTGTGATAAGTGATCCCCCTAAGTCCCTTTCAGTCACATTAGCTGTTCAGTGGTTTGCTCAGTACAGTTAACACCGCATAATCGACACTTGCCCATTATCTCTTTTCTAAGGGTCATAGACCGTAGTAAAAATAAACTTTTCGTTTCGAGTGTTTTCTTAAGATTACGCTCAAATTTCATTGCGCCTGTTCATTGATAGGTTGGGGAAAAATTCTGAAAAATTGCTTGTAAAACATTTATTTGTGGACCTATTACACCCAAACAAAGACAAAGCTAATAGTCAAAGTATTCCCCTTCAATTTCAAGCACTTCCTGCCACCTCTCCAATACCGTACTTTGGCCATCTGTGTCTTCGCCCCAGGCCAGATTGATTCGTTCACATGCCACAGTTGCACTTGAACCCATCAGTCATTCGCACATCATCAACAACCTAATTTGCTCGCTTGTTCATTTCATCTTCAAATAAGTAGATAAATTTTATACCAATCAACGCGGGGGAAGACAGGATTTCGAATGAGCCCGAAAACACAAAAAATGGCCAACACCCAAAGAAGTTACAAGCTTTTCTCAGAACTATTTCCCCAACCTATTATTTTCAAGCCATGCGTGTGGTTTATCAAAAGGCTTAAGCAGTGCAGTGCATGTGTTTCGTCCTTGCTATCTAGTCAGTTGCACAGCGCCTTTCCTCCGAGCCAATCCCTTTCGGGGAAGGGCCTCCCTACATATACAAATCTCCGACATATTGTTTGTATATTCGAGGAAGAATAAGAAGAAAATACTCGAAACGAAAGGTGTGATATATCACAAATAACAAATAAAAGCAATCGAGTGTACAACACTACTCATTTAGTGATTTTTCTCACTTAATACTTAGATACTTACTTGAAGACTTGGACGGTCCTCTTCACTAGTTGTGCGGACACCAGCACATAATCCATTTGTCCCTTTGCTGCGCGACAGTCGTCCATGATGGTGGGCTACTTTGAGAATGGCGGCTAGTGCCAGTGTCATGCCGTGATATGAAAAATATCGGAAGCTGCAAGTACAGCAGCTTTATTCTTTTAGTAAACACGTCAGCAAAACGTGTAGGTGGTCGTCCTCGAGGACTCGTGCATTGTCGTGTAATCTACTATACAGTTCTTCTAATCCATGTGCAGTCTGTTCTTTTCAATATATTACCAACCCATGCGTGTTTCGCAATAGATATGTGGGTCACAAAGAGAATAGACTTCGAAGAACTGAGCTGAGCAAGCAGGCTAGGTGTTGTGTGCGCTGACTGAATTATGGAAGAAATCGTCCAAGAGCTCTGTGAGTTGTTCGTAGCAGTCTTGACGTGGTCGCACGCAGCATGAGCCTCAAATCACAGCTGCATAGCAGAACGCCAAGAGGACCGTTGAATCGATAAGGTGAGCACGGAGTTTTGGGTCCGTTAGCTGGTCGATGGCTTCCCTGAGAGGCCTGAATACGGCCCATGCTGGTCTCCTTTTTTTTATCTCGCTCCTCCTTTATGTTGCTTTCCATGTTCAATGAATGCCCAAGGGACACACACAGGTGGTTTTTCCTATCAGAGAACCATTCATGCGGACTTGATCACCATTTCACCATGAATATTTTGATTCCTTTAATTCCTCTCACTTGATGGTTCTTGTGAAGAAAACGTCTGCAATTCCTATATATAAGGGCGTTCTACCCAAAAGGGATTGGCTAAAACGAAAGACACTGTGCAATTGAAGATACTGCAAGACCGAAACATGTGTATTTTACTATATAAGTGCTCATAACAGACCACATGCATGGCTCAAAAAAATTATCAAGCATAGTAAAATTCACATTATATTAACTCAAATTTAATCTCCGGTGTCTTCATGAAATGAAGCTGGAAAGTGCGTTGATAGAGCTTTTCGAGGAAGTAACGCGATTTTGCTACTTTTCAAGGTAACAGCATTATAATGTGTTCAGATTCCCATTTGACTGGTGAGAAATGCACGTAAAAAGGGGTTCCGTGTACTCGCGAGAACTTCCACAATTGAGGTTTGTATAATTGAGTTTTTCACACGATCATAGCGGTTAAGCTACTACATATTCCCACAGATCGTTATTATACTCCTGACCGAACCAAGGCACTATTCTCTCTGATACGCTGCATCACTAACCATTGCTCTACCTCTGTTCCGCAGGAGTAATGCGCGATATAAGTAGCGACTACTCCAAACCGACTCTAATATATCCAGTACCGCGTTCTCTGACAATTTCTTCTGCACTATTTTAGTCAATTTTTCCTATTTCACATCTCATTTCTGCCAAAAATTAGTGGTATGTTGCAGATTGTTCCAGTAGCACTCGCATAAGACCGTAGCATCATCCCCCACCGTCTAAATGATTTCGGCTAGCACGAAGCGATGTCTCGATGGACGCCTCATGCACTGATCCAACAACGACTGCGCTATACACGTAACCATCTGCGAAAGTCTTCTGCTATGACCACATAAGTAGGGTTTTTTAAAGTCATCCATCACTGTAGATGAAGTCTAAGTCTACTAAGAAAACAACACTCGCCACGCCTATTGGCCGTCGATTCAATCAACCAAATTCCATGTTCGGATGATAAGCTCTCTGTTTCCTGGGATCGGTAAGCATACTGTTTTGGTAATTGCTCGACAACAACTAAACAATTAGTGCGCACGTCCGACACGAAGGATTACTGAGGAAGCTGATCACAGCACTGCAAGAGAAGCGTCCGGAGCAACTCAATAACGTTCTTCTCTAGGACATTGCTCTATCTCACACTGCAAAGTTTCCTCACCATAATTTGGAGAAACTGAGTTGAGCCTCGGTACGACATCTCTCACAGCTCTGATATTTCTTCAAATAAATATAATGTTTTCTGTGCTTTGAAGCAGCATCTGCGTGAGAACAAATTTAAAGACAACGACCAGCTTTGTGACATCACTAACTTCTTTGATGGTCAGCCTCCTACCCTTTGAATGGAAGACACTCAGGCTTTGCTCAGAAAATGGTTTGCATTGTCTGATTGATTTATTTTCCACGAATAGCAAATATATTAGCAATAGAAGTCCGAAAAATGTTAAGGATAACTCAATAGTATTGAGGTGAAAGAACGTTGTACGTGCAAATTAGAAGCTTCTGTGTTTCTAGATTTTCTTGTTATCTCATCTTTCTTTCCTACAGGATCTATTCTATATTTCATCCCATCAGCAGAATGGAAATTGTAAATGATAAGTGTTACAATATTACCTTTAAATACCTTGAACCTTTTTCCAAGTTGTAACTCAGTCATAATGGAGGTACGCGCTTTCCGTTGTCCGTCGCCTTTCATTCTCAGACGCTTGGTACTTGAATTGAAAACAGTATATAGCCATTGCTTCGTTTTATCTTAGAGATGCATTTTGAAAATATTCTGAAACAAATATTGAAAAAAGTCTGCTTTCTGTATTAGAGAAGAACTGATGAGATGTGATAACTGATAATGATAATGGTTAGGAGAAATCAGCAACGGAACTGCTCTTTATTGCCGACTGAAGTGGTCATTGCTGTGAGATTCAGATTTGTGAGAATATTTTCTGTAAACCTGGCGCTTTCCATAGTCCCGTTGATTATGCCCAAGTGGCGGATGCAAGATCCGTTTCATAGTACTCTGTGAATGTATGTGCTCATATACTGATTTTGAGCATGATGCAATAAAAGTGGAATAAACATATAATAAAATAATATAATATAATGTAATGAAAAGTCATCGATGGGATATGGATTTTCTGCGTGATGAATCACTTCACTGTGATTCGAAATCCCATCTTCAAAAGTACATGTAGCAGCAAACCCAAATATTCATCGAGCAAAATGATTTACTTGCGTTGAAAACCACGTGAAAAATTTTGCACCCCGAGAGTACATTTTGTGAGAAATACTTGAATTAAATAGAACCAAATTATAGTGTTGTACGATTCCATTGTGGCATATTTAGTTAGTTAACGTTGATTCTAAACTTTTCGACTCCTCTATATTGAACAATGGATCGAGATAATTGTGCGCGAATAGCGTGAACATCATTTGGGTAAAAGGTCAGCAGTTTTCCAGTCACTTACTAAATGATGACATATTAACATCACTTCTTTAGCAGCCTTATACATGTTTGATAGTCGAGGTCAAGATTGTGTAACAAAACCAAGAAAATTATCATCTAAGATGAACTTATAAAAAGGAGCTATAACTTATACAATCATCTAGTGTCTAAAAATCGCTGAGCGAAACAAATTGTAATAACCAATGCACCAATCAGCCCGCCGATTTCCATCAAAATGAGGCAAGTTTTTAGAAGAGTCATTTTATGTAAACGAAATGTCACGAGGTTTCTGACTAGAGCAATGTATTATTGTGTTTATATAACTCGATTTAATGGAAAGTTTTATCTATCACTTTGATGTTGCCATGGTCACTGTTGACGGAGTGTATTGCTGGGGTTATCACATTGGAAAGAAGAGTAGTGCACAGATCTGGATAAGTAACAGTCATACACTTTATGTGCGACCAAAATTCATTCCGAAGCATAGATTTGCTTGGCTTTACCTCAGACTCCCATAGCTTATCGCGGACGGTGAGGGTCATTTTGACCAACAGCTAGGATCCCTCTTCGGAGGGCTACGAACATTGGTACGTGATCCAATACATATTCGGATTAATTGAATTTCTAGAAGGCCAATACCTACAGTGAACGATAGAGTGTCATTGTGCACACTTTTGTATTAATGGGTTAAATCAACTCCAATGCTCCTCAAAACCTTCCATTTTTGAATCCTTTCTGGACGGAACGTAGATATTTGGATACACGAACTTCTGGAGACTTTTCATGCTGGGAAAAAGATTCTTCCTGGAATTTTTGAGTAATCATTCAAAACCTTAAATCTTAGTCTGTGTGGTTTATCTCTTCAAACAAGGGACTGTGGTATCTAAATAGACGAGAAAATTTGATACTCGAAGATTTAAGGAGTTATTATCATGTTGCAATAGAACTTGGTAGGCTGGAATAGTACTCTACGCTTGTACAGTCCGTCTAATCGGTCCTACCCTCTCAGAGAAACAGAAGTTCTCAATAAGGTTCTTAAAACTACCTATCAACATGCGATTCAATATGGTGGCGTGGAGTAACAATATTGAAGCTTCTATAAATCTTCGACTATAGCGCCCTAACAAATACAATCTTGAGCTGGAGACTTGAGCAGCTCTCTATTTTGCTTTCAACTTTTGCTCTCGATAGTGTTGTCCCATATCTGTAAATCCTGGTTACAATGAGCTTCCGAATGTTGCTCGTAATAAGTAAAATAATATGACAAGTCGAAAGACCAACTTTCTTGAAACCTCGGCATGCTATTATTATAAAACTTTGAAAATGAGAAGAAAAGCTTAGAAAACTGATTTTTATTTATTATGACCTCCAACCTCATGAAGCTTTAAATGAAGATTAGTTTTCTAAGCTTTTTTTCTCATTTGCAAAATATGACAACTATTTCGAAAACCAGCTTTCCTTTGACTGAGACATTGACAACTGCTAAAAAAATTCCTCTACGGTACAGAAAATAGGGCGAAGTCGATTATAAAAACTATATTCGGTTGGCGTCTCATCATCTTTCTCTGTTTCGAGGACAATAATTTGAGCCAAAGGGAATATTCAATGGAGGGAGCAAGAAGAAGATTTACAGCAAAAACGCACATCAATGAATGAAGATGTTGAAACGATAACCAAATAGACTTTTCTCCATCAACCTTGCGACATTGGTTGAAGTTTGGAAGAAACATGACAATTATTGGTCGAATTCTTTTTGTTTGACCGCCACTTGCGGTGGTATGATATTGCAGTATACCCAATAATGTGGAGTGCTGTGCAAAAACATTTATGTCAGCCGAGATTTGAACCCACATCTTACTCTATCCGGGAAAGTATGCTAACCGTTTGCTCCACCGACGCAAGCTTTGCACAGCACTCTTTTAATCCATAACGCGACGTCTGCCAACAGCCAACCGTCGACGGTCTGGTGGGGACAGCCGCTATCGGCGTTGAACCCACTTGTGTTGGCAGAAATTGGGTATAGATAAACGGTCAGAATTCTTTTTATTTAACCCCCACTTGCGGTGGTATGATGTTTCAGTATACCCAATAGTGTGGAGTGCTGTGCAAGACGAAAAGAGTGAGATCTGGGTTCCAATCACGGCTGACGCAGATATTTTTGCACAACACTCCACTTTATTGAGTATGCATGGCAATCACTTAAACCAGTAATAGCCGGTACCTCCCTTCCAGCCGAATAAAAAATTTTTTAGTATACTAGCAAACCATAAACTTTTGTCTGCTTTAGACACCACAAAATATTGTTCAAGGATTGCATCAAATTTTCATAGGAAGAAGGTTGATTTACAATGTCAAGATGCGATATGTGCTTTGTGCTACTTGTTATAAATGAAAATTATGCTATTGTTAGAAAGAATGTTTTAAGCCACTTTGAGCTTGGTACGTTAATGGCTTGCGTGCGTTTCGACAGTCTCGCCCGTCTCATCAGAGCCACACGTCCTGCACGAAGGTTCTTTTACTGATATTAAGTGCGGGAAACATTGCTACTGCTGAACAACATGAAATTACGCTTTTCACGTTTTCATCACTTTATTCCAGTTGATGAAATACAGCTGATAATCAAGCAATGCTCCTAACATGCGATTAGTTTATAAAACCTTGAACGGTGAAGATGCGAAAACCACAATTTCAAAATTTTCACTGTAACAACTTATTCATGTCCTTGCTATCAGCAAGGCAACCTGCTCATGGGACGTGTGGCCCTGATGACATGGGCGAAACCGCCGAAGTGTACGTAAGCAGTGTGATGTGCAATGTACCAATGGATCCACCTATTAATGTACCAACCTCGAAATGGCTCGAAATGGCTCGAAATATTCTTTCTATATATAGTATATTTTCATTCTTTTATATCAGGTTGCACTAAGCAAAGATTGCATCATGGCTCTGCAGATCAACTTCTTCTATGAAGACTTGATGCAGTTCCTTAAACAATTTTGCTACTTCTCCGGTATCCTCACTCCATTTGAGGCCGTCGATAAAAGCGTACTTTTTGCTTTCATTCAAAGTGCGAGCTGTCCTTCAATAGTTCAAATCAAGTGAATTTGAATATTATATTCTATTTTTCAAATGCCTTGTTTTTTACCATGTAATTGTGAGAATGAAATTTTGTTTTCACATTCAAGCATTTTTCCCGGATTGAATTTTTTGTATATAAATTTAAATGATTAGATAGAGCAAATCTTACGGTTCCAACCATCTCTTTGGTTTTTGAAAAAGGCATCTTTAAGTTCTGTAATGCCAAAAAAAATTGGGTTTCCACACTTGTCGTGCACTTCCTCTCGGCTATAATGTGTCTACTATGTGCAAATGCCAATCCGTTGCAAATCATATGTGGATTTTTTGACAAAAATATTTTAGCCCATAGTTGCGTTGTTTTTTTACTTTTAAGCTGTAGTTCATGCCGGAATCATTCTTACCATGTTCAATCAAGGCTGACTCTTCAGTGCACCTCAGGAAGAAACGAGTAGTAGTAGCGAAGGGAAGATGAGTGTTCTCGAGCCAGTATCCGACTATACTATTGGTCCTATTGCGACACCTATGCTTATAACATGGCCAAGCATTCTGTAAACAGAACTGAAGCTTCATTTGATGTCGTTTCTTGCTCAGATGTGTGGATCCTAATACGCCGTATTTTGTAAGAGCATGACGGCTTCTTTTTCGGTAGTTGGTAAAGGAAAAATGACCATGATTTAATGAACTCGATAAGAAGCAGAAGACGGTTGCAAGGTAGTTGAGTTGCAATGATTTACTCAATGTGGAAAAAGGTGAGATGGCTCGTTGGCTTGATGTCATTGTTGCAAAATTCCATCCACATACCGGCAGTACGTGGGGTCTCATGCCAATGCTGCAATGCGCTATACCTAGTTTTTAGGCTACTACAACTCATTAAGAAGTCTTTTCATGAAAGAAAGTACATCACTGGAATATGCAGAATTCAGACTATCGAATGGTGTTCTGAAAGTCTGAGAGAAATGCTCTCCCCGACAAAAGACGCGTTGAAGACGGCTCAAGTGCGAAACATATTTTTATTTTGGCTGTTACAGCGAACTGAGAGGTTTTATTCAGAGCCTAGGTATATCGCTGAATTTGCCTTTATTGACTATGCTATGAAGCGACTTGAAAAAAAAATCAAGGAAGCAATTCACATCTAGGATGGTGCGGATATCAGCAATAATTCGGATGTGTGGAAGCCCAATCAACTTTCATACGCTATAGAACTCTAAGAAGTATTTTTTGAAAACCATTCCTACTGCTGAAATTGGTAAGATTTCCGTATCGAACGATTAGAATTCAGTTATAAATAGGCAGCTTCTAATCGGCGAGAAATCACCGAATATGTATTGAAGCTTATGCCGAGTGTTACAGAGCCAAAAACAAGCGATTTGAGATATAAGACACACCTTTAAATTCATCCCAGGACCGACTATCTGTAACATCGGCGTAGTTTGAATAAATGAGTATCATATCTGTTCAGTTGCTCCGAGGTGTTTATTGATATTATTTATACTTATTATCAGCAAATAAATAATAAATAAATAAATAATGTCAGTAACACCACGGAGCGGCTAAACAGAAAAAGATAGTCATTCAATTCACTTGACTTGAGCTATGGATTAACTATCAGAACGTTTCGCAAAAGCAAAAAATGCGTTTTTTTACCGCAGGCCTCAAATAGTGTGGATATAAAGGAAAATATCACAATTTTTCGTGCTGTCTAAACCAGAGGAAAGTCGATGGCTTGTTAGTATACGAAAAAAAAACATTTTTCTTTCCGTATAAAAGAAATGCACCTACTGTACTAGTTTTCTCGCATGATAACGTCAGACTTCAGATGGTGCCATATCTTATTCCAGAACAAACTCTATTAATCTTGAGAACTATTAGATTTTACTTTTTATGAGAAATACACAACCTTTTTTTGTATCTCATTTCACAAGCGTGTCGAGTGACTTGGAATGTAGGCCATTCGCGGAATTTTCATGAAACACGAAAAGCGAGTGAAAATGCAAGGGCTCTCCATTCAGACGTTCACTGACTAACCAATAGAGTATGCACTTTTCAACCTTCAGGTTGCACTGGAAATACTGTGCACAAATGAGAGGATTAGCATATCTACGGAATCCAAGGGTGACATTTGCCTGTCTCTCTGAAATAAAAGACCTATTCGGTCCTCCGATCATTGCACCACTGCGGACATGTTGGAGACTCTCATTTCCTTCCCAGCGCGAAAGAACTTGAAAGAATACCTTGAACAGCTGGATCAACAGTTAGAGTACATAAAATTTACCTTGAAGCTACTGAAACAGGTTGACTTTTGATGCTAAAAAAACCGCTCCAATCTATCCAAAACGATTGAATCACAAAACTTCAGCGACGGTAAAGTAACAAGAGTTCTGACCCATTACCTCTCCTTTACACCCTTTACAAGGAAACGAGCACTTTTTGAAAGACATGCTCCGAATAGCCAACAGTGTTGCCACAGGCGAAGAGAGGATTGAGGAGTCTGTGAGCTGGCAGCGATGAATAGCCATTTGCAATTTCTATCACTTTCAATTTCTGAGCATGCCGTAGAGGAAGTAGTTTGATATTCTAACGATAAGTCCACTAAGTGTGATGTCCACTTCAAGATGCATTCTGTTTCCAACTATTTTAGCATAGTTGCAAACTTATGCGCATAAGGAACTGCTCTTGCAAGTTTAATATCAGTAATTTTAGGCCACTAAACGTCAATTAGTTCGCAAGCGATTGTGTATAACGCATTGTGGCATAATCTGTATCAGTGGTAGAGGCGACAATTGCGTGAGTTCGGGTGCGCGATAAATGATTTCCTGTAAGGCGAATGGGACATGTGCAAGACAAGTGGACACTCTCCATTGGCATAAAAGGGCTTACAAGGTAGCCGAACCTTTTTTCAGCGCTCTTTTTCTGGTGGTACGATGTTATAAATATACAGCTTAGAGTATTGCGTCGTGTGCACAACATTCGAAGTCAGGCCGAAGTTTCACAACGCAGTTCACATATATCGCAGTCGCGTGCTACCATTATATCAGCTATGCCTCCTCTCTACAACCAGTTTTTACGACTGATTCTAATGTAACTGGTAAGGACTCTTGTACAGCCCGATACACGTGTTTCGACCTTACAATCTCGTCAGTCAGGCAGCGCCCGTCGTCTTTCCATCTTTTATTACCCAATCCATATTAGTCAATTTTTATTATCCAAAGTCGAAACACGTGTATCGGGCTGTACAAGAGCACTTACCAGACCACATGACATGTTGGCTCAAATAATAATGAAAAGATCTGTTGAAGTTTGAGCGTGGTCTTAAGAAAAACACTCGAAATAAAGCTCTAATGTAACTGTGAATATCCAACCGTCAACAAGTTTAGTCGAATGAGAACATAACAGACTAACAGCTGATAGCATAGTTGGGTTTAGAGTCGCTATCTAAGTGCGGATTAGGTGCATGCTGATGATGGGTCAGAAACAATGTGACGTTTGGGAAGTGGATTAGTATGAAGTTTGGCAATTAGGTGAGAAAAAGGTTGCGAGCCATGTTATCGTATCCGTCGGTGAACAGTCATAGCTGATTATTGTTGTGCCCTCATATGAGAACGCTTAGGTGATGTAGAACTCAGAGGAATACCTCTCTAATACACACTAAGCACAACAAACCTATGATGACGATTTGCCAGTGGGAGGTTCCACTTCTACATGTGACTTAGTGTCTTGTTTCATATAAATCTGGATTGGTGCGCTTTCAGAGCCAAACCAAAATACTGTATTTCAAACTGATTTATGACTTGATGGAAATTACTGAAATTTTCTAGGCGCTTTATTAAGACCTACGGTTCTCTTGTTTTATTCTGATGAAATTTTGACCTCTGGAACCTATATTATATATTTTTTCCACTCTGCCTCTGGGAAGCTGTTACTTTCAAAAAAGGAAGTAAACAAGCTGGATATTTTTCAGCAATCGCGACAGTGTTTTCTAAGCACATCGTTTAAGTTTTCAGCTGTCGTATTCTGGAGAAAAATAAAATATCTTGAGTTTTGTTTGCTAATTCTCTGTGAAATTTTCTTTCCAAACACATTCAAATTCAAAGAAGACTGAGTAAAATGTATATGCATTTCAATCGTAGTACAGCAGAGTCAATTTTAACAAATCTATGAAGTTTTAAACTCCTCTAGTACTCTAGTATTCAGCAAATCGCTGTTTATTGTCACAAAAACAACATCGCGATCTTTCCTCAGTAGGCAGATTTTGCTTCAGTTTATACCTAGTTTATCATTAAAGCTGATGAATATTACCAAACGAATAGAGAGTGGGTATAACCGATATACCTACTCTCTGATTGAGACGAGGTTGCCGAAGAGTTATCCAACAGTCATATGAACCGTTTGTCAACAACCTTGCAACCGATCAAAAAAGGACTGTAAAATTATAAAAAAATTTAAGGTAATGGTTGACCGGAGGGGCGTTTCCTAAAATGTCTTTTGTACTAACCAAAGTTTTGATGTTATCTTTTTCTTAGAGAATTGAGTGGTGAAAAAAAACACGGCCTCAGGCGGGAATCGAACCCACGTTTCATCCTATCCTGGGACGCGTGCTCTACCACTACACCACTGAGGCACATTTGCCCGACCACTCATTCTTCTACATCTCAATGTTAGCTATCAGCCACCAACCTTTGACAGGTTTGGTCGGGTATGCGATTTCGCTTTATGAACCCAGTTAAGCTGATAGCTATTCTAATTACTATTACTTCGAAATCACAGTATTTTCACTGCTTTTTCGCAGTGTTATTATGTTCTTATAACTTAGAGAATTGAGTGGTGAACAAAAACACGTAGAGATGTAGAAGAATGAGTGGTCGGGCAAATGTGCCTCAGTGGTGTAAGTGGTAGAGCACGCGTCCCCGGATAGGATGAAACGTGGGTTCGATTCCCGCCTGAGGCCTTGTTTTTGTTCACCACTCAATTCTCTAAGTTATAAGAACATAATAACACTGGCGAAAAAGCAGTGAAAATACTGTAATTTCGAAGTATTAGTTATCTTTTTCTTCAAGATGTCCGTCCCGCCGTCCCAACAGTTTCTGTACACTCCAAAACTCTATCTACGGGCGACAGGATATGCTAAAGAAAATTCTACCGAAGAAGCTCCATTAGGGATGCAGTAAAATAACTTTACATCTGAAACTGGAGAAAAGGAAAAATGATTTATATGACTGGAAAACTGATTGAAAACTGCAGCTGTAAGGAAGAAAGCTTTATATCAAGAAGCACAACTAAATGAAAGGTTTGACAAATATATTGACAGAAAGAATTCTCCTGATAGACATTTTCGAACAGATTTGACTGCGATTAACTATACAAAACAACACATCAAATGACAATGCTATCAGATCTTCCTCAATCTGCTTACAACATAAGTGGTTTTTATACTAATGTAGCCTGTAAAACTACTTAGTTGACTTTCTAGAGTAGAGAAATATCCCCTTGAGGATAAACCCGCATTCAAATTGGATAGTCCACAATTTTTTCTAAACATTTTTTTGAACTGTGAGACCTGAAAATACACGATATGGCGAACAAAATTAAATTCTATCGTATATATTTAGATACTCTGATTAGTAAATGCAAAAGTCGTACTTTTATTGTTCGGAAAAAGTTTAGCAACTGTCATTTCCAACAATTGGCCAACTCTTCGAAATCGCCTTGTTGCCTAAAGATGCACACAAAATCTTTCAGTAGCATGCCTTATGAAGACTTGATGGAGTTATTTGCAGTCTCGAATAATGGGAAAAAATATCTTTTTGAGCAGAAATATTCATGGAGAACTTGTCGGAAAATCTATGTGTTGTATGCGCAACGACATGCTGTAATATTGAAATAAACGGCTTCCAATATACTAACCCCTAAAGGTAAATAGAACTGTCGATAGTTGGATGGACTTGCATGAAGGAGACATTCAGCGTGAGCACATGGTGTTTCAAGATCCCTAGTTCAATCATATTGAGACCTTAAATGTTATTGATCAGTAGCGCATTTACTTGGCTAAGAAATCTCAGAAGCAAACTTTTTGTAAAAATAAATTGAAGAAAAATGCTGATTCAGTTTTCGTTATCGGCACTCTATTCAACTTCTTTAGTACAGCGCATTTTTGCTTTTTTTTTCAAAGTTTCAATGGTCATTCGTTGAATTAGATTACGATAATTTGGATGGCGTATTCGGTTTCTAAAAGCACCTTCTATTGCGCTGCAGCAAAAGCAGAATAGGATTTTATTTCACAGTCGAGCATTTTTCGCTGTATAAACCCATTCTTCTGAATTTTCACTAATTATTTCGATATCTTGAATCACGGTGATTTAAATGTTGTAGTTGGTCTAAAAAAAGTTTTTCAATTGCGGTGTAGTAGTCGGAAGAATATTGGGTTTTTTCACTCGGCGCGCATTCCTTGTCGCTTAGGGTGTTTGAGTGGCTGCAATACCGACAGCGCAGTGGACTGGTTTCCCAGCGTAATTCACCATGTGACGTGCGATTTGTTTATTGATTCTAGGGTTTTTTTCCGTTTTAAACAAAAACTCGGCAAATTAATATGACTTTGATACTTAAATATTTCCCCTATACGCTCGAATGTTTTTTTGTAAAGCAAAAGCTGCTTAGGGCTTAGGTTCATTGCGGGATTTACTTGGCAGTATAGAATGAAATGCAAAGCGTAGGTCTATAGAGCGATAGAACAAGGTTTACGTGCACTTGGCTTCAGAACCACCTAAATTTATCCTATCAAGGAAGCGATACATTGGAAAAGCGAGGTGACTGTGGAACTGTTGCGAATTCCCATCCATATCGAGGAGAAAATGCACCCCGAGTGCCTGCACCCTTTTCTGGCTGCTACAGAGAACTAAGAAGTCTTTTTGAAAGGACCGAGTACACGATAAAAATACTTTGGATTCAAGCTATTAAAGGATTCCTACAACTAGAAAAAAGCAGAAAATGCATTTTTCCAAGTAAACTGAAACTAACTGCGGATAAGGAAAAAAATGCCAAATTTCTTGTCATAAAGAAGTGATCGCTTCATTGATTTCCTCAGGGGAACCTCACGTGTAATAAATTTTCCATAAAATTTTCGTTCTGGTACTTAGTTGTGATTCCAAGCAATAATGCTTTGAAAATTTTTGCATTAGTCTTGGTTTTACAAACATGTGATGACACAGTATGTTAATTGAAAAAGCACACAGTAAATTAGCTAGATAGAAAAGAGATCTACGGGGTGAAAACAAGCTTGGGGGGGGA
>JAHQIW010003712.1:0-23041 GCA_019055375.1 Parelaphostrongylus tenuis
AGATTATTTTAGGATTTGATGCTTATTGTTCTGAAACGCCACGGATTGTTAAATGTAAAGAGCAAAACTCTTTGCAACGTGGGTAAATTTTGACCGGTACTGATATTTAGGGTGAATTGCTAATAATCGATGCCCGTTTAGTGAAATCAGTGTTTATTGAATAGATATTTCAAACAAAAGATTAACAGGAACAGTAAAAGATTCGAAAAAATTGGGTGAGAAATATGCAATTTTTTTTCGGAGTAGTACTCTACAAATTGACGGTTGTGAGCTCTAAGAAAACTTATTTCCATCCTACTAAAAGTCACGCCTGACAAGCTTCATGAAAAAGTTATGCATCGAAAATGTGCTTTAGAATTACATGTTATGAGATGCGTTATTTATTCACTGATACGGTCCTGCCATAGAAAAATGTTAAATTTTAGGACACCTGGGTGCTTTTTTTTACGTAGGAAGATTTTTATGGGAGGCACCAAGTTACATGACATTCTTTTTGATCACAAGTTGTCGCCAGTGCACGAGTTTCACTCTACAATTACCAATACACCTAGTGTAAACTTTAAGAGACGGGAGTTTATCAGAGCGTTAAATTCAATACGATAGCAAGGTACGCAGAGCATTCCGGAGGCGAAACGTAGTTCTTGCTCACTGTTTTATCACTACATTGAAACCTACATTTGCAAGTCAATTCAGAAGCTAAGTTGATATGTTGCATTGCCAATTTTCAAGCTATCGAAATGATGCTAAAACTTTAGTTGAAAACCTTCGTTCTGATGCAAACACGGGTGCAAATCACACTGTGCACTCCCGAGAAAAAACGCAATTTTTTCTTTGTTGCTAAGCCTCAGTGGAAAAGCATTTTCAGAAGTCAAGCGTACCATCAGAACCGTAATTTTTTCAGCCATCGAGCGACTATCGAAAGACCAACGAATAGTCGACAGTCTACGAGAAAACTACGATAATGCTCGTGTACCATGTGTGGCACACGTGGTCTTGAAAAGTTAATAATTCATTAGTAATAGTTTAGAAACTGTAGTGCTTATGAATTTGGTCTATTGCTGAAAGAATTTGTACCATCGCCGTTGAGGTATGGAGACTTCCCGATAGCAGCTTTTGATATCAAGTTCGTTCCTCACTAGGGTTTTTGAGAAGCTAAGATAAGGTCGTCAACGCGAATTGGTCGAACTGGTGGACACAGGCATCCGCCTCTGTGCAAAACAATATCACGTCCTGTTGATCGAAATGCCGGTTCTGCAATGTCGCTTTGCCGTTTTCAATACCTTGAATTGAAAAATCGAGAAAAAGAGAAATATTTACGTCTTCAAAAGAAATCTGAAAGCTTATTGTTGAAGGACTGGAAAAGCAACTGGTTGCACAGATCCGTAACTATAATCCTCATTGTTCGAAACGATAGGGTTCGCTATGAGCTAGGGTATTCTCACTTGAGACTGGGAATTGCTTTGCCTAAGCATAATTTGAAGTTTGGTAGTTCAGTCACTATGTGCACAATCGCAATTAAACGCCTACTATCTTGGCGTTGGACTATGTAGCAAGAACAAAGCTGCGTTACTGTTGTCAGTGCACGACAGCATGACAATGAATCGGGTCCACTGCTCTCTGCTCTCCATTTCTGCAATGAAGATCTTCATGTTCGCATCGAGTCGATTCTTCCAGAGCGAGGCACCACATGACTGGTTTACCTAACTTGGCAATTCGCTTCTATACAGAACGGTTGCTGATGATTGTCAATGATACTGATTTGCATAATCAAACATAATTTATTCATGGTTTATGACTCAGAAGATGTGATGTTACAAATATATATCCAACAATGACGAGAGCTGTGAAAAACTCTAGACGCCAGGCGGGAATCACATCCCGAGTTCAACCCAGCACTGCACGTACTAACCAAACTACACTAGCGACAGCCCTGTTCACCTATCACCACTTCTGCGGCACAAGGCATCAACTTGTCACCAAAAGATCGTCAACGGTTTAGTTTGGTAAGCACATATGAGCTCTAAATTCAGTAATGCTGACAGATATTGGATGCTTGTTCAATCAATTAGAAATCTTCTTTCCTAAAATATTCACCAGTGTTGAGTCGATAGTGCAATTGCTTAGCACGCGTTTAAGGTAAGGGTGAAATACAAGTTCAGTTCCTGTCTAACATTCAAAGTTGAAAAATATGGTGAAAACATGACATCACGTACTACCACTATAATGTCTCCTCATCCCTGATATTAAGTAAGGCTCAGTGTGGGGCGTGCAGCTTCGATGAAGCAGGCGATACCGCCGAAATGCACGTAAGTCGCTGACGTACCGACCTCGAAAAGGCTTCAGACATTCCCACAGGTTATGCTGAATGTTTATAATGAGGTATGAAAAGATTTGATTGGAAGTGTGTCGACAAAAGTGATACTTGGCTCACCCGCGCTTGCCGAGCTCATCAAGTACTAACCCTTAAAAGGAGCCAGATCGACTTCAGAATAGTGTAGGCATAACAGTAATTGCCTTATACATTAATAGATTACAGCGACTCATTTGTTGGGTCGGATCTGCGTGCATTCACATGTGCTAGGTTCAATATTGTCGAATGTATGGTGTACCTCTAAAACGTGTGGTCAACGCCAAGCGTACTATCGTTTGTTCTACTTCGCTTATTTTAAAAACAGATAACGATAGTATTTGTGTCCGCTTTTTCATATCTTTTTTACAACCTAATAGATTAAATTTTCTAATTTCAATGGTGGCTTCACTGTCAGTTGTTTATGTAGACCTTGCTCATAACAAGGATAATCTGACATTCTGTAATAGTTAAACAAGTGTATTGCAGTGTAAGAATACCATACCGATCCTCATAAAAGGCTCGAAATATAATATAAGATTATGATTGTTTTGAGTGAGATCTATACAAACAATCCATAATAAGGATGAGGTTCGTCACCAGCCATTGGGGTTCGATTGTTATTCACTACAGTGTCAAGAGATTTTCATACTCGATATGCGGTGATTAGAATAACTCGGCGTCAATTCCTTTATATGTAGGGGATATTTCCTCCTGCAAAGAATTGGCTGAACCGAGAATACCGTGCTACTGGTACGGGTGTTATGGCAAAACATCTGTCCATCATGTATAAAAGTGTCATACCAGATCTCATAAGAGGCTCAAAATATGTTATTAGATTACCTATGGGTGGCACCATGTGCAGGAACATTTCAGTCCGTTGGAAAGTGCTTAAGCTGTTAGAAAAACTTAGTGTACTGCCTCAGTAAATAATGGCAGAATTTTTGAGAGTTTGGCCTGGTCTGCTAACCGAGTATTAACCACGGGGTACTGAACAAGGGACGACGATGTGAGCAAAGAGTGCTCTGAAAGTCGGTGGCTACATCTCTCCTGAAGACTCTACATGAAAGGAGAAAGCGTTTTTCATGCCTCTGAAGCCAACATAACGCGCTGAGCAACTGTGAAAGAATAGCGACAAATTGCCCGCATGGTCTTGACTATGGCCCAACAACATCTGTGAAATCTCCTGATTACCTCTTTCGCGAACTGTTATTTGAAACAGATATTATGAGTCATTGTTGCCTCAACATAACTGACTCTAGAATTCGATTTATATCTACTGATTAGCGTATGGTATACAGAAACGAACTGTTGTCAAACAATAAGCTACATTTAAATCCCAAGGCCGACTATCTATTAATCTCGGCATAGTTTGATTAAATGAGTTTTTCTTTCTTCTGTTAAGACATTCCGAGATGTTAGTGATACTATTTATAAAATATTAGCAAAGCAATACAACAATACAGTTAGTAATGCAGTAGGGATATTACAATGATCGTGGTGGCTAACGTTTCGGAGGCTTTCTTCTTCTGAGGCTGGCAAAGTCAAATTGATCCACAGTTCACTAAGCCAAAATTTCCATAACCTCAGCAGAAAACGCAAGAAATGAATTTTGGATCACATAGCAGAAGCTTCATTATGAAACACTCACCGTTTCGTTTATAAGGTCTAACAATTATTCTTTGAATATCACCAGCTTAGGGTCATTGCACTAATGAGCTGTGCCTAACTCACGATGGAAACATCAGCCTGAGGTATAGTTTAAGTTCATGCGTAATTACGAAACACTCCGTTTTTTGGTTGATTTTTGTGCCTTCGTTATGTATCCAAAAGGTTTCTAAGTCTTTACGGGCAGATGGTTTTGATGCATGTGCGAGAATCGTGAATTTGCCGCCGAAAAATAACTCATTTGTTTGAACTAAGCCGAGGTTGATAAATAGTCGGTCTTGGGATCTAAATGTAGCTTACACATTGACAACAGTCCATTTCTGCACAACATACGCGAATCAGTAGATATAAAACCAAATTTTAAAGTCAGCTATGTTGAGACAACAATGACTCGTACTATCTGTCAAATATCAGTTCGGTCAAGTAATAATCGAGAGATCATAGAGGTTGTCGGACCATAGTCGAGACCATGCGGGCAATTTGTTGCTATTCTTTCATAGTTGCTCAGCGCGTTATGTTCGCTTTAGAGACATGAAAACGCTTTCTGCTTCCATGTAGAGCTTTCGCGAAAGAATGCAAGCATTAACTTTCAGAACGTTTTTTGCTCACATCGTCGCCTTATGTTCAGTACTCCGTCATTGCTGTTCTGTTAGCATACCAGGACAAACTCTCTGAAAAATGCTGGCAATTTACTGAGGCAGTGTTCTAGATAATTTCAAAAAGAATGTTCAAAGCCCAAGTGAGGTTGGTACGCCAGGGCCATACACGCGTGTTTCGGAGGTCTCACCCTCCTCGTCAGTGACCCACATCCCCCATTTAGCTCTGAGTTTCAGCAAGGAGGGAGGCGCATGTGGTGACAGCACAGTGTACAATGACACTGGTCCATCACCACTTCTAAGTCGATGGATCTCGGTTGATAGAACAGTATTTTAGGTTTCTCTAGTAGCTTAAGCACTTTCCAACGAGCTGAAATGCTCCGACACATGGTGTTAGCTTTAGATAATCTGATAACGTATTTCTAGCCTATTATGAGATCTGGTTTAGCACTTATACAGTGCTAGACACGTGTTTCCTCATGATAGCGTAGCAGCAGCATGATATATTCGTTTCAGACGATCCCTTGCAGGGGGACAAGTCGAGCTCTCACAGCCTTGAGCACTTTGCAGTTAGTTCGCTAAGCAGCAATAATCAGCACTTATATATTGCAGAGTTCTGCCATAGTACTTAAAAGCTTCTGCACTTTACCATTGGAGTTATCTTCGAAGTAAAGAATAAAAAGGACGAACTCCTCATGTCTGCTTGGAGCATCTTGTGATTGTCATCATATCCTTTAACGCCATCAGGATCGTATCGATATATGAAGCGGTAGTTCGAACAACGGCAGCACTTGCTCGGTCAGTTTTCTTCACTTGCCATAGCCATAAAGTGGATTACTCACCGGGAGAGAAACTGTTTCTTGTAATTATACATGAGACACGCTTGATCAACATCAACGGTGCAGATAGGCGAGCTAGAAGTTATACAATTGATACGTATTGATTTTTCTGAATGTGATCAATCGGTGACAAATTTATTATATACACAGATTCAGTGTATCATCGTACATTCACTTAACACATACACAATACCTCTTATGATTGTTTTCAGTTGAGGACTAGGATATTTCAAAAACAGATACATTAGAGAATTCTTTCCTCTTGATTAGCCGAAGATTGAGGCTTCTTTTTTTTTTATTTCCGTTTTTTTTCAGTCTGTCGCTTCTACATGTAACAATACGTTTGTTAATGGAGGAACTCCAAACAATTCCAAAAAGATCTCTGATTTATAAAAAGCACATTAGTTTCGCTATTTCTGTATCTAGTTAACCTCATACCTATTAGTCTTCTATTAATTTCTTCAAGGGCAAATGACTCTATGGACTCACCTAGTACTTCAGCTCTTCTCTAAGTGATATTTTCTCGACTTCACTTGCATCTCTTCTGTTCACTATACTTCTTGCACTCTTTGATTTTCCCCTACAGCCAAATTCTTTAGAACATAATCATAGAGAAAATGGGCAGCTTAGTGCCACGGCGTCGAAATTGAAAGCACAACTATTGCGAATTTCTTTCTGTAAAGTACAATGTTGGTATCATCGAAATCGTAGAGAATTAACCAATGAGTTTCGTTGGTCAGTAGTCTGAACTAAAACTCCCAATACGTAGAAAGTTGTGCTGAAATTATTTAGAACTCACATCAAATGAGCACAAAAGGTAGGCACGTGAGTAGTCGATAATGAGACTTTGGAAAAGAGGAACAAAGAAGATTGGTACGAGTACGTTATCTGCTGAGTTATTCGAAGAGATCGTCGCTTAGCTCGCTTACCATCATAGGGGATATTGTCCTAGATTTTTTTCCTTCAAAAAGGTCTCGATGATTGGAAAGTAAAACGTAGTTGTTGATTGCTTAGTTGGCATATTGCACGTTGCCAAACGCGTCAAAAAACCTTCAGATGCTTAGTACACACTACACAACATCAGAGGTCAGCCAGCGATCCAGCACGTTCCGGAGAATCAATGTCTTCTTAGATTCCTCACCTTGCATGATGCTGACAATATTGCTTATACGCTTAACGTTTCCACGTACTTGCTCTGACACGATAATTGAAATCGCCTTTATGCGGTCTTTCGTTTCTCCTGGCAAAGGTCATCGGAACCTGGTTCCAGTTACAAAGATATACTAGGTAAGACTAAGAATATCCAACCGAAGAGAAATAGTTGTAAATAATCTACTTGAATCTAGACTCTGAAAATGACAAAGACGTCGAAACGTTAGTCGGATAAACTTGTTATCAACTCGTTCCAGATGAATGCACTAAGAAGCATACTGAATTCGGAATGTGCTGGAAAATGAAAAAGAATCGCTGACTGACCGTCAGTGTCTGTGGTAAACACTAAACGTCTAAACCTTTATCTGATGTGTTTAATAGTGTGAAATATGTTCACTAAGCAATCAATAACTGCGTTTTATTCCAGTCACTGAAACTTCTTCGAAAGAAGGTAATCTATAAAATAGTGCTTGTCTGAATATCAAAATTTTATCTCTTACAACGGTGAGCGAAATAAGAAAGCGGCGAATATTCGGATGACTTAGCAGACATGGAAGATGGAACAAATAACGATCAATGGCGCAACGTCTCCAGCAACCCCGTCTCACAAATGCCTTAGCTGTTGTCGACTTAAAAGCCGTGCTCTTTCAGCTAGACATTGCCAACGGGGAACCGATCTTCATAATACAACAGACTAGCATCTGATACTTCGTAATAGCTAGAATGTGATTCTTGACAGAATTGTCACTGCACTCGATCCCACCTATGTTCAGGGTAGCCACCGAAGAATACGTTGCACACAGTTTGCTTCCCCTTCATCGTCTGACAATAAATTCGAAATCGTTTGATAAGTGAAACAAGTGAGATAAATATTATCTTGGGTTCGTTGTGCAAAGGCCTCTGACTTCGAGATTTTCCCGTATATGAGCAACGCTTCTGGTTCCACTTCTTGTTCTCACATTAAAATTGTAAACTGGTGGCTATACGTAAAAAAGTCTAAAATCAAGCATGTTTAATAGAAGCCGCAATGTCATAGCGTTTGGAACTTTTTTCATGGAAACAAATTAGTTACAAATTAGTTACAAATCATAACCATTTACAGGCAATCATTGCTATCTTTGTTGCGAGATTGTTAATTGAGGATCTGACTATGACCAATTTCTGAACTATGCTCCATGCGTACGACTTCGTTCGATTTCATAAAGGTTTCACAATGCATATTTGACTTGAAAAATGAATTATTTGTAGTACGTTTCGCTGTAGCAGATCAGTGCTTTCAGTACTGATGCGCACTCAGTTTGGCGACACCAACGGGGAGCACCCCTGCTTAGGTCAAGGACTTGGTATTGAATCAAGTACTACGTGTGTATTTTAGAGCACCTCTAATCATTCGTTTGATGGTGATTAGCAGCATCAAGTTATATATTGGTGCAGAATAAGCTTGCTTCAGGTTTGAAAAAATCGTTTGAAGACATTGACGTGAGACATTTAAAGTGCACCTGAATCCTTTGAGCCGGTCTGCGTACTATCACCGTTAACGTTGTCTAATGAAGTTCTGTATATGGGGCATACACCAAATATTCGTCATTGCAAAAACCGTTTAATCTTTATTGGCTCTGATTGCAAGAATCTTACTTATCACGCTCTCCTCAAGTATTTGGTTGACTAAATGCTGGGTGCACTACATAAGATTCATTGCCATCCAAAAACGGCACCATCGCGAAAAGGCAAAATCGGTTTAATTCGCAAAAGCCACCTACAGTTTAAGGTGATAATGTGAGAACGTTACAGCCTATTTCGCTTGAATTTCGAAGAGAAGCACGCTCAACCAACATTAACCATGTATAACCACCATGTATAATTACAATGAACAGTTTCTCTCAAGGTGAGCGATCCACTTTATGGCTATGGCAAGTGAAGAAAACTGACCGAGCAAATGCTGCCGTTGTTCGAACTACCGCTTCATATTATGGTTACGATCGATACGATCCTGATGGTGTTAAAGGATATGATGACAATCACAAGATGCTCCAAGCAGACACGAGGAGTTCGTCCTTTTTATTCTTTACTTCAAAGATAACTCCAATGGTAAAGTGCATTAGTGTACTATAGGATATACCCAGTGGTCCACAGTTATGTGCAAAACTTTCACGTCAGGAGAAACTCAAACCCTCTCTTTACTCTATCCGTAAACGCACACTCTAATTCGTTGCACTATTGACCCCCGGTTTGCCACCACTCGCTCTACGCTATAACACATCTATCTTTTAGCATCCAGACGTAAACGGTTTGGCCCACGTAGCATAGAAAGAGTGATGGCAAAACGAGCGTCCGCAGTCCATCGGGATAGAGCACGTGCTCCCGAACAGAGGAGATACGCGTCCCAGTCCCGCCTGACGCAAAAGTTCTGCACAGCACTTCACATTACTGGGTATACTCATAACATCATACCACCGCCACAAGCAATTAAATAAAATGTACTCAACTTTAGGATATGTATGATGTAGAGCTAGAACGAACGACGTTCATGCGCAGCCCAAAAGACTTACTACTGCGTAATATTGGTCCTCGAGTTGCAAATTTACAATGTTTTAGTCTGAAATCAATTAATGCACAATTTTTATGGGGTAGCTTCGTGTAAAGAAATTGTACGAAACATAATTCGCCTTTAGAAACTCTAGTATATCTCTCGTAAACAAGTCTGTTTCGTCAAATACAAACAAGGTTTGGTACACATAGGTCATATTCGGAGAAGATACAAATATTCATAATCAAGAATCGCTTCTTTAGCTCGTCGATAGGTAATGGAACGTGCAGCAATCGTTGAAGGCTAGCGTCGAAGAGATGCAAGGACTCGTTCCACATCTTGATTCTAATCAGGAGGAGTTTGAAAGTTTTTTTCACATAAAAAATGAGGTCAGTTAAAATTTTACTGTGCACTCCGGATTTCTCTTTCTATTACGTCAAAATATGTGCTAATGATAGGTAGTTTGATTGTGCTTAATTGACAATTTGCGCAAATTATTCCCTTTTGTTTAATAGTTCCAATCCACTTTCCCCATATATAACGAAATGTCAAATAAGAGCATACAATTAAGCCATATAAGTCTTGATCAATAGATACAAATTACGAAGCCGGTTGTTTCGAAGGTACTTTCAGAAATCCGACGTGTCTCATGTTGCTTCGGGACATCCCTCCGAAAAAATTTATATTTATTGGCTTCAAAGGCATTCCTTTGAACATTTTCGGTACCAAGTAATTCATAATCTCTTGAAAATTCTGGTGTTTTATTTTGAAGAAAATTATTGAGATGTTTTTTTTAGCCTTCGATGGGGTTCCATGTTTGGACAAAATCACCTTCTTCAGAGCCGTTTTCTTTGTTGACACATTCAATGCCGACAGTGTAGTGTCCTTAAATCTCTGAACTTTTTGAAATCACTATTGACGAGTTTGGTGCATGCATCATCTGATGAGCTCTGAAACTCATCCTTTTGAATTTTGCTTTCTTCCGGCCTAAAATTTCAGTTGAACTTAGAAAAAATGCGAGCCGAACAGCCAACGATAATGTCAAAAAATTAATTCACCACTGAGTATTAGATTGGAAAGAAAGTTCTGAAACACTTGTCAAAATTTGAAAATTTATGCATGAGTTCGAAATAAGAACAACAATAACTATTCTTCAAAAAAGGCGACCTTTTTCCACGACTTTTTGCCACCGGTCCGCCAAGTTTCGGATCTGGTCGAAGTACCACTCCTTTGACTTCGAATCAAAGAACGGCCTAAAAGAGGCTTGTAACAAAGTGAAAATTAAGGCGAACAATACTTAGGCCTTCAATGAGAAAATCCCACATAAGAAACTGTAATATTGCCATGGTATGCTCGGGAGTTATCTCATGCTTGTTAAAGTGCTCAAGAACTTTCTTTTCAATTGTAGAAGATAAATACCGATTTCGATGAGCATAAAAATCTGAATTGAACGTAAGCCCTCCAATAAAAGACATACGATACGGATCGATGAGGTAGAATGAGGTGAAAAGAGAGGGGGCTGTTTTGCTAAGTTAGACATGAGATGATCTCCGCTCGCATAGTGCGAAACTATAAGTCTCTTTGAAATTGATGCTGGCATATCTTATCTTAGCTCAAACTCAGTTCGCCCCCAAAAAAAAGTTTCAAACTTTTGATCTTTTGCGGATATAATAAAAACGTGATAAACCCGATGATGTAGAGTGGTGTGAAAAAAAAACTTCACTATTTCTACGCTACAAACGCGTTATCTGTCAACAGCCAACCGTCTACGGTGTGGCGGGGCAGTCATTATCGACATTGAACCATCGTTTATTGACAAATAGTGGGATTCAATAATCATTCGGAAGTCATCTTGTTTGACCGTCGATTGCGGTGCAAAATGAGCATCGGTGGTGTAACGGTTTAGCACATGATCCCTGAAAGAGTAAGATCTGGATTAAATCCCGGCTGACGCAAACGTTTTTGCACACCACTCTACATCGTTCGGCTTATCTAAACATCATAACATCAAAATGGGCGCTCAAATAAGATGATTTCCGATTAATTATTAAAGATGTGATGCTTTTCTGTTTGATGGGATAAAACTGAAAGCCATTCCCTTTTGCAGAACAAAAACTTTTCATAGGAGTGATAATAACTATTTGAGAAGATATAGAAAATAAATAAATATTATTCACCTGCTCATGAAGAGGAGAAGAACAGAATTAATGTGGCGCTAAACGTAAAGTCAGAGTAGATAGAGTTTAACGATGAGAAGCAGAAAATTTGATAGGTTCCGTTTCTGAACTATCAGATCAATTTTCTTTCATTAAATAGAGGCTACACCGTTAACTGGTGTTTGAGGATAAATAATGAAAACTTTATCGTTCATAACCTTTTCTCTCACCCTCCACACATATAAAAGGCGGTTATAGTTCGCATATCTGTCGTTGTGCGTGCCTCAAGAGAGCAGAAGGAAGTTGAGCGCCCAGACGAGAACTCTAGCTTTGAGTTACTTGGATAATTCAACGGAAGATCTTCACTGGTGGTACAGATTCTAACCTAATTTACATTCTTCTCTCCATCATACAAATTCTCGTTTGTGGCAGTGATTAATTTTAAAAACAGGGACGTGAGCGATGTCCATTTCTTAATTCTGAACTCGTTGTTGTCCGCAGTTGCAGGCGGTTGACGTTAGCTACAAACATGCCTGCTCATTTTTTGTGTGGTTGTCTTGATGAACGCTTGCACCTGAAATCTACTTCGCTGCTGTTTTTGTTCATCTGAGTCGTTTCTGCCAATACGTGAGTCCATGCGCTTCGTTTTCGGAGTATGATTTGTGGATCTCTAAGATAGGTTTGCCGTCGGGTGAGCTGCACATAGCGTTCAAACATTTTGAGCACCGACTGAATTATGGAAGACTTCGTTCGAGTAGAGTGTGAATGGTGCATGGACTTTACAAGTGGAGTATCAGCCAATGTGTGTAATGTGCAACAGAGCGCTGGAAAGACTGTTGATTTGGAAAGGTGAGTACGAAAACTGAAGTGAGCTTTTTGGTCGATGCCCTCTTTAAAGGGAGCCAGAATGCGGCAAATGCTGCTTTCTTTCTTCTTGCAATTCCACTTGTATATCAGTGTTCATGTTGGATGAACATCGAAGGTATACGTGCGAAGTGCTAACCATGAGCAGAGAACATTTTAATTCGATTTTTTCCCCTTAATGTAATGGATTCTTCATCAATTACATACTCGCCCTACTTATGCGTAATCCAATTTTTTCCGCATCGTCTCTGCCTCATTGGTAATTCTTGTCGCGAGACAAAAGTTTGATAAAAATTTAAATCGTTAAAGCTCATGCCCTTTTAGTTTAAATCAAGCGATTACATTATACATTGTACTGCAGCATTGAGCAGCTTTGGCGATTTAGTGGCTCGTTGTCGAGTCTCTTTCCTTATAGGTACGGTGAAAAGAACTGATGAAAAGCTGTATTCCGGCCCTACAGTTTCGGTCACTAGAGCACACTCCACAAGCATATTAAGAGAACCCTTCGACCATACTTGGTAGATAGAAGGACTTTATACAAAGTTTCACCGGTTGTTTGGGATTTTCTTCGTGGAGGTATGAAGTCATTCGTCTTACGAAAAGCGCATGCAGATTGGGGCCTCCATCTTTGAGAAAACTCATAGCCATGATTGAAAAATTGTCAAACACTCTTAGAAGTCCCTAGTCCTAACGTCCTGTCTGACTGTCCATGCACTACGCAAATTGCAAAGCATGTCTAAACGGCAAAAACCATGATTACATGAGCTTGAGTATATCATGTAATTTCTTGCAAAGTATGTGTGAACGAATACATTGGAGAAACGGGCAAATCACTCTGTCTCCGCGTAAAAGAAAACCTAGTTTTGTAAACTTAAAACTAAACCAAATATCCAACTAGGCGCTCATTGAACGCAGACCTACATATTGAGAAATCTCAAAGTAGAAGTTACTATTCCTACACAGTAACAGAAGTATGAAACTCTCAAAGCGTTTTGAATAAAGACCAAAAATTTGCAGGTGAAATATAAGAGCGACTGCGTCTTTTGTTGAAGTGTGAAGACGAATGATTTCGCGCTATATCAGATCAATCTTTTTGGTATAAGCCATACACACTCTTCGCCCATATTAGAATCCGTGCCAATTTTCTCTATTAACAAGTGAAGAATCCTGAAGCATTAAAACAGTAAGTATTTGAAACGAGTCATTTACTATGCTATGGAAAGTTTATGTACTAAGTTCGATCTGCCTTATTCATAAAATGTTGCGCTGAGTAGACTCTACGTCAATTTAACTCTTTCAGGATCAAAAGAAGGAGACACCGCCGAAACGCCGGCCATTATTAGTGCACTACATTGCCGTGAATAAGTTTTTTCTCTTGGCAACCTAATTGTGGCTCATTAAAAACGCTCAAATTCCACCGGTAGATTATTAAAAGCGATGTAATACCTTTCGAAGTCTGCTCCTACCTTAACGTCGGCAAGTATTGAAAGACTGCGAAAGTACAGAGCATGGCTCTTTGCGACGTAATCAACTACCGTAAGGAATACTCATCGAAGTCAACAGCTACCATGGTGCATACTAATGTCCGTATTGAAATCAGCACACATCGTTGCGAATGTATCGAATTTTATGTGATCGCGGCGCTATCATCGTCCTGTAGAATGCTTTTGAATTTCAAATAGCGTTTGCCTAGGATATCAAAATTTAAAATTTAATATGCAGAAGTTGAATAGTTTTGAGAAAAATTCCGAAGCTTGACTTTATTCGTATTAAGAACCGCAGGGATAGCAAATGGAACTATGTAAATAACAATCTAATACACTCTCAATTTTGGTGAGTTTTTTAAAATATATTTTATATGCTACCTAGTTCGGCTTGTCTTATTATGCACTTGAACTCAATATCTTGCTAGATGGACTGATTAGGTGTGCACATGAACTATGTAGGCACTCGCACGAATCCTGTAAGTTTTCCACTGTGTAAGTTACATACAGAGATTATGAAAGGCCCAAAGTATGCTATCAGAAAATACTGTTTTTTAAAACCTCGGAATAACCTTTCAATCTAATATTTGAAAATGCTCAAAGCCTTACCCGAGGTTAATACGCCAAGGTCATACACCGGTGCTTCGGAGATCTCGCCCTCCTCGTCAGTGATTCACGCCCACATTAAGCTCTGCATTGTAGCAAAGACGGAGGCGTGTGGTGACGGACGGCACAGTGTGCAATGACACTGTGCCATCACCACTTCTCATTCAATGGATCGGCTGGTAGAACAAAATTGATCCATGTCATCGACTGTATTTAGAACCTCGCGATGAAAGTTTGAAATAATTTAAAAAAGAATGTTTAAAGCCTCAGCGAGGGTGTTACGCCAGGGCCATACACCAGTGTTTCAATGGTCTCGCCCTCCTCGTCAGTGATCCACGTCCCATATCAAGCCCTGCATTACTTTAAACGCTGTATCGACTAAATAATCGAGAATTTCTAGATTATAATAGAAATAGTGTGATGTTCTCTATATAGGTTGCAAAAATCTCATCAAAAGCGACAAAATCGTGCCGTGTGCTGAGCGACTTTCTCATTAGACAGATGAAAATGCTTTGATTGATCAAAGATACGTAAAGCCCTAAAAAACACTTATTAAGAAACTCGGAATAATAGATTGGAACGGATGCTTTTCCTACTGAAACAAATTTTGGTACTTTTGCCAAAGAGTAAAGCGTTGACGTCGACCAAATCGTAAAAAAATCTCTGCGCGTTAAACTCGGCTGCAGGTTGCACTGGTTATTGAATATATTGTTAGCCTATATAATGACCTGTGGAGCTCATCAATTTGTTAAGTAAGTGCTCTTGTTTACATAAACAAGTGCTGTATCAATTTCAGATGCGAGAAAATAGCGCACTGAGTCGATCCACTGTGTTTATTGTTGGCACCTGTAACCAGACACTATTTTTCCAGTATTTAGAGCATTTGAGGAGTTACGCACCTCAAAATCTCATAGAAGAGCTCCTTTAGTGTTTCTTAGTATTAGAGATTATCTATCTCTGTCTCGATGTATCTGAAGATTTCGATGATTTTTTTTTATAAAGCTCCAGTTCAGTTTTTATCACAGTTCTCACAGTTACAAATTTTGTATACTTAAACGTATAGATATAATAAATGTGCTAACCACAATCTTCAGCGACATTTCATGTTTTTTTTATCAACCATTTGAGACAAACACTGGATGGAAATTTTGCTTATTCATGTGCTGCACTGTTCAAGCTCAGTCTCGGTGAAGGAAATCGAAACTTTCCTGAGGTTTTGCTTCTTGATTCAAATAAAATCAGCATCATTAGATCAGTTGTCTAATACATTTCCAATGTTTTCGAAACTGTTGCTCATTTTCCTTGTCAGACTTGATATAGCTATACTAGCTTACGTTGTTTCATCAAAGTCTTGAATTTTGAACTGTATTAAGAGCAGATATTGTGCTAATTTCGTCTCGAAAACAATTTCAGGCACAGAGAAATCTGCTGCGAAGTCGTGCTGAAATTTCTTAGTGAGATTTTTGATTACTGCAGTAGCACTATATGTTATAAGACACATCATGTACTAGTGCTGATTATGCAAAGTTGACATGTCGACCAAATTTTTTTGGCTTTTTCCGTTGTCTTAAACAAATGAAAAAATAGCCTCTGAAAAATAGCCTGAAAATAGCCTCTTTCACTGTACAAAGACTTCCCATTGCACTCATAGTAATGATTCAAAGGCTTAAATCTCTGGCTACTACGCCACTTGATCCCTTTTTGGAAAAGCCTTCTCATGGAATTTAGCAAAAGGAAAACAATTGCGCGTCACACACACACACGCACATTTTCTCGTACGACAGAGCTCTTTCCTCAACTTATGAGAACCATTCGATAGCATAAGTCTAGTTGATTACCAAGCTGTGCTCAGTTTTTGCAAATACCGCTTCACCACACTGTAGCAGGAAAAGTTGGATTGAGTTCTGCTCACGCGCACTGTTTGTTGGCTACTGTGCGTGCTGATGAGGCAGGCTGAGAGTGAGTTCCATACGACGATAGGTCGAACTCTTGAACGATTTACACATGTGGAGTGCATATTT
Organism: Parelaphostrongylus tenuis; assembly: GCA_019055375.1. Lineage (NCBI taxonomy): Eukaryota > Metazoa > Nematoda > Chromadorea > Rhabditida > Metastrongylidae > Parelaphostrongylus > Parelaphostrongylus tenuis. The sequence continues at coordinate 16,261 of JAHQIW010003712.1, forward strand.
TGTCATTCAATTTGGGATTTTTCGCCTATTCGAAGTAAAAAATTTCAGATAAAAGTACGACTGTAACTCTGCATGATTTCGCCCATACGTGCTTTTTGTGCTTTTAGGTAAGTCCTATTAAAAGCGCTGCTGGTGCAGAACATAACTTTATTTTGAATGCTACTGAGTTTCGGAAGGATTTTTTTTAAAGCTACGCAGCGCAGTAGCCAAAGATTTAAGCCTTTAAAAGATCACTAACACTCTAATCAAAATTTCTTGTTAAACGAAAAGGGTCGGTTCTTCATTAGTTCCTAGATAACAGAAAATATGTGTTTTTCTGCACATATATTTTCTGCACGACTTGTCACATCGGTAGGTTATCATGAGTCATTTTAAAAACCATATATGCATTAATCTACCTCAAACGCTGCTAGATGAAGTCGAACTTATAGCCTATTCTCCAAGTAGTGTTCAGTTCCGAATCTTGAATAGTAAAGGACTTGTCATGACCATGGGCCAAGGCAAATTCTCCCAATAAAAAAGTGTCTGAAGTGACAGTACACAAAGAAGAAGTGCATCGCTTGAATCCACCCCTGTCTCATGGACACGCACGGTCGCTTGTGGTGCAAGCTACCTAGGAGATCCACATGCCCTTGCGATCAACTAAACAGAGATTTTCATGTGAGCAAAAGCTGTGATTTTATTGCCTAATTTTGCTGATTTAAGCTCAGATGAAGAAACTGTGTGACAAATTATATTGCTGATATGGCAACCATATAGGACCAGCAGCACGAACCCCTTCAAAATTCTTTGATGTACCAAACTCGCGTCGTTGCGTTTTCATCGATTTTACACACTATGAACAGATTATAAAGTCGATTCACCTCGGTACTCTGTAAACACAATCACTATATAACAAACAAGACATGCAATATGTTTGGAGAAAAGAGAAATTGACCTCGCTGTTGTTTACAAGGCTGATTAAGAAAAAACCTTATGAATACGTTATTTGAGGTCAATTGCAGCTGGAAACTACCCCTTCATATCGTGTGATTCGAGAATAAGTCTTCGCCGCTGATCGTGAATTTTTCAGTGACGAAGCAGTGACGAAACAGTGACGAAGAAATGGAGTCTATATAAATAGGAAAAATATTCAGTTCTCCCAGAGAAAACCAACTTCCCCAGCTACAAAAATCCTTTCTGTTTTACCCTTTTCGTTGCTGTGTTAGGATGTTATATCATATATTGAAGAATCTTGAATGACATGTTAAGCTTCAAACTTGGTTAGGAATCAAACTCGTATTCCACATCATTCCGCGGTGGCGTGCTTATCGTTACCTTAGATCTCGGTAAGAAAATCAACTTATTATTATTTCCAGTTAACCAATTACTATCCCTCCTTTGCAATACGAGATAATGGAGGTGTCAGTAATCAATCTTGAAAGAGTTTAGTCTGGTAGACATATATAGGCATTAGAGCCAGTGAAGCTGACAACTAATGGATATATATATAATATACCAGAATTTTTTTTATTTTACAGTTTCATTAACAGTAGCATGTGTGTTAACTTGAGCTGTTATTTTATAAAAGGTTTACTTAAATCCTGCTCGTATGCTTTTTCAAGAATTTCACATGTAACTGCAGGCCATTTCAATTCAATTGCATTTTGATAATAATTCTTGTTTCAAACGGCTAAGCATGGATACCCTGACGGTTCTCTAGCAGCTATAGTAGTCCTTTGTGTTATTCTTTTGCATGAAATTTTGCTTTGAATATTGCTTGAAAGCTTCCTTAGAAATCATGACATAATTCTATAATTGTAAACCCTAACTACATTCACTTTGTCTGCTTTGAGATAACGACTTCTAGCAGACTTCATATGCTCATTTCATGGTTTCTGCTGTGATGAATCGTGAGCTTGTCAGGCAACATTACACTTTCATCTCAGTGACTCTGTGTCAAAGCATAAAATCAGAAGGGCTATCTCATCACGAGTTTTACATTCGCTGATATAAAAGTCCTAGAATTTATTCGCGTTCTTAAAAAATGTAGCCCTTCTTTACTGCACGTATTGAACTATAAATAACCACCAGTGTTGGAGTCGATAGTGTTATGGGTAAGCACGAGCCCAAGGTAAGAGTGAAATGCAAGTTCAATTCCTGTCTGACGTACAAAGATGAAAACTATGGTGAAAATGCAGCATTACGTTTCATCACCATAAATTCTGCCTATCCCTGCTATAAAGTAGGGCTTTTTAGGGCGTGTAACATTCGATAAAACCGGCAATACCGCCAAAGTGCACGTCAGCCACTGACGTATCAGTATCGAAAAGGCTTTGAACAGTCCCACAGATTATGCTGAATGTTTAAGTGAGGTAGGAAAAGAGTTGGTTGGAAGTGTGTCTACAAAAGTGATATTTGGCTCAATTGCAGCCCCCAGCTTATGAAGTACTATCCCTTGGGAGTTCTCAGATCAACTCCAACATAGTGTAGGAATAACAGTATTGTCTTGATACATCAATAGGTCACGGCGACTCTTTTGCTGGGTCAGATCTATGTACATTCACCTGTGCTAGGTTTAACATAGTCGAATGCATGGTGTATCTCTAAATAGTGTGGTCAACGCCAAGCGAACCATCGTTTGTTCTTCTGTGTTTATTTTGTAAACAGATCACAGTAAAATTTTTGTTTCCGTTCTTTTACCCTTTTTGCATTCCAGCAGATGGAAAATTCTTATTCTAATGGTGGCTTCACATTCAACTGCTTGTACAGATCTCGATCGGAACATTAATAATCTGATAATCTGCAATGGCGTAACAAGTGTCTAGCACTGTATAAATGGAACCACTTTTATAAAAAGCTCAAAATATATTATCAGATTATCAGATTATAACTATGTGAGTGAGGTCTGTAAAAACAGCCCAAAACAAAGGTAAGGTTCGTTCACCAGCCATGAGAGCTCGGCTTGTCCCCCTGCAAGGGATCGTCTGAAACGAATATATCGTGCTACTGCTACGCTATCATGGGTAAACACGTGTCTAACACTGTATAAGTGCGATACCAGATCTCATGAAAGGCTCAAAATACGTTATCAGATTATCTAAAGCTAACACCATGTGTCGGAGCATTTCAGCTCGTTGGAAAGTGCTTAAGCTACTAGAGAAACATAGAGTACTGTTCTATCAACCGAGATTCATAGACTTAGAAGTGGTGATGGATCAGTGTCATTGTACACTGCGCCGTCACCACATACGCCTCCCTCCTTGCTAAAACTCAGAGCTCAATGGGAGGTGTGGGTTACTGACGAGGAGGGTGAGACCTCCGAAACACGCGTGTATGGCCGTGGCGTACCAACCTCGCTTAGGGTTTGAATATTCTTTTTGGAATTAATCAGAATACTGCTTCAATAAGTAATGCCAGAATTTTTTAGGGTGTTTGTCCTGGTACGCTAACAGAACAGCAACGACGGAGTACTGAACAAACGGCGACGATGTTTTTTTCGCAAAGGCTCTACATGAAAGCAGAAAGCGTTTTCATGTTTCTGAAGCGAACATAACTCGCTGAGCAACTATGAAAGGACAGCGACAAATTGCTCTCGTGGTCTCGACTATGGTCCGACAACCTCTATGATCTCTCTCGTTTATTACTTGACCGAACTGATATTTGACACAGATAGTGCGAGTCGTTGTTGCCTCAAAATAGCTGACTTTAGAATTCGGTTTTATATCTACTGATTCGCGTATGGTATGCAGAAACGGACTGTTGTCAATGTTAAGCTACATTTAGATCCCAAGACCGACTATTTATCAACCTCGGCTTAGTTCAAACAAATGAGTAATTTTCGGCGCCAAATTCACGATTCTCGCGCATGCATCAAAACCATCTGCTCGTAAAGACTTAGAAACCTTTTGAATACATAACAAAAGCACAAAAATCAACCAAAAAATGAAGTGTTTCGTAATTACGCATGAACTTGAAACTATACCTCAGGCTGATCTTTCCAGCTTGAGTTAGGCACAGATTATTAATGCAATGACCCTAAGCTGCTAACCTTCAATGGATAATTGATAGACCTTATAAAATCGAAACGGTGAGTGTTTCAAAATGAAGCTTTTACTATGCGATCCAAAATTCACTTCTTGCGTTTTCTGCTGAGGTTATGAAAATTTGGGCTTAGTGGATTGTGGATCAGTTTGACCTTTCCAGCCTCAGAAGAAGAAAGCCTCCGAAACGTTAGCCACCACGATCATTGTAATATCCCTACTGCATTACTAACTGTATTGTTGTATTGCTCTTCTAATGTTCAATATAAAATATCACTAACATCTGGAACGTCTTAACAGAAGAAAAAAGTCGTTTATCCAAACTATGTCGAGATTAATAGATAGTCGGCCTTGGGATTATGTAGCTTATTGTTTGACAACAAATCGTTCCTGTATACCATACGCTAATCAGTAGATATAAATTGAATTCTAGAGTCAGCTATGTTGAGGCAACAATGACTCATACTATCTGTGTCAAAATTAGTTCGCGCAAGAAGTAATCAGGAGATTCCACAGAGGTTGTTGGGCCATAGTCGAGACCATGCGGGCGATTTGTCGCTGTTCTTTCATAGTTGCTCAATGTGTTATGTTCGCTTTAGAACATGGAAAACGCTTTCTCCTTTTATGTACAGCCTTCAGGAAACATGTAACCACCGACTTTCAGAGCACTCTTTGCTCACATCGTCGTCCCTTGTTCAGTACTCCGTGGTTGATGCTCGGTTAGCAGACCAGGCCAAACTTGTAGGAATTGACGCCGAGTTATTCTAATCACCGCATATTGAGTATGAGAATCTTTTCGACACTGCAGTGAATAACAGTCGAGCATCAATTGTTAGTAGAACGAACCTCACCCTTATTATGGATTGTTTGTATAGATCTCACTCAAAACAGTCATGATCTGATATTATATTTCGAGCCTTTTATGAGGATCGGTATGGTATTCTTACACTGCAATACACTTGTTTAACTATTACAGAATGTCAGATTATCCTTGTTATGAGCAAGGTCTACATAAACAACTGACAGTGAAGCCACCATTGAAATTAGAAAATTTAATCTATTAGGTTGTAAAAAAGATATGAAAAAGCGGACACAAATACTTTCGTTATCTGTTTTTAAAATAAGCGAAGTAGAACAAACGATAGTACGCTTGGCGTTGACCACACGTTTTAGAGGTACACCATACATTCGACAATATTGAACCTAGCACATGTGAATGCACGCAGATCCGACCCAACAAATGAGTCGCTGTAATCTATTAATGTATAAGGCAATTACTGTTATGCCTACACTATTCTGAAGTCGATCTGGCTCCTTTCAAGGGTTAGTACTTGATGAGCTCGGCAAGCGCGGGTGAGCCAAGTATCCCTTTTGTAGACACACTTCCAATCAACTCTTTTCGTACCTCACTATAAACGTTCAGCATAATCAGTGGGAATGTCTGAAGCCTCTTCGAGGTCTGTACGTCAGTGACTTACGTGCTTTTCGACAGTATCGCCTGCTTCATCGGAGCTACACGCCCCACACTAAGCCCTGCTTTATAACAGGGATGAGGATACGTTACGGCGGTAGTACGTGATGTCATGTTTTCACCATATTTTTCAACTTTGAATGTCAGATAGTTAATGATCTTGTATTTCACCCTTACCTTGAACGCGTGCTAAGCAATTGCACTATCGACTCAACACTGCTGAATATTTTAGGAAAGAAGATTTCTAATTGATTGAACAAGCATCCAATATCTGTCAGCATTACTGAATTTAGAGCTCATATGTGCTTACCAAACTAAACCGTTGACGATCTTTTGGTGACAAGTTGATGCCTTGTGCCGCAGAAGTGGTGATAGGTGAACAGGGCTGTCGCTAGTGTAGTTTGGTTAGTACGTGCAGTGCTGGGTTGAACTCGGGATGTGATTCCCGCCTGGCGTCTAGAGTTTTTCACAGCTCTCATCATTGTTGGATATATATTTGTAACATCACATCTTCTGAGTCATAAACCATGAATAAATTATGTTTGATTATGCAAATCAGTATCATTGACAATCATCAGCAACCGTTCTGTATAGAAGCGAATTGCCAAGTTAGGTAAACCAGTCATGTGGTGCCTCGCTCTGGAAGAATCGACTCGATGCGAACATGAAGATCTTCATTGCAGAAATGGAGAGCTGGGAGCAGTGGACCCGATTCATTGTCATGCTGTCGTGCACTGACAACAGTAACGCAGCTTTGTTCTTGCTACATAGTCCAACGCCAAGATAGTAGGCGTTTAATTGCGATTGTGCACATAGTGACTGAACTACCAAACTTCAAATTATGCTTAGGCAAAGCAATTCCCAGTCTCAAGTGAGAATACCCTAGCTCATAGCGAACCCTATCGTTTAGAACAATGAGGATTATAGTTACGGATCTGTGCAACCAGTTGCTTTTCCAGTCCTTCAACAATAAGCTTTCAGATTTCTTTTGAAGACGTAAATATTTCTCTTTTTCTCGATTTTTCAATTCAAGGTATTGAAAACGGCAAAGCGACATTGCAGAACCGGCATTTCGATCAACAGGACGTGATATTGTTTCGCACAGAGGCGGATGCCTGTGTCCACCAGTTCGACCAATTCGCGTTGACGACCTTATCTTAGCTTCTCAAAAACCCTAGTGAGGAACGAACTTGATATCAAAAGCTGCTATCGGGAAGTCTCCATACCTCAACGGCGATGGTACAAATTCTTTCAACAATAGACTGAATTCTTGTCCTAAAATAATCTG
>JAHQIW010003716.1:0-208813 GCA_019055375.1 Parelaphostrongylus tenuis
GTGAGCTGACGGATCTCGCTGCTAGTATTCACGGCCTAGATTCCTATCAGTGGCTAAAGCTACTATAAACATCTCCGACATACCACTGCCTTTTGGCAATAATCCAAGTTGTAATAGAAAAGAACTGTACAAAGTGCGAAAGAGATTATGGTACAACCCAATACATTTCAGACACGAGAAAACAATGTGCTAGATAGGACCCAAGAAACTTCATGCAATACTTTGAAAAGATTAACATACCTGAAGCTGCCTTCCCACTCATCATCACTCTCATCATCAATGATAAAAGTATTCACTCCAATTTCAGCCACATGTGTATTCCATGTAGGTGTATAATCCACAGGCAGCGCTCGAATGTTCACATGGGATGCATACATTTTTTTGTTCACCCATATGAAAATCGTCCTTTTCCCTAAAGATAAAAGTAACGCTTTGACTACTAAAACACTCCCATCAAATTGACTTTGCAAAAAAGAAACAAAAACAAAACAAAACATCAAACAAACACGATTTAAATTAAGTTGGGAAGGAGGAATTTATAGGCCTACTAGATTGTCAGACTTTGCACATCTACCAAAACGTTGATCATAAATCACCTTGTGAATTGTAGCAAGTACCTCTACGTGCTGTTGAATGATAATCCAATACACGGCTTGTCAAATAACATCACATCAATCAACTGCGATGTCGACAACTCCCAGACTAAAGTCGTGTGCATAGACACATCATGACCATAAAAACGATTTTTTCTAAGGAAAGAATAACACCTCAAACAACATGCCTGCAATGAAGAAATCTATATCAATTGTATTGCAAAAAAACACTTTTACTATAGAAAGTAGGGACATACTTCCCATTCACCACAGCGTTCAGCCGCAGTGGTTAGAGGTGTCCTAAGATATGCATGGTCATTGGCACGATCCCGTTTCCTAGCTCAACTGCCTTCCATTTCCTTTGTAGTCGGCAAAATGCTAGCATACTTTTCTGGGAGTATAAAGCACTAACTCGAAACGGCCACCTCGGGTCATTGTAAAAGCCAAGTAAGCTTTCATTCACCTACTAATGACGCTTAATCCAGACGAATACATAGCAAATCCTCAGGGATTGATGATGCCGGGAATTTTACTCCTTCTTACCTTAACTATTACTATTATCTAAATACCTTAATGTATTTCGTGTCATCTGCAGTGAGTAGCCATCGTCCATCGCTAGAAAATTCCAAGGCATTTACGCACTTTCCGACAGCCGTTATACTACGAACAACTCGACGACAAAGTAGATCAATGACAGCCATATCGAAGCACCTTAAGGATATGGAATAAGTGCCTTAAGTAGTTTTCTCTTGTGTGAAAAATACTTTACTTTGAGCAAAAGCTCAGTACTGCTAAGCGAAACCAATCTACAAAATGCTCCTTTTCAAAATACTTCTCTACTATAGATTTTGGAAGCTAAATTTTTCCCAATTCAATCACCAAAAATGGTCAGTTCAAAGCCAAGCAAAGACATATTCCTAAGAATGGCATTTACGCTTTGGACACTACCTCACTAATTGAGTCTCAACCAGATACAGTTTACCACAAAGTAAATACGTTACTTCGAGATTTATATAAAGAAACAGCAAAAATTTTTTACATAAAAACTTTTAACCTTCAGATCCTTTACATGCCACTGCAATAGACCATTGGACGGACACGATCTCGAGCGTTCGATATTTAAACCGAGTACGCATCGTAGCGAGCAGTTTGCCATTGAGCAAATGCCAAAACTTTAGTCGACCATTATAACAACCACTAATCAGCTCGGAACCACGTGCGTCTACCGTGCAACGACGTGATCTTCGAATCATGCGCTTTTGTGTGACTGAAACGAATTCATTTTTACACTTTCACATTAGACATGTAATTTATAATTTTAACTTTTTACATTATTCCTTATATTAACAGCAGGGTGTGATGTAAAGTATCACCACAAGAGTGCCGGAATACGAGCAAAGCTTGAAAGCTGATGCTTTTGGTGTCATGGACTCGAAACTACGATGAATCATTCCTAAGCAGCGCGCACCGCTATGGTCTTCATTCTGCTTTCTCTCAAATGTTTCAAACCTATACAGTTGATATCAAGCAATCACCCGTCAATGGCATTCGTATCGGAAGTACAAATTGGCTTGAAACCTAGATAAGTCTGAAGCCATGGTTGAAATGTTGGTGACGAAATGTCGTTTAGAAAACCACACATTTTTCTGATGGTCAAGTTGAATGCACAAAGTCTTCGCCTGGTGTGGCTGCACAATTAATCCGTATTGATTATGGCAGAGCTTCTACAATCTTTTCCTCGCCAGAATGCAGGTGAAAGCGTATGATCTTTACAGAGGGAAATGAACGATACGAAGGATAAGAGAGGCGCAGCTTTCCCGAACCGTGGAAAAAAAGAGAAGTATTTGAGCGAAAATCACTTAATGTACTTCAACGAGGGCGAAGACGCGAGATGAGTGCAATTTGACGCTGTGGAGTCTTCTTTTACATTCGCCCCTTTTTCCGGGGCAGAAAACTTTTGCTCGTATTTCAGCATTCTTATGGTAAAAGTGAAGTTTAGCGTTGAACAATACTACACGTTCAATTCAATTCAAGAACACGTATCTTACAGTCGACAAGGACTCATTACTGGATAGCAATGAGAAATAGGTAGACAACAGACAAACTTGACGTTTCTCAACCTTATTCGAATTTCCTTCATCTTGACATTGTTTACTAAAAGTCTTGATATAAAGGCCCGCTTTGAATACATGGACAGAACTGATCTACATGGCCTGAAAGAAGTAAGGCAAACAGCTACACAACAACCAAACTTTTACTGTAAAGAAAAACGGTTTTACCCGGTTGAATATCCTATTTATGAAGGCAAAATTTCCACATGGAGAAGAGTGTAATTGCTGTTGCAATCGCTTGCGACAGCGCAGCATCTTTGTGGAAATCTTTTATGGGTGAGCTATAAAGAAAGAATTAAAGAACAAAAGAGTAGGATCGGGCAGCATTTGCATATCTGTGCATGCATGTCTTGCTGTCTGCGTCTGCTTAAAGACGCCGCCATTACACTAGCTGGGTGAGATTTGGAGTCGCGCGGCTTGGTACGAAACGTACCATATGGGTCTTTAGAGGACATAAATGGGACCTCAAGTAAAACTATTAAAAACTTGACTAACAGACCTTATGGGTTCCTTGTGCATTCCTTCTGGTTGTCCATGTAGTGAAACTAAGGTATTCCTTGAAAAAATAAAACATTGGAAATGAATGAAAAGACAGACAGGTAGAAAGAAGTAGTTCAAGTTATTGTCTAACTCACGCATGTCTACATAATACATTATCCCAGGCCGCTTCACGACTCCATCCAATTGCCAAGTCAATAACTGGCGGTAAGCGTATTACTTTCCAGTGGAATGTGTCTCTTTTTAGACTATAGATCTTAACAAAAAAAAAACACAAATACAAACACACATCAAACTATGAAAAAATTTCCATAATACCTAGACATCGTTCCGCAGTGCCTAACTTTTGACGCATAGTTTCTATATTAACCATATATTTACGAACGGAGCCATCCCATCCCAGAAGACAAAAACCTGCAATAAACTCCATTAGAACGTTTAAAGTTTAACTTCACAATAAAATAAAATAGAAAACACTAGAAGATAAATTGCAACGGCAAGCCACAAGAAACAAATTTAGGGATCCACCACATATTTTGAAGTGCGCCAGAGACTCCCAATACCGACTCTTGATCGACCTCGGCACATCTTCAGTAATTCACTAAATTGTTCTTTGAAAGCCAATGACCTTGATCTAGCACTGAGCTCCTCTTGAATGACTTAAAGAAAGACTAATAAAAAGTGGAGAGTGTATGAAAAAAATTGCTTACTTCATGACACGACTGAAATCTTTGTTTAGTGAAATCTGGTCAAAATCTTAGTTTAGTTTTTTCAGAAACCTGGTCTTCCCAAGCTCTGAAGAGTGTGGGGAAAACTGCGAGTAACAAATTCCGTGCTCTTCTCAGTCCAGGAACTTTCATCCGAATGGCCAAAGGGATACGAGGAATATCAACTCCGAACTCGCAAGCATGCCCACGCACGTATGAATAAGTATGTGTAAATAAGATAAATTTCCAATTAAGTGCAGTATGATCGGGTGACTCAACAGTTTTACGTTCACAGGCAATGACAAGACACTTGGGTTAGAAAAACACGGTCAACTCTATATGATCCAGGTTCGTGGTTCCACTTAATAGCAGGAGGGTACCACTCGACCCCTTATATCTAGATTCAGGAGAGTGTACTGGACAGAAATATCAACAGAAGTCCTCTACACTGAGAATCGCTCCAATATTTATCCCTTTCAGGACCACCAGTTGTAATAGCCACGAGCAATGCAAATTGCAGCTGCTGTGCGCGATTTTCGTCATTTTATTGTTTGATCACCGTTTCGGAAGTAAACATAGGGTTTTTAAATGATTTTTCGCAGAGCTCACGATTTTTCTACTAAACTGTTATAAGCTTTTGGTGCAAATATGAACCTTAAGTTTGAAGTAAAAGTCTCTTCAACTGCGCAAGTACAGTGATATTGGTATTCTCTCAATTGTAATAACTTGTAGAAAGATTACGAAGATATGAATCTATCATTTTTGGTATATTTCATTATATACGATGCATAAAAGTAATAAAAGCGACTGAGAATTGAAAAAAAAATTGAATTGTTCATCAAAAATGATGTTGCGCAGTGCAAGTAATGCCAGGTCATCAATAAGGAAGCGTGAGAGACCCTTTCGGAAGCCTAATTCGATAAAGAGAGTTTTCTCTCTAGAGTTCTTAGCCATTCGATAGTCCAAAGTCCGGCAGTGACAACACTCTATTTGGCTTCTGAAAAAGTCTTATAGTGTGCAGCAGTATAGCAACAGCAAAGATAAAACTATGTTTCACACTCGGTATTCTTTGTTCGCTCGGCGGATAGCTTTCCGTTTAGAGTTTAAAGCTTACTTGATAGCATGAATCATGATAGTTCTCAAACGATTTTTATTTCAAAAAGTTTTCTATAGGTTTCCGTAAATACAAAAATAAAATTACATTTCACCTTCAGATTCTTGGTACATAAGATTACACATATATATGTATGTACATATATATGTACAGTAATTTGTTCATCTGTATAAATGGACGTATACATATGTGTACATATACGTACATATATATATATATTATATATATATATATATGCATAAAGCGTATGAGCGTTTGAAGGCTTGTGTTATGTCTGAGTATAAAAAATAAACCTGAACATTTTCTTTCCAGGCGACAGAGGCAAAATTTTTAAACGAAATACTAAAATCACGCTCTTTCTGATAGCGCTGCGCGCAGCGATTTCACTTCTCGCCTAGAAGTGGTGCGACTTTCGTTATCTATTTGAAAAATTTTTCTCTGTTCCGGAAAAAATTATTAAGCTTAATGTAATTGTAGATTAGACTTTGTTTTATCGTTCTATTGGTATTGGCTTCCTATTTTACTCTACATCACAAATAAACACGCTTTGAATTCCAGAGCTATGGCAAGGTAGTTTGAGTATAAAACGTAATCTTTTTTTTCACTCTTAAAGCCCTCTATAAAAAACTTTCCGGATTAAATAAGGTTTCGAAATTCTAAAGATTTCTCCAACAAAACAGTTGTCTATTTATCTAATAAGGATATGAAATGTTTTGAGCTGATAGGTCTAGTGCTACTCATCAGCCGGAAGGAAAGGTATAATATGATAAAAATACCAGCCAGCTAGCAATCGAGTGCGAAAACACTCTGTGTTAGGTGAATGTTTCACCTGACATAGAGTGTAAAGCGTACGTCGTCGATAACTATATATAAGGAGTGTAAGGCTCCCGAGAGAACTGACTATAAAAAGATCGACAGACGACGGGTTCTGCCCGGCTGATGAGTTTGTGAGGACGAAACACGTGTCTCAGGCTGTACAAGAGCCCTTACCAGACCACATGACAACCAGACATGAATGCAAAATACATTACACACCCCTAAAAAAATATGTGATTTTCTGTTCATTTCTTCAGCACACGTAAAGCGTTTTCAAAAATCAAGCACACCATCAAAACAGCAAATTTCTCAGCTGTCGAATACCTACTAGAAGTCTGATGAAAAATCTGTGCTCTACAAGAAAACCACGAAAAGGCGCTGTAACCACTCACAGTACATATGGTCCCCAAAGGGTTATGATGACCGCCATTTTGAGTGGAATCAACTGCTGTTTTCTATGGGTACTTTTCTCCTATTCGCACCCATTTCCAGCCCCTTGGGTAGAAAATAATTTCATTGTTTTTTCAGTATTTAAGTAGTCACTCGACAGCTTCAATCTCAAGATAACGGTGTGTTCTACTTTTGAAATGGCTGCTTACTACGCTGTGACAATAAAAAATAATTATGTTTCACACTCAAGCAATTTTTAACAGGCAAAACATTTCCATTGAACCTTTTTTAGTAACATCGATAGTTTCAAATTTCAACGATTTCAATGGTGCATTGGTTTTCTAAAAATGATTTTTTGTTGCGCTGTAACACCGAAAATAAAATTACATATCACATGCGGCGCGCAGTCTTTGCTCCAATATGTGAATGGGATTCCGCAACATCGGCATCAAGCCATCGCACTCTCGGAAAATTACACACGTCCTAGCCAACAATATCCGCGAGATTTGCGAAACTCAATTCTCTTTCGGCTGCCCCAACACACTACGTTATTTCAAGAAGCCAAGCATACCATTTAAATGTCAAAATTTGTGCTATGGAACGGTTATTAGAGGTCCAAACGAAAATATGTCTCCAGCGAACTGGACCGAGTGTGATAAATAACTTTATTTTATTGCTACAGCGCAAAAAAATTTCCCTTCTAGATCAAGTCTACCGTTAAAATTCCCGACGTTTGACGATCGAATTGAAATTGGAACCGCAAGAAAAAGCAAGGCGAAAGGCGCGGATAGGTGAAAGGTTCCTCTCTATATTACAAATTAGAAATATTAAATTGAACCTGATACTTTGCACTAAAAGCGCAACAGAATCGATGTAAAAATGAGCATTTATTTTCTGGGGATTTATTTCCTATTGACAACAGGACTACAAATAGGCTTAAAGGCAAATGGACTCCTTTTGGATTTGACGCTATTATTTCAAAGAGTTCATATACGAGCAGAATTCGCACATAACAGCTCAAACAAACAGAATGAGCAACGCTTAAAACAAGGGCTATTATAGTGCTGCTTCCAGATTTGACCTCACATACCTCTTGCTTGCCGTTGAATTGAACTGAAGTTAGTTCCTCTGCGTGTCCCTCGAGGATGACGAGTTGGCGAGGCATACCATCTGCTCCATCGAGCACCCACGTTCGCAGTGAATTGTCAGCGGAAGCTGATACCTGGAAAATCACAAAGGCACGTAAAAATACGAAACTGCTCTATATTGTTCGAAAACATACCATAACTGGTTCTCCTAGCATGAAATATAGTTTAGTTACTGCTGCATTGTGAACATTAGTTATTTTTCCGATTAATTGTCGCTTCTCTAAATCCCATACGACTATATCACCGCCGACATCCGCGGACGTCATGTATGGCTTCCCGTCGTTCCTTAAAAATTTAATTCAGCACTTCCAACAGAAGTGAAAATATATATTTGTACATAATGTATGCAGCATACATGTGTATATACACATGCATATGCATATGTACATGTATGTATACATATATATATATATGTATATGTACATATACATATATATATATGTATATAAATATATACATATACATGCAGAAATATACACTTGAACTTAAACTTGATTTGAGTTTGAACAGCCCGTCTTCACAGGTAACCTGAGCCCAACCACTAAAATTGTACTGATTAAGTTATTTAGTTCCCTGTAATCTCAAGTTAAGCCTATCCGGGGCTTTCTCAGGTCGTCACCACATCACAGCAGTTGCCGCCCCTTGTGGACTAGAAGGAATTTGCTCCTTACGACTAGTCAATACCAAGACGGTGGTGTTCCTGAAACGGTTTACTCGTGGCTAGGCTTTCCAGGCGGAAGCGTCGTACTTAGTTTCTGCTTGAGTGGCCCTGGTGCCGGGTTGAACTCTCCGCTGTACTTTGCAATGCGACGATCACGAACATCTTCCAACCACGATGAGGGCGGTAAACCATCTGGGAGGAAATATACACTCTGATATTCTTATATAAATACGTAAATGTATATGTACATACAAAAAACGTGTCTCAAAATCAAGATTTCCACGCATAAGCTTCTCCAATGCCAATTCATGACAGGGAGTAATGCCAATTTCGGCAGCCAATCCTAAAGGACCCATAGTGGTTAAAATCAAGATGCTTATCCATAACAGACACAAGTAAAACTCGAGTCGTAGCTAGCACTACTGATAAAATAAAGCAATCTAATCTATAAATGAATAAGTTATCTAAATTATGGTGCGCACGCAGATCACCCATCACTGCATCTTCCGATGTGGTGGTACACTTCCATTATATCATTACAGTACAATGATTTTGATAAGAACAACCCGGTGAGGAGAAGAAAAAACAGACTTGTTCTGCTAATAAATGCCTGGAAGTGATCTCGGTCAATTGTACATCCACTTTGTACACTTCTTTGGATAATCATCAGCTGCGATTGATAATAAAATCGCTATACATTCTCGTAAAAACCTGATGCTTATCAATGAAGGACCATAAAAGAGACGTAAAACTATTATGAAAAAGAATTGCCATTATCCAACTGTCACGATGTTTGAACATCAGCAAGATCAAGAGGAAACTCTGTTGAAAATCATGGCATCCTAAGTGTTTCAGTAGCTTCAATGACGACAGACTTCGCAACCGCTCAACTTTGAAGATATCTCTATAACGTCAAGTGTTTTCTACAAGATGCAGAAGCTATTGACTTTTTTCTAAATAGTGGCACCATCTCATGAAGACCCGTTTATATCAATATGTAGCAGAGTTACTCGTGCTTGATACGAACTGGTGAAATCGAAAAAATCTACTGGAACAACAGCGAATAGAAGCGTTTTCCATCAAATGAAGGATCGTATAAACATTTGAGGAAAGTTACAAATTTTCGAACAGACTAATTGAATGACAGACTTGATAGTGGTATGGCGAAGAAATAGGGACGGGTTAGCCCTGGATTAATGATGCGTTGCTAACGATAAGTTAGCTGATAAGTGATTTGTGGTTCAATCCCCTTTCTTAGCACTCTTTTGGAGTCAATGAACGAACGCCTTAGAAAACGGCTTAGTTCGCATATTGGATTGGCAAGAAATTTTCCAGACTTTTTCGTTTTTGCTGACTATTTTTCATGCATTCCAGTCAGTATTTTTACTATAGTTTACAGCAGGATTTTGCGATTATTTTCATATACAACACTTAGACATTTGTCCTAGGACGGAATTGTCCTGAGAGTAAAGAACGATAGTTGATGCTATACGAGTATCGTTGCGTGCCAAAGGAGCACTTGAACCGAAACGATATTCGCGTAGCATTGAGAATCGTTTTCACTCCCAGGAAAATTCCATCAAAGATAAAGGTGTAAGTGTTAATATCAAAATAACCGCACAAACCTGTTCTAAACTATGATATAAACAAAGACTTGAATGCATGAAAAATAACCAGCAAAAACGAAAAAGTCTCAAACATTTCTTGCCAACTCAATACTCCGAAATTGCAAGGAGAATCCTCCCTACCAGAATTCTCTGTCGATTATAAAGAAGATTAAATCGTCAAGCAGCAGCTGGAGCTACGTGTGAAATATGCAAAGACCTTCGTAAAGATTTGGTGCCAAGAAACAAATCGAGTGCGAGAAGTGCTGGGAGTCACGCTGAGTAACCTTGACGGGACCGAGCTATTCCACAAAACGGTCCCTGACATTAGCTCTGATAGAGTGTCGCTCCTTCGTCTTGAATTACTACCAATGAACCTCTGTTTGGCTACAACAAAAGCATGACAACATAGTGCCATTTGACAAGTCATGTCGAATCCAAGAAATTTATTTACGGGGTAGGCACAAGTTCGAAGATGGTTATTTCTTTTCGGCCGAATGTAGACAAGGCATTTGGGTGTTGAATGACAAGAATATTGTTAGCTACGGCACCTGATGATACTTGGTGATTGATAATATACGAGATATTTGTATAGAAGATACTAGTAGAATGGAATAGAAAAGGAGCAGAGAGGAGCGCAGTGCGTTAGTGATGCAGTGCATAAGGAAGCGGGGTATTAGGAGCTGGTTCGATCCTCTCACCCAGAACTCTCCTGCAATCAATTAACGCCTTAGGGAACACCTCTGCACTACCCTCAGAAGTGCAAAAAGAATAGTGTCGACCAGCATTTTAGCGACATCCATATAGATGACGACGATGCTCAAGCAGAAGCCGGTGCAACGTGTGAAATGTTTGAAGACCTATGTGAAGGATAAATGCGATGAAGCTAATCGCATGCAAGAAGTATTGGGATTCGTACAGTAGACTGAGGTAACAAATCGTCTAGCTAAATAGATCAAAGTCAATGCGAATATAGAATGATGATAAAGGAGTAAAAGAAATAATAATACAGTGGAGATGATAGAAATGGAGCAAGAAAGATATAATAGAACAAAGAATAGGAGAAAGAAAAATCACTTAAATCGCACATAAAAAGTCGAAGCACATGGAAATAAATGTCAAGAATATTATGTGAAATATCAATAGCTCTACGACAACTGATGATATTAATGATGAAAATATCTGTAAAACTAGGATAAAAGTACGAAAAGAATAAGATATGAATAAAGAAACGGAATAAGCGAATAAAGTTTAATGGAATACGAAAGAAAAAAAATGCAATTGAGTAAAAATTTCGGGAAAAAAAAGATTTTTGCATTTGATTGCTTATATAGACTTCGTTGAAAACAATTTACGATCTTATAACGTATCTTTAGCTTATCATCAGGCCTGCTATGGCACTTCTACAGTGATAGACACGTGTTTCACAATACAGCCTCATGAGTAGCACGGTGTCTTTCGATTCAACCAATCCCTTGCAGCCATTATATACTGTTTTGAGCTTAGTCTATAAAAACATTCTAAGGCAAAGATGCCATTCATTTTACCAGCTATGAGCGATCGATTGCTGATCACTGCAATGCCGTGTGATTTTACCACTTACTTGACATTCGGTGACGGTGATTTGTTAATTCGGTGTCGATTTCTTTGTATGTAGGGGTTCCATCCCCCTGCAAGGATTGGCTGAACCGCAAGGCACTGTGCTACTCATGAGGCTGTAATGCGAAACACGTGCCTTTCACTGTACAAATGCCATAACAGACCTCATGATAAGCTCAAGATACGTTACCAAAAAGATTGTGCACGAATTGCATCTAGAAAAAATTGAAACTCATAGGAGTAAAGGCTAGCATTGATAAGTGAAATGTCAACTGAAAAAAATACTACCAATCAAAAGCTTATAAATTTGCATGATTTACGTACCTTTCAACAACGCATTTTATTGTGAACATTTTGGTATATAACTTGCCTATACTTGTTGTGAGATGGAGTCGTCGTTGGAAGAAATCCGCTTGTTATTCGTGCACGAATAGCGCGTACGGAAAAGCTAGTGAGACAGCGTGCAAGATTAGTGGAGCTTCATGAGAACGGCCCAAGCCTTACTGATTCTACAGGCTGTTCTTTCGAGCTCTTAAACTTCGCAAACCTTCTCCTAGCCGTCCTTAGTGCAACTGTATATCATCGCCTCAAGCTTCATTGATCTTGCGCGACGCTTCACTAACATTTTCCCCTATGCACCATTCGAGCAAGAGTAGCAAGCGATGGAGCGACCTAACAAAAGAGAAAGATCAAACAGCCACGACTTACCGGAATCCAACAGCCGAGATAGCCTTCTCATGTCGAAATTTGCATATAGTCTCATCTACTCGTCACATTATGGAGAAAAATCTGCCCGTTGGAAAGTCCAATGGCCAAGACATCTATAGCCGGAGATTGCTCGAGCACAGTGACTGCTGCGTCGAAACCTGAATACGCTACAAAGCAGATATGACAGTAAATTTTCACACAAAGGAAGAAACAATCATAATTCGTAGTTTCTCGAACGACTTAGATGTAGATGAATGGTTTTTTTTTCCCTTGAAGTGCAACGTTCAGCAGGATTTATACTCCAGCATGGCAGTAGGAGCAAAGACAGGGTTTCAAATTTGCATGATAAAACCCCCAAAAATAATAAATCAATGTCGAAAAATGAAGAAAAACATCCTGTAGCAAAACAGTTGCGAAATATATCCATTGTGTTGAGTGATGAGCAAAACTTTGAACCTCGGATGAGAGATGCATTCAGGTATCACTCTTTCCGGGAGTGCCACAGAAAAAGTTGTAGCAGAACACGAGCCTCGGTAGTGCAGTGGACAGCAAACAACTCGCAGAGGGTGGAACGAAGGTTCAACTCTCGCCCGAGTTTCGAGTTGCATAATACTCAACATCATTACCTGTACAGTTAGAACATCTCAACAGTGGTTAAAAAAAAACGGTAGAATAAAGAAAACCCTGCAGCAGCATAATATCTTTCCATTCATTATCAAAGATGTAGATCGAATGGTGATCATTAGGACAGAAATGGAACAGCTACCTCGACACTACACAAAGTGATTTAGCCCGATAAGCAAATTATCAGTGATAAGCACTCTTATTTTCCCAGATGGTTCACCACCTCATCGTGGCTGGGAGGTTTTCCTACCTATCCCGACTACGAAGTACAGTAGGGCTCACTCCTCAACATGGCCACGCAAGCTGAGAAAGAGTCCGATTTTCACTCGGATATTCAAGTAAGAGTAACCGTAGCAGGGATGGCCGCTGAATTGGTAGCCACTACTCGCAAGGTAGTAATCTCCCTCTGATCCACAAAGGCCGGCGACTGCTCTGATGTGTGGCGACCTGAGGAAGCCCCTGCTGAGTTTACCTCGGGACTACAGGGAGCAAACAGCTGACCAGCACAGTTTTCCTGTGCTGGGGCCGCATTATCAGTGAGGACGCGCCGTCCAACTATGCAATAAGTAAGTAAACAACCCCTAGCAAGCTGATTTATCAATAAAATCAAAGCAATAAAGATTGCAAGATGCAGACTACCTTTAGCAAATTCATGGATAATACGTCCAGTACGGAAATTGATAAGACGCAATGATCCAGTTGAGGACCCAACCACAATCTAAACGAAACTAAAAATATAATAAAATTAGTACACATGATACTATAACACTTGCTTTCTTACTAGGGCAACTTCCACTTTTTCTACAAAGATATTTTTTGTTGAACTGAAAACTATTTATTAATTTTAACGAAGAAAAACCACCTTGTACAAATACGTGCTAGGATGTACCATTGCAGAGATTTGGAAACTTTTCGATCCTTCCATGGTTAAGATTTTTTGACCATCAGCAACGTCGAAAACCCTGATACCATCTCTAGTATCGATGATAACCTAGGAGAATGAATGATCAGCAGGAAGGAAGAAATTTGTGCTTGCAACTGGCACATTCAAATGGCAGTCAGATAGAAATGCTTGCAGCTTCTGCAAATTTTACTTAAAGAAGTTTTCTTGATCAATATGAAACAATGTTCTTAAGAGAAAGTAAAACAGATTGAAGAGTATTAGAGGTGATATTGGCTCATAACCTTACCAAGTAGTCACCAATAATTTCCATGAACTTTGTCTCTGCTTCGACTTCTATATATCGATCAACGTGACGACATGTTTTCATAACTGCAACCGTAGTACCGGACGCAGCGTAAACTCCGCTGCAATAGAAGATAAACGATACTCTTCTCTTGTCGCAAAGCACATTTTGCAGAGACTTTTTGTTCGCTAGACAATTATTTTCCACTAAACTTTAGCAATCACTTCGGAAGCTCAAATCAATGTGCATTTCAAAAGTAAACTTAGTTCTCTGAAAACGCCTTCTTATTGCGCTGTAGCATTGAAATGAATATTGAGTTTCACTCTTGCACACGCGTATCGCGCTTATTTTCGTTGATTATTTGGAATTTTTCCTCCACTTTGTGGAGATTTCTAGATTTTTTTATGTGTGGAATCGCGTGAGAAACTCTGTCCTAGCGCTCTCTGGGTCTAGGATTTCCATTCTCGTTTTTATCCTGCCAAATGAATCCGCTGATAAGCTTCAACTTGAGCAGCCTATAAAGAAGTATGAGAAAACCTATGGTGCACTGCACAATAACATATTTTACCAGTTTTCCTTGACAGGGAGAGAAAACCACAGATCAAATAGCAAAATTCACGATCCATATATGATCGTTTCGCTGCTACAGCACTTTGAGAAGGCTCTTTTCGAAAAAAATTCTGATCGAATGTTTTTGATCACCTATTGGATGGGAACAATATAATCTGATCGCACATTTTAAGCCGTTTCACAGGTCTGTTATGGCATTTCTTGTGATTGACGTACGTTTCGATTTATTTCGCTAGCCTCATCAGTAGCGCATGTCTTTCGGTTAAACCCTTCACCTACAACTAATGGTAGGGGCGTCGAACATGTATCATTTGTTTGTCAAGTAGTAAGAATGTAAAAGACATTCGATTATAAAGGTACTGCTATTACAGGTTTTATCATGTCAAGAGCAGTCAAATGTAAATCACCGCAATATTGAACGAACTTTTCACTTGGCGTGCAGTGACAGATGTTCAGCGCCGCTACACTGAGTTGTAGCGAAACGGTTGAATCGATGTCTTTACGACACTGATGATTTGTGAGAATAACCCGAAACGTATGTCAAGCCCTAGGAGTACCGTATCAGATCTCTCGTAACCTTGAAATGCACTATCAGACTAGTACTAAAATGGTCAAGATTCAAGCTATCGGAAAATTCCTTGGATTTTAATGAAAAAACAGAAGAGGCCTTGTCCTCAAAAGGTCACAAAAATGGTTTCCGGTAACTGGAAAAAGCATCAAGTATACATTTTAACTATACTACGACATAATAAATTAGTAATAAATAAGCAACAGTCATATGGGAAGCACACTAACCTATTCGGGACCGTGGATCCACCTCCTCTGCATCTCTGACGCCCAGCGTGGTAATGATTTGTATTGTGTCAATTGCAATGTATTGTGTCAATTGTAATGTTATTTTGATATGTTATGTTATAAATAACGACAATAATACAACTGAATCGACACAACAATACATTCAATGCATTGCCACGCTGGGGGTTAGAGATGCAGATGAGGTGAATCCACGGTCCCGAAAAGGCTCGATATATTTGTAGATCTTGAATTGAAAAACTTCTGTAGGAGCCACTGAGAGCAACGTCAGCAAACAAACTTACGAACGATCCGCTGCTACGGCGGTCACTACATGAGGAAGTACGTCGGAAACGCCGATAAGCCTGAGCTTCTCCGCTTTATAATGCAATATGACATTATCTACTGGACATAGTAGTGACGTCATTCTGAAAGACTAATAGATTTTCATAAATTGTCCATAATAAGTAGTTAAATTTACTACTTAGAAATGAGATGGAAACAAACACAGGTCCTTTCTAATTATCAAGAAACAAATGGAAATCCGACACTATTCGCTGGGGTTTTCATAGGAGTGTTAGTATTTATTCGGAAGCTGAGACTTCAGGCTACAGCCCCACTTGGCCGGTTTTTCAAAATACACATTTATACACTGTGTTCTCCACACAAAACTATGTCTCAGACGCGTATATTTCTCGCCGGACAGAGCTCTTTCCTTGGACTACTAGTGATCATTCGATAGCGTAACGGCTCCCAACCTTATCACCTAAAAAAACCGAAGAGAAGGAAAAGGTAAAACAAGTTCGATTCCTATCTACGACCAAGGTGAACTCTGGCCAATCCACGTGCGGCCGGTTGAGGCAGCCACGTGACCGGTGCAAGTCTATCGCCTTCCTCAGTCAGGCGCACGTGAATTGGCCAGCGTCCACCTTGCTCGCAGATGGGATTTCATCTTATTTTACCTGCTGCATTTCAGAGAAGCTGTCTTTTGAGATATAAGCACAGCGTTGTAATTAATTCGATTATGCTATCAAGGAGATAATTAATTAATTTGCAATTTTTAATTTTAATCAATCAATTGTAGTACATTTCCGCCGAACAGACCTCTTTCTCTAAACTATTATTTATCATATGATAGCGTAATCCTTTCTGATTCCAGCGCTATGTTTACTTAAGGACCGTTTCTCTGCAATGCAGCAGGTAAAATAATTCGAATTCCCATCTGCGATCACGAGGGTCCCTGGCCGATTCACGTGCTGTGCGTGACACGATCACGTGAACTGCTGGCGCGATACTTCTCTACGCTGCATATGCCCGAAAAATCGATGACCGTCGCGCTATCGGACATGGTCGCCTCACGCGCGGACACGTGAATCGGCCAAAGACCCCCTTGATCGCAAATGGGAATTCATTTCTTACTGCTGCTGGCAGAGGAACGGTCTTTACAAGATATAAGCACAGCGCTCGAATCAGAAACGATTAAGCTCCCACTGGTTGATAGCGATCCAAAGAAAGAGCTCTGTCCGCCGAGAAATTACGCGCGTCTGCAACACAAGGAATCTTCTCCTGTAACAACGTGAAAAAAGCCTCTTTCGAATACCGACGACGAGGGGTCGCAGCCTGGAGTCTCAGGCTTCGAAGGTTACTAACACTCCTATGAAAAACTCGTCGCCTGCGAATGAATTGGTTTTTCATTTGCCCTCCTTATCAACAAAAAGAATCTAGTAGATGAATATACTGATGGAGCAATGCCATAAGAGAACGGCGAATAGCCGCGATAATGGAAAAACTTAGGAATGTGCCTTACCGAACTCTCGACGACTCGTTTGGACGTATGGCCGGTTTCACATCAGAGCACACGACTCCCATCGAACGATACGGAGCGAATAGTGCCGAATCCGTACGACGCATTCTATCTGAAACGGAACTATAGCGAGGCTAAGAGACCGTCTATCCCGACGCTAGTGGAGAGTAGTGGCCCCGTATATCATTAAGCCTAAGCTTAGGCCTAAGAGTGCCCTCGTAGCTTCTTATTTGAAAAAATAGATAAAAATTACTCCAAAAAATCACTTTGAAAATCGATGGGATCACGATTCTCCACAAGGGTCGTTTATAATAACAAATCCGGGCAAACAGATATCATAACGTGGTAGGTCACTGTCGTTCCCACGACCCTTCGCCACAATTTCACTGTGCAGATCCCAGCACTTCTGTATCCCCTGGTGTCCACGCATTCTTCTTCCACGAAGCTCTTCGGATATTTCACGTGTAACCTCGGCTACTCTCAGCGATTTCGTCCTTATCATGAAGCACGAAGGATGTTGATCGAGAGATTCTCCTTGCAATCCTGGAAGTAGCCTGCCCGAGGTGTTCCTTCCCCAGAGGGATTCGCTGAATGATCGCAAGAGAATGCTGAGGGGGGACCGAACCAGCGACTTGCTAACTGACCGGATGATTAACCACATCGCTAGCCCACCCTCTAATTAATACACACGACACAAAAATTATTCAGCAAACAAAGGCGAGAAATATGATATTACATAAAATTATCGAGAAAAATTTTTTAAAAAGTCAAAATTGAGGTCGTTCGATGGAGTACAGTGTCTGCAATTACACATACTGCGACGTATTCGTCGCTAAAGTGTTGATTATGGAAGACTGGCACGGCTACTCCTTCGAAGTCGCGATCCTCTATATATTTTGCTTATTTCTTTTTCCCTAAGTATCACGACGTTGTAACCCGCCAGCGTGGCAGAAAGTGAGTTTTACAATGAGTTTGAGCTGAGATGAGAGGTGAAAAATGCTTTGGTATCTTCCAATCGACCATGTTTGAGACCTTGAGACATTCTATCAGACTATATTGAATTTTGAAACGAGGTCTTAAGATAGTCGATTGGAAGGTTGATTGATATATGCCTCGTAACAGCCGTAAGCCATGCAGACACAATCAATCACTTTGGACCGCAACATCGAATGATTCTTTCACTTGACAAGAAGTGATACATCTTCGGCGCCGCTGCTAGTAGTAGTATGGAGTGAGCCGTTAGGCATGTGGTACTGGTGAGGCGTGCGAGAACGCCGAAATGTACGTCTACCACTTAAAATGCCGTACTAAACCTATTGAATTTCCAAGCGAGGTCTCAAGATAGTTGATTGGAAGGTATTGCTATATGCCTCGTAACAGCCGTAAGCCATGCAGACCACAATCAATCACCTTAATCTCAGCATCAGATGATTTTTCACCTCGTCTAGAGTGATACATCTGCGGCACCGCTGCTACAAATAGTAGAGATGTGCCGTAGATCATGTGGCCCTGAAATACGCTCGAAACCTAAGTGTAGTACTGGAGATGCCCGACCAGACCTCTGAAAGGCTTGAAGCATTGCATCAGAGAGCTTCAGTATTTTAGCGATTCCCGGAATTTGTCGAGTGAATTCCGTCGACAAATCGCTTCTTTTTAATTCCCTGTATCACCTGTCGTCCCGTTGATCGTCGAGTGACTCGAGCGGGTACCAGCAACTCTTCCATTTTTCCCTATCGCGTGCAAGAGTAGCCCAGTGGGTCCTCCTTGCTCTAGGAATTCGCTGAGCATCATATCTTTCTTCCATCGCTTTCGTGAAGAAATCGGACCAACGGGTCAGTGGTCTTCCTTTAGAGCGCTTGACGTCCCGAGGAATCCAGTCGGTAACGGCTCTCGTCCATCGGTTGTCGTTGAAGCGCATCACGTGTCCGGCCCACCTTATTTTCGATATCCTGGCGTGTAGAACGGCGTCTCTGATTTTCGATCGTTGACGTAGGTCGGAAGTTCGGATCCTTTGTCTCATTTGCGAAATACGGGATACTCCTAGCATCGACCTTTCGACTGCGCGTTCGATAACGGCAAGTGATCTTTCATCCTGCTTACGTAGCGACCAGGTTTCTGCTGCATACGTTAGGGCAGGGATAATTGTCGAGTCGAAAAGGTGGGGCACGGAGTCGGATGTTCTTTGTCCTCTTCACTACATCTTCGATGCTCTTAAAACGTTCCCCAAGCCGCTCGTTTCCTCCTGCTCAACTCTGGGGCTAGGTCGTTCATCATGTTGATTTCACGACCTAGATAGATGTAACTGGAGCATTCGGAAATTGTCGTTCCGTTGAGCGTGAATGGGGCATTAGAAACCCATCCGTTCCTCATGAACATTGTTTTCGTTAGATTCAGTTGAAGACCGATCTTTCCACAGGCGTTGTCGAAATCAGTCAACATTCGTTCCGCTTGGCTGATGTTTGGTGTTATGAGAACGATATCGTCAGCAAAGCGAAGATGGTTTAATTGTCGACCGTCAATTTTCACTCCCATTTCGTCCCATTCTAATGCTCGCATGACGTTTTGTAGGGTGGCAGTGAATAGTTTTGGCGATATTGTATCGCCTTGTCGAACCCCTCTTCTTACGTCAATGGTGATGTTGTTGTAGAATGGAGATATTCTGGTCGTGAAATCTTTATAAAGCTCACGAAGGATCATTATGTACCGAGTAGGGACGGCCCTGGTTATCCAGAGCCTCTATAACCGCTTCTTTTTCCACTGAATCAAAGGCTTTCTTCAGATCGATAAAAGTGAGACAGAGTGGTTGTTTGTACTCTGCGAAAACTTCAATGAGTCTTGTGAATCGTGTGGATGTGGTCCATGGTACTAAATCCTTTTCGAACCCTGCTTGTTCGCATGGCTGTCCTTCGTCCAGTGTTTTGTCAATCCTGTTCAGGATGACTCGAGTAAAGAGTTTATAGACAACGGACAGCAAGCAGATTGGGCTACAAGTTAGTAGGCTGGGCGTAGAGTGTGCCCCTGGAAATACGTCGCGAAACGTGCGTTAGTACTGGAGAATTTACTATGATGTGATCTATTTCGTTATGGTACTCTCCATTGGGAGACTCCCACGTCCATCAGCTGAGAGAGAGGCTTTTGGAATTGCGAGTTACCATGGATGGTTTGGGTCGTCATGATAAACTCGGATAGCCTCTCACCCTGTTCATTCCATTCTAGTCCGTGGGTCCCTATGTGGACGTTCTTCAGACGTTCTTCTAGGTCCAATTTTTTGCGTTAAAATCTCCGACAATGACCTTGAAGAATGTTATGATCTTCTTTGAAGAATTTTTCGACGGTCCATATAGAAACGCTTCGACTTCGTCATAGCTTGATGTTGGTGCGTAAGCAACGAAGATGGTCAAAGCTGGCATAGAACCACATCGTTTCAACCGTAATCGTCCGATGCGGGTTGTTAGTTGTTCAAACGAATCGATGTTCACGGTCAAATTCGATTTGACAAGGACGCCAACGCCGCCGACACACTCTGCTATCGCATTTTCCAAGGAACAGTTCTTCTCCCGGTGTCATAGACAAGCGTGAAAAGGATGGCGCCTTCTCGTCTCAGCCAGGCCAATTGACATCGTACCTTATTCTTCTTGCTTGAATCAACAGATCTTCTACAGCGGATTGTTGAGCAAGGGTTCTTGCATTGTAGGTACAGATCGTCATTTTAGTCCGTTTCGATCTTGGCACGCCTAGTTCGGCCCTGGAGAATTTTTAGCAGCCCTCTCCGTACTCGTCCTACCTGGCGCTGCCGTACCAGGGGCTCTTTCGGGGGTCAGGGGAATGAGGCCCATATTTGTTACTGTTTTTGGCATTTTTGACACCCAACGTGTAGCTTGCCAGGCTCTAAACCGTGGGGGCTGGGTACTCACGAGTAGCTTGCCAGTCTCTCTCGGAGGAGCGGGAGAAGCTTATTTGTTGGAGGCGACTCCTAACACGCCTCCCATGTACTTCCCAGCCGCTTGATTGCAGGCTTTGGCCGACTTGACTCGTAGAAATAGTTTTGTCAAGTCGGCACTGCAGAAGCAGGGAGCTCGTCCCCTGAATCCACTGCGTCTCTGGGAAGCACACGGTCGCTTTTGGTTCGCGTTTTATTCCCTATCCACCACCTGGGGACGCGCCACGTGCCCTCGCGACTAACCGGGCGGGATCCCTCAAAGAGGAGGTCGTGTTCTTTTTAATATGAGGTGACAAATGAAAACCGGCATGCGCTGAAGACAAGCTTTTCATAGGAGTGTTAGTAATCATTCGAAGCTGAGGCTTCAGGCTACAACCCCACGTCACTGGTTTTCCAGAAAGCCGTTTTTGACGTTACTACAGAAGGAGATTTCTTGCGTTGCAGACGATGCATATTCCTCGCCGGACAGAGCTCCTTCTTTGGACTATTGGCAATCATTCGATAGCGCATAATCGTTTCTGATACCAACGCTTTGCTTATATTCTCAAAAGACCGCTTCCCTGAAACGCAGCAAGTAAAATAAGTTGAATTCGCGCCGTGGGAAGGAGGTGTTTGGCCAAATGACGTGCCGTTGACTAAGAGACCGGTGCAAGTCTTGTCGATCGTCGCGTCGGCGGCACGTGGGCGCCTTAGCCAGCGGCACGTCAATTGGCCAAAGGCCCCCTTCCCACGCGCGAATTCAACTTATTTTACGTGCTGCATTTCAGAGAAGCGGCTTCTTCAGATATAAGCAGAGCTTCGGAATCAGAAACGGTTACGCTATCAAATGATTACTAATAGTCCAAAGAAAGAGCTCTGTCCGGCGAGAAATATGCGCATCTGCAACATAGGAAATCTTCTTCTGTAGAACCGTAAAAATGGGTTTTTCTTGGAGAACCGACAACGTGGGGCTGTAGCCTGAAGTGTCAGCTTTCGAATGATTACTAAAATCCTATGAAAGTTCCTGTCGAGCGAATGAGGTCGGTTTTCATTTGACCCCTCAAAACCGAAGTAGAACCCTACGCCTTTGCGAGAATACGCCGAAACTTACGTATACCCCTAGAGATGCCTCCACCAGACCTCTGAAATGCTTAGGACATTCTATCAGATTGTATCGTATCCTATAGAGCTCAATCCGCTAGTCTGCATTTGACACGTGGGCTTATTGTTCTCTTCACTCCTAGCAATCTTCATTGTTGAAGATTACAAGGCCCGTTACAAATCCCACCACTAAGGAGCATGGGATTGCGTTCTTTCGATTTGATTCGATTAGATGTGCGAAACATTGTCGACTTTCTTTCTCATGAAACAACAAAATTTCGAAGAGAATGTCTTGTTTTTCAGATTTTGATGACGACTTTTTCGACTCGTTATTCGCGACTTCGAGACAATGTCGACGATGAACCGAGTAGCAGTGCTTTTGAGGAGATTCTCATGAAGCAAGAGGTAGGTCGTATTTCTTCCCCCAAAAACATCCCTCATTTTTTTCACCATCTTCTCTCTACTATTCTACTTGACTTTCTAGAAACCTCGGCAATACATACATGTAAACTGTAGAGACATCTGATAGCTGACGCGAGATTGGTGGTAGTGATAGCAGTAGTAGTCGGGCTGACGTTTCGGCGACTCGTCTTCTTCAGAGTCTGGACGTGCGTGGTATTGAACTTTTGAGTGATTTGGAGGATCTTTCTCATACCCCCTAGGTCAGGTCAAAAGCTCAAACGAGGAAAATGATAATCTGGTAACATGATAACATGCTAGAGCCTGTTATGAGGTCTGGTACGGCGCTATACAGTACTAGACAGCAGGTGCTACTTCGCTTTTCCAGGCTCACCAGTAGCACGGTGTCATTCGATTCGGCTGTAGGGGTTTATCTCCAGAGAATCAACTGAACCGAAAGGCACAGCACACTCATGAGTTTGGAAAGTCGAAGCAGCAGTTGCTGTCTAGTACTGTATACGTGCCGTACCAGACCTCATAACAGGCTCAAGCATGTCATCATGTTGTCAGATTATCATTGTTTTGAGCGAGATCTGTATAAGCAGTCGAGAGTAGAGGTACAAACGAAGAAAAGGCGCGAGGTCTCGTGTGATGGTGACAAATTCGTCCTTTCGGTTCATTTCAGGGTTTTTGGCGTTCACTCAAAATGCCTCAAGAGTCTTGCGCGTTGATGTTTTTGATTGTTGCGCTAGGTTTGTGACAGTCACATCAAAATCATTAGTCCTGCTTGCTTTCATCGACTTGAGATTTACTTAGATGTTCTCTTATGCATATAAAAAGTGGTCTGCCCGTTTCGCCTACATAATCTTCCCTTACATGTCTTACACGTTATGAAATAAATTGTGCTCGATTTCATACAGTCCCCTTCCCTTCCGTTAGGACAGACTATACAGTTTTTTGTGTTGAACAGTCGATCATAAAATCTTGCAAATTAGGCGATGGCGCAGGATAAGAGGTAGAAGTTCAATAACCACCATAAAGTTTTCAGGACCGCATCTTTTAACCATAATCGGAAGGACGAATGCATTAATATCAAACGAGACCTCGCGCCTTTTTTCGTTTGGTCTTTTGACCTCACCGTGATCCACCGAGCATAAAAAGATACTCCGAATCGTTTAAATAGTTAAAACAGCGTACGTCCAGGCTCTGAAGAAGGCGGTTCGTCGAATCGTCAACCGAACTACTACTGTTATTACTACTACTAATTTCGCGTCAGCTTATCAAGATAAGTCTTTGCCATTTGCATATATTCTGCTTAAGTCCTCGCAAATCGCCTGCGGTAATTAGTTCCTCTCTAACTTCTCTCTTCTGTACAAAAAAAAAGGATAGGGAGGGACCCCATATGTTTGAATCAATGCTTATCGTGTACGTTCTGATGATTGTTTTCGCGAAAGTTCTGTTCAATTGATTGGAAGAAATAGCATAGTTGCGTCTGTATTTCTTTAGTCTCAACGAGAAAACTGTATCGCTATGAAAGAAGCATGCTTACAGCTGGTATATGACATAATTTTTTTGTCGATGTTCTTATAGTCACTAAACAGTATGAAAAATACCGATTTTCATACCAACTTGGTTTCTGGTTTGACCTTCATACTACGTTTTACCAATGGAGTAAGATAACGTTTTGTTTTGAAGTGTATTGACTCATTTTTACAGCGAGTTTTTAGATTTAATACAGTTCGATTCTGGTTATAAGGAAACTTCATTACTATGAAGTTATAGTGTTAGTGAATAAACTTTTATAAACGTATTTTGAGTGGAAATAACTCCCATTTGCCCATTTTTTGATGAGAGTAGCTCATGTGATGCAGTGGTCAGGAGATGCACTGCGTTGCACTCAAGGTTGATGGTTCGACTCACACTTAAAGCTCACCAAACCTTCCATCCCTCCGCGGTCTGTAATACAGGCGAGGGGTCTCTTATGTACTGATAGACTTTCCAAAGCCACCTACACTTGGTCTCATTGAAGTTTTTCGTAGAGCTGAGAACTGGACGTGGTACAGGAAGTCTGGAGATCATAGTGGACTAGAAGAAGTGAGTAGAGCACGTGAAATGACAAGGATTGCAGCAATCAATAATGTTCTTAGTTGAGATTGATCAAAAATTTCCGAGCCAAGTCGTTAAAGTGATATTGTATTGCAGTCTGCAGAATCATTTTTGACAAGCAAGGCTTGTTTTGTTTTCGCAAAATCTTGTCATTTTCTTTGAGTTACAGCCTCTCGCTTCCTACGAACTGGTTGTACATACCCAAGGCGAGCTCTCCTTCGCCTTCTTTCTCGCTCTCAATTCCCTCACGGTCTAAATCAGCTACTGTTACGGCGGCGTATCGTATTGTGGGAATGCAGACGCAGACAACGTGACATCTCTGCTCATAGACGCATATGCCACCTCTTGCGAGTGCCGCGCAAGCGACGGCGCGATGCTGCCTGCCTATTAACGCTGGTCCTCAAAAGGATAAACACCAAATTCATTAACCAGGTAGATACTTTTCCGTTATCCGCACCCCGTTTCGACCACAATATTAAAACGTGTTTTCTTCCTCAAAGTTCTAGTAGTTATTCGATAGCTTGAATCAGAAGAATTTGATTAGTGTATTCTATTTTCAAAGTGGTTTATTACGCAGTAAGACCCAAGAAAAACATGTTCTTCAATGAAACAATTCTCGCTGAGCAAAACTTTTCCTTTGCGTGTTCAGTAGTCATTCGATAGCTTGAATGTCGGCCATTCCAATGATGTATTTGGCTTTTGAAAAGGTGAAAGGGACTTCCTATTGAGCCATACTATCAGAAGATTTGGTTTCGCAGATTGGGCACCGCAAAAAGAGCGATGGCTTAGTGGCAGTGTTGCTGAATCCTGTCCACATACTGGCAGAACGCAATGGTTTGGTGCCAATGCCGCGTTACGCGGCTAAAAGGCTTTTTTCAAAGCCATTAACATCATAGAGTCACCGAGATTCAAACTATCGATTTTTTTTTAATTTTAGAGGGAAAGCTTTATCCAGCGGGAGATATTACAATTAGAAACAAAATTTTGTCTTTGCTGTTACATCAGAATAAGAAAACCACTTTGAAAGTAAAATGCACCACTAAATCCTTGAGATCTGAGCCATTAGAAAATTGTTGAAACTCCACGAAAAATTGATAGGTGCGTTTTCTCAGAGGATCGGAAAAATGAGCGAATTACGGAAATTGGTCAAATTTACGAAACTTGATCTTGTTTCTTCTGTTGCAGCGCAATAAGAAGCCATTTTCAAAGTTCGAAAAAACATCATTTTATCGTCGAGGTTTGAGGTGTTGAAAAGTTACTAGAAGTTCAAAGAAAATACTTCGTCTAGGAGAAATGTTTGAGTGCGAAACACAATTTTATTCTTGCAGTTACAGCGCATCATAAAAGCTCTTTTGAAAATAAAATACATAATTCACATTCTTTTGATTGAAGGTAGCAAATAGCTGTCGAAACAAGATGCGGATCGCGGAAAACTACTACCAGAAGTAGTTGAAATTTTATGTTTTAGTATCGTTCAATTGCAGTTTTTTCTTGAAGACATTTTGGTATACAACTTGCCTATACTTGCCTTTAGATGGAACTGTCTTGAGTATGAATTCGCTTGCCACTCATGCACGAGTGACGCCTAGAGGAAAATGCTGGCGAAGTGGTGCGCAAGATTGATGGAGCTTGGGGCGATGACGATTGCGGAAAAGATGGTTAGGAAGTGGTTCGCAAAGTTCAAAGCTGGAGAGAACAGTCTGGAGGATCATTCGCGCTCGGGCCGTCTACGCCAAAATTTATGGAACGACCTAAAATTATACTCTCATACACGTGACAAATCTTGGGCCATAACAACACTGCCCAACTGATGAGGGTGTCAAGGCCGAAACACATCTATTGGGCTGTATAAGTTGCTCATAAAAGAACGTATGACATATGGCTCAAAAATAGTTATCAGACATAACAACGCTGTTCTAGCTAAAGAGGCTCACCCATAATCACGGCTAAGTGGCCAGCTTAGATTTTCTTCGCTGATGTAGTCTTTTGATGTGCTTCTGATTTTCCACTGATTTTATTCATAACAGTTTTATTGCAGTTTTGTTATCTTGATAGAGCTGCTGCTTCTTTTACAGTTCTACTGTAGATTTGCAAGGCTTCAACAAGATTTCAACAACGAAAATTCTAAGATATGACCTTATCCATTATCCTTATATCTTTATCGTTAGGAAGTTTATTGTATTTGACTATTTTATTCTTCCTTACCTCTCAAACTTGTAAATTTCCACTCGATTGAAAGAATGTTCAGAAAATTATCCGTGATCAAGATGAGGATTTGTTATTGGTGGGGAAGTCCGTAAATACGTTGAAACATATGAGCTATAAAATAGGCGACGAACTTGATCAACAGGCTGTGTAAGTTTTGCTTTCAAATTCTCTTTCTCTTTCTATGATCTTCTAGGAGTTACGATGGAATTTCCATTGCTGTGCTTAATCTGTTGTTTTCAACAAATTATTCATAGTTTTAGAATGCTGGACGACTTAGGAGTCGAAATGGACACTGTAGATTCGAAATTGGACAGTGTAATGCATAAAATTGCCAAGCTAACACACATGGACGATGGTATGCTCTTTTCAAAAGTTACAAACTGGAGTTATTTCTTTCTTTTTTATTACCCTCGGATAGATAGAAATGAGTGCTAAAGATGCCATTCAGTTCTTACAAAGTTCTGTTTGGTCACATGCCATTTCAAGCAAAACTTGTCTCTACAGGGTTCAAAGATCGGTGCCAGACTACTTTGGGAGGAGCTCTTTGTGATCTTCAAAGCTCGCGAGTGACTGTGGTGTAGTCTTAGGGACACTTTAGCATTACTGTCACGGGATTCCATGGAGAATCGGTTTAACTAGTATTCAATGACGTTCGTAAAGAAGGCCAAAAGTAAGCACTAGCGGGCTCCATGCGGGAGTCTGAAGATCTTCATAGGTGATGAACACTGAAGACGAATAGATAATATAAGTGCTGGAATAATGTGCACACATGATGTGTTGATGTGAACTAGATCGCATTGTTTTATCGTCTATTAACCATCTGAAGTTTGTTTGACGACCACTGTGAAGGAAAAATGAGACGGTGTTCAGTCATTGTTTTGTCACAGTGATAGATGAACTGTGTATGGAACTTCATTAAAGATCATGAAAATGTTTGAGTGTACTTTTCGCCTATACGATAGCTGACGTATGATGTAAGATTTCTATCATCCCAAACAAGTCTGGCATCACTCTGTCATTTCGAAGGGTTTGATTGGGGGATCGCGCCAATCAGCGACCACATATCTATTGTAGGGCATCTTTAGCCACTACATCGCTCTCGCCCTCAAAATAGCACCAGTTCAGCCTATAATGTCCCAGTATGTGCTGACTATGTCTGTGAAGTATGTGGTGTTTTTCTTATGATGATATTTTCAGACAAACGACAGTGCAAAGTCATTATGATTCTTAGTGTAGTGATATTTTTTCTGATTTTCATCTTAATTGTACTGTAACTGTAACTGAGGAATTTTATTGCTTTATGATTGATCTTTTTGTATCATTTGTTACTTTGAAATTTTTCAAGCTTTTGTGCTTAGCTGCGAATCAAGCGGATCACCTGCTTTTAATTTTCTGTGCCTTTATGTGGACCCATTCTCTTCTCCGGTCTTGTTTTCGCCCGGTCAGTGTTGTTGCTGTAGAGCAATGAGAAGAATTTTGTATTTAGTAACTTGTAAATTTTATTTATCCGTAATATGAATGTTTGCTGTTACACATTGCTTTGTTGTGGAAACCAATAAAATGTGTTGAAGAATGTAAACGGGTGGATGAATTATTGAAAAGGCTTGCACATAATCACTCTGAAATTGCTACAGAAGTGAAAACAGCATATAAAATGTGAATTATAAGTTTTATAGTGATTATCGGTCCTAATTACCTACTCGGCCATACTCGTGACGATTCTAGAGACAGCATTTAAGGAGATTATTGTTTATCATTGTTTATTTTCTTGATCAAGTGAATGCATTAACATTTAGAAGAATTGCTATACACAGTCAGTTCACTAGATACTGTGCCATTGGAGCCGCGAGTACCCTACATGTTTTCAACTCGACTTGTCCTTTGCTGGTTTGCCAAGAATCTGGCCATCAGCTCCGGATTTGAGAAATAGACATATTGCTGCGTTTGCTGGTTATTACCACAACAAATTGCCATCACTTGTCGATGGGTGGATTATTATTTCGAGTGTAGGCGTTGTGCAACACTGCGAATCATAATTTAAATTAGTTATAGTTTCGTTTCCGAGTCAAAATGTTTAACTTCTTATTCATGTTAGGGATGACTCCGTAGTGTTGGCTCCTCTCGAGGCACCCGAAACGAGCCTGATCACGATCAGGCGGTAAGCCATTGGGGAAAGCGATTTACTTGATAAGGCGAAAGTGTGTGCGTTCATTAACATTCTAACGTGTTCACGAATATGTGAACCTATGTCAATCACTTGTTACTCAGGAATCCCCCTTTTGAATAAGAATGATTTAGCACACTGCAAATTTCTTGATTGGAGAAAGAACTTTCAGAATTCAGAGGTTTTACTAATAAGATCCAAAATTCCTATTTATACAATTTTGAGATTCAGCACACTATTCCCTTCTTTTGTTATAGTAGGTAATCTGATTTCTAAAGCTATATATATATATATATATATATATATATATATATATATATATATATATGAGATATCGTCCAGCAGGAAGCAGTGGTATTTCGCGATGTATCAATGAGATTCATCTTTGTTGCATACTGAATAAGGTTTCTGAAACTTTGTTTTTGTTCTTGAAAATCTCGAACATGAATTGGCTTTCATTTCCTTAATGCAAAAATATTGGCCGTTTTGATTTTAGACGTATTTTAGCTCCTGCTGCACCTTATATTCAAAATAAAATTTCTCATAAACAGTTTTTTGCTACCTCGCTCAAAACGATTCTTGACGCTCTTGATTCTCCTTTAGAGGCAATCCTCACAATAGTGGACACAGTAAAGTTCCTTCATTTCGCATTTGCTCAATTGAGCAAACATCTGATCTTGTCTGCATCGAAGTGTTGAGCGTAGTAATCGCATCTCGATGTTCAATATTCGGCGACACTTCCTTAATCGACCGCGTAATTCTTGATGCCATTTTCGTTTGACGAAATTGATGTTGATGTTAAACGCAACGACTTGATGTTAAACGCGCCAATGAAAGAAATGAATCGTTTGTCCAGCTAAGGCTGCTTCCCTAAGCTTAGCGCGAGAAGCAGCTGATGACTACGAAACGGTATGAATTTCTCAGATTTTTTAGAGCAAACTCGAAATCCCTAAATGGAAAGTTTCACGGGAATAAGGTTCCATTCATCCTGTCGTTTATTTCTAACGAAGTACGTGCAGTTATTAAACACTTTTTGAAAAGAGCAGGACTGTATAATTTGTTAGCAATAGTCGAGATACCCTCAAATACACTAAAGGACAAATAGTCCGTAATCGACTGTATAACCGCTTCCGCGAAACGAAAAGGTATCAAGTTTGCTCAGACAGTAGAGATGGTGATTGCATGAGATCTGGTACATCATACAGGGAAGAAGGTGTGAGAAAAGTGAAAATTTTATTTAGTTTGACCCTGTTTTCTACGCTGTCGATGATGCTGTGGATCGACTAGTGTCCGTCAGTAACCGATTCAAACAGGAGAAAAGAGTGTGATAAAACGCAAAATCATGGAACGGTTCCACTCAGGTTTATTCATGATTATTCATGACTTCTTTCCTATTCATACGGTTCGTAATACCCAGGCTGACAATGTTTTCTAACAGGTCGCTGATATTTTTGTTGGATAGCGTCCGTTAGTGCTTCCAATAAGAGAAGGGAGTGTGACAAAACGCAAGTTGAAAACGGTCTCATTCAGATGCATTTGAGAAAATCTATGTTCTTCACCTTTCCAGATTATTTGAGGTGAAAATGAGGTTCGTGATATAATGTGTTTGTTCATGACCCACACGAGCACACTTTCGAATATCTCGGCAGGATTTGCGCACTCGCAGAATATCTCACAATGTGATCGCCAAATTTCCTTTTCTAACAGTCTGTCGGTTGAAGTGCCAAAAAATGAGGCTGCGCTTCTTTTTGCAGACTTATTCGAACTGAAAGTGAGGTCTGTGATATGCTGTGTTTCTACATGACACACTCAAGACACACATTACGAACATCTCGGCATAAAAGTTGAATATTTCTAACAGTCTATCAATTTATTTGTGGCAAAAGTAATGTCAGGCATTTTTATTCAAATTTTGACATTGAAATGAGGCCCACGAAGTACCGTCTTTCTTAATTATGAACATGAGACACACTTTTCTAACAGCACCATACACTTTGCTTTAGCACTTTATTTGATCCGTCATCACAGTATTGTTTTTCCTTTTCTCAACTGTGCGGATCCCAACACTTCTAGCATTTGATTCGCTATTTCGTCTTCTTCTTGAAC
The DNA here is from genome assembly GCA_019055375.1 of Parelaphostrongylus tenuis. Lineage (NCBI taxonomy): Eukaryota > Metazoa > Nematoda > Chromadorea > Rhabditida > Metastrongylidae > Parelaphostrongylus > Parelaphostrongylus tenuis. The sequence goes on from JAHQIW010003716.1 coordinate 30,930, forward strand.
GTCATAAAATACTGGTTGAGCGAGTCTCTTTGCAATCTCGAGGATACCCTTGCTGTGGTTCCATAGGGCGCTGTTGTTGACCGTCGGAGAGAGGTGGGGAGGAGGGAGTGGAGCTCGGCTCTACGCAACTTTCCTTTTCTAACAGTCTATAGGTTTATTAGTGCCCTAAGTGGTGTTAGGCATTTTCCCCCAGATTGTTTCAGACCCAGGCTTGTGCGCATGTGGCGCGGTGGCTAGAGGTGCCTACGTCGCACCCGAGGTCAATGGTTCAATCTCGCGCTCATGGCTGATCAAGCCATCCATCACCGAGGTCGGTGAATTGGTATCAGACTGGTCTCAGACTTGTCTGAGAGTATAAGCAGCACTGATTCGGCTCAGCATGAGGCCACCGCGAGTCATTGTAAAAGCGCTATGCATTCAATCACCTCAAACGAAGTTAAACATTGAAGACGGATGTATGGCGCATTCCTCAGGATTTGATCAACGCGGAGAGCCTTTTAGAGATTTGATCCAGGTTTAGGCCTAAACTAATGCCTAAGCTTGGGCTTGGGCTTTGTTTCATTCACTTCTTTCCTTATTTTCTTACACATTCTTTTTCACGTTCCATATAAGAGAAAAGAGTGCGAAAAGATAGAAAACAATGAAATGGTTCCATTCTCATTCGGTTATGATGTTCTGAAGATTACACCCATTATTTCAGGTTTGGAATGTCGCTGCGTATACTGTTTTCTAGCACATCGATGATTTTGTAGAGGGGCCAGCATTAGTAAACGCATCAAATAGGAGTAGAGAGTGTGAAAAGGCCCAATTCAATGAAATGGTTTTATTCTCAACATAGTCTTTGAGAATGTTTGAAGCCTTACCGAGGTTATTACGTCAGAGCCACAATACGTGTCATATCATGTGCTATCACCATAAACAACGTCTTCTCATTCCTGGTAAAAAGTAAGGATGAGTGTGAGACGTGGGCTACTGATGAAGAGGGCACCTTAAAAAACGTTCATATATCTTTGACGTGACAACCTCGGTAAGGTTTTAAACATTCTCACAGTCTTTTCATTATATTTTTAGGTTCGGTACACTGAGGTTGGCACTGTTTTTTAGCATTTCGATAATTTTTGTAAACTGGCTGGAGTTAGTACATGCCTCAGTGAGGGGGAGAGGATAAAAAGGCACAAATTAATGAAATGGGTTCATTCTGATCCCTTGAATTTTCGCTTTATTTTCCCAATACAGAGCTGACACTATTTTTTAGCACACCGATGGTTTTTCTGAAAGTGTCAGCACTTCAATTTCGAGATTAACATTTGAAAAAACACTAGATAGTGAAACAGTCTCATCTGATTTATTTTTCATTTTTCATCTATTCATTATTGTTCCAGTTCGGAGTACCGAAGCTGGAAATGGTTCCTGCTACATCGATGATACTGTGGAGGGTCTGTAGCTGATAAAGGCTTCAAATAATAAAAGAAAGTGTAAATGGGAGCAAATCGGTAAGTTGTTTCAATCTGGTTTACTTATGACTATTTATGAGTCAGTGTCTTTTTTTCTCCTTTCAAGAGTGTCACTGTTTTCCAACAATTCGATGATTTCTGTGATAGGTCTATCGTTAGTGAACTTCCCAAATGAGATCAGAGAGTGTGAAAAACAGGTAATGATTTAACATTTTCATTCTGATTTATATATAATTTTTCGTAAGCTTTTTAAGGTCGGAGTAACGTGGTCGATCTTGTTTTTCTATCATATCGATGACTTTGTGGAAAGCTATAACCTGAGAAGCGTTATAGTAAGCGCTTCAAATAAGAATAAGGATGACGAAAACGCACAAAATAATGACACGGTTTTCATATTAATGGTTTTCTGAAATGGAGAGAGTTTGTATTACTTCAAATAAGAGAAGAGAAAGTGGAAAGACATAAATAAGTGAAACGGTTTGACCTGAATTACTAAGGATTTCTTGTGAATTCATACTTTTTTCTTAATTTCTAGGATATCAATGATTTTGTGGAGAGACTATGAACTGCAAAGTTTTTGTTATGAGGTGACACAAAATAAAGAAGTAATTCCAATCTGTTTTGACTTTCATAAATTCACTCCTATTCCTAATTTCTAAATGGCGAAGTTGACACTGTTTTCCAACATATCGATGATTTTTCTGAGAGGGCTAGCGCTAGTAAACGCTTCAAGTAAGGGAGGAGAGTGTGAAAAACACAAAATAATGGAGCGATTTCACATTGACTTATTTATGATTCTTTAATTATTATTTATTCTATCAAATTCTAGATGCCGAGGTTCACAATGTTCAAAAGTTGATGATATTTGACGGAAATTCGATGAAACGTGTTGCATTTTTATTGAATACTACGGCAAAATTGATCAGCGCCAGACCTTTTTACACTGTTGTTGATCCAGTGGCAGTAAATAGCGATCGCCCTCGTCCATTCGCTAGTCCCATCTTCACCACCGACTATCATCGTTCTTTCACCAACTGTATTCATCCCTAAATGCTTTGTTGCTACAGAATACTCGCCATATGTGTTGATGTCGTCATGAAATAATTTCCACATATCACCAGTGATGTCTGATCAATCTTACCTTACATGTTTCTTGCCATTACTTTTCCTTCCTGTGTCAATGGAATACTTGACAACATTCGCATCATCTCACTACACCCTCTGTTTATTTTGTGGTATATGCTGCAGCCATTCAGTACTGGCAGTTCATCGTGAGATCTTCAACAAATTTTTGGGAAAATTTTCTTCTCATCAAAGTATATTTAGCTGGTTCACCGTTTGATCACTAAGTTGTAATCATTTGATTTGAGAGCTTATGTAGATTCCCAATAACTAGCATTTGTCCCTTTTGAAAATTTGCAAAAATGGCGTTCATTGAGAAATTTACTTGATGGCCTCGTCGTTTGATTTATGTGCACAACAACTTCAAGTGTAATTCTCTCCAACTGTCCAATATGTGAACTTCTGAAACCTCATCATTCCATTATACTCATCCTCTCTTCTCTTATTTCTGTTCTTCAGCATAAAGCAAGGCCTTCCCTTCAGAACAGACTTTTGTTTGACGTCGGAATTAATGATCATGCCATCTCACTATGCATACACACTTTTGGCACTTCATTGATCTGTCTTCACAATTTTTAGTCACTGTGCGAATCCCGGTATTTCTATCATTCAAATCGTTTTTTCGTCTTTTTCTTGAATATCTTAGAATACTAGTTGAGCACATCTGGCTGCGGCTTTCCATAGGGCGTTTGTTGTTGATTGCTCTAAAGTAAAGGGTGCGAAGTTTTGCGCCTCGCGCGACGCGATGAGCATTGCAACCACTCGTCTACGGCGCCCTCATAACCTATTCAAGGCAATATTTACTATGTTCCATATGCTTGAGTTACCAAATCTGCTTGGTGATTCAAGTTAATAATTAGTAACATGCAGCAATAAAACAGTTATATTATTACACATGTGTATCTTCGTAGTCGTTCAGAGCAACAGTCCACTCGACTTGTCGCGATGCGACTACTTCGAAGACCCACACCGCAAGAAACAACTGCCGGAGAACATAAACATGATTCATGAAGACTGATGGCGACGTGCTGGAACCCAGTCGAATAAAAATTCATAACATACTCGTGAAAACTTGCCAGTAGGCAAGCATATTGATCACGCATGGAGACGTGGGGTAAGCAAGCGTTATCCTTTTATATTAGGACATAAAACAATATCCCATAATTGAGTCAACTTATACATCTAATTATCTCCATGAACAGCGATTGAAAGATCAAAATAAACTGGAGAAACTTCCCGAGATTTACGACGATGTACATAAGTCGTGTAGAAGCGATGTCCTGTTGTGATCTGTATAACGCGTGTCTGCTTGTTTTGAGTACGCGTACGTAAGTATGGATACGCTATTCGATCCTTTGTCATCGGGCACAAGTTTCTCGCTAGACTTTTGACAGTCATTTGTTAGCTTGTATAGCATAGATTTCACACCAGTATTGTCCTTGAAAGGCTTCTCAGTGCGCTATACCAGCGTAATTTTGCGCCGATTGAGCACTGCATCTGAAAAATTGATTTTGAGCCTTTCAGAACGGTTTTCTGCATGAATTCATGCTATGTGCAAAATTTTTTACGCCTGTAATTATATTCAGAGTAAACTTCTAAGAGCATGTGAAGTAATGTAATATTTTTTAGTTCTTTACGAACAATTGTTGCAAATCGCCGTCGAACCTTCAAATTGCATAAATTTCATGTACTCTATTCAAGTTTTTAAAGCCAATTCTGATGTAATCTTTCGTTTAGTGCTCAGTACGGTCGCCGAATGACTTCTTCATACTATTGTTCCAATATCTTTGAGCGAATCCGGTCAATAGAACCCGATACACGTGTTTCGGCCTTAAGAGCCTCGTCGACCGAGCAGTACCCTTCGTCTTTAGCCAATCCTCTCGGGGGAACGCAACCCCTGTATAGAGTTAACGACAACGAATATTTTACCCGTGTCATTAAGTGAAAATGTCACCTAATGGCAGTGATTTACACTCGATTGCTCTTGAGTATCACTAAATATAAAATATCTTTCGTCTTAAGAGTTTTCTTGAGACCAAACTCAACTGTCAACATGCCTGATTATCATTTTTCTGAGTCATGCATGTTATGTGTTATAGAACAACTTATAGAGCCTGATACACGATGCTGCCCGACTGACGACGCTGTTAAAGCCGAAACACGTGTGTCAGGCTCTATAAGTGGACCCCATAACACACAATAAGTATGACTCAAAAAACGATTATCAGGAATATTGAAAGTTGAGCGTGGTCTTGAGAAAACATTCAAAACGAAAGGTTTTTCTTCCTTTGTCTCGAGATCGACGTGGCATTGAGCTTGTCTGAAGGAAACAGAAAGTAAGAAAATCGTTTTTCTTTTCTAATGCCTATCACGCTTTCTTATGGTGCTTGCCAAGTGTTCTCACTCTGTATTTCTGCGCTTGTCGTAATTATCGTTCTACTACTTCCACGTTTCTTGCCATCATTCTTTGTGGATTTTTAATGTTCTCTGTCTGTACAAACTGTTAGAGATTTTACTTTGATAATTCATATTTGATACTATACATCCACACAGACTAGTCCTGTGTTTTCAGACTTTCTTCGCTCGCTCCTCAGAGTGATTTTCCGAAAATTTCCGTCCGAAGTGGAAATATCGTTTCATCACTTAGTCGCACGAAGAGCCTTTTTCTGGTCACTTTCTGATTTGTCTCAATACGCTGAAGTACCTATTTCGTTGTGTGCGCTGCAATCTGTTCTGTCATTGGGGAGCGCAATTTGTCTACCTGTCGTGGTTCGGGAGCTCATCGATTGATCCATTCAGGATTTGTGCTCCGTCCATATTCATGGTCGTGGATGTTAGGCTAGAGCCATTTCTGTTTCTGAAACCGTTCTATGTCGTCTTTTCATTAACTTGACTCTCCCATATCACTTGGTCATATTATTTCATCCTTTTATCACCATGTTAATGTTCAACCTCGACATGTGTAGTCAACATTTTGCTCAATAATTACTGAAGCAACACATGGTTTTTGCAGTAGCCTCACGATAGCGTTAGTCTAGAAAAGTTTTAACAGAGTTATCGATAAAGCTAAGCTTTGGTAATTCCACTTGTAATCAAAAGTTGCTTCCACTGCAAATGATATGAATTTTTTTTGTTTTAACATTTTTCGATAGATACTTATTCGTACTTTTTTATAGTATATGTGATCAGTAAAATACTATACTCCCAAAAATCTATCAATTCTTCAATGTAAGAAATATTATAAAAATATCTCAAGTTGTGATTAGTAAGAATCCTTTCGTTTTTTTTTTGTAGGGTGGGATATCTGTAAATCTTCTCAAGTTGAGTAATATTCGAAATTCTGAATTTGGACGGAATCAAATCAAACCAGCAACTCACTCTTTTCATTTGACGCGAATAAACAATAACGTAATCGGGGGTTCTGTTCTGCTGAAACTGTTTCTGCTATCACTATGCTTACCAGACCAAACCGTTGACGGTTGGTTTTTGACAGATCGATACCGTGTGTTGCAAGAAGAGCGATAGCAGAACAGGAGTCCTCTATAGTGCAATAGGTAAGCACGCTCTCCCGAAAAGGGCAAAGTACGGGTTCGATTCTATCCGAGGTTCAAAATTTGCATATCACTAAACATTATTACAAATTATGTGATAGTTCGTTGCTTGTCATTTACAAGTCCTAGTCATCACTGTATCTTTATCGATCTAAATTCCCACCTGTGGGAAATAGATCATGTAACAAAATTGAAGGAAATTTTGTTTTTTTCGCAGACTGTGGGATTAAATTTCTTAAGCGGCTTGATACTCAGTGTACCACACAACGTAAAGTTGAGTATAGCGTTGCATTGAAACGACTATTTATTTGATATTCTCTACTGGGTAAAGTCTTGGCGAGCTATTTTCTTGAGCTCATCGTTCTCTTTTTTGGCTCACAACATAGAAAAAGAGCTCAAAATAAGCATAGTGGACTCAAAAAAGCGTTTTGAAGCAAAGTTTCTCCTGTCATACTTCCAGTTGTCTGCGGGTTCACTGATCAGTAATATAGATATGAGATGTGTTCAACACCAATTTTCATTAGATTTCAACGTAGGCCGTCAATATCGTGGTTAAATGACAAATTTGCAGAGGCTCATAAAAGTCGTAATGTCGTAGACGTCTTTCAGTCTTGTCAGTGTAATCATCGTCGCACAGGAGCATGCGACCTCAGCTCTTAAAATTCCCGCAGCTTTTCGAATTGGCAACAATCCAAGAATTCACAGAAAAGAGGAGCGCCTTGTTATCACGCGTGATTTCGCGCCATATCTCAGATCGACATTTGTGGATCTGAGTGAAGCACACTCCTCGCTCTCACGAGACTCTGTGTGGCTCATGTCCGGTAACAACTCGAACCTCTAGTATCGACTACCTATTCGGCTCGGCATTAATTAAGTACTCTGAGTATTCATTGAATGATACTTCAGATTTCCTAGACTTTAGGCGTGGGTACTGGGTACTCACGAGTAGTTTGCCAGTCTCTCTCCAAGGAGCGGGAGAAGCTTAGTTGTTGGAGCCCCGTTAGAAAGAGCTCGATGCAAGGAGATCCTAACCGCCTCCCATGTACTTCTCAGCCGCTCGATTACAGGCTTTTGGCCGACTTGTCTCGTAGAAACAGAGTTCTGTTAAGTCGGCGCTGCAGGAGCAGCGAGCTGGCTCATTCCCTGACTCCACCTGCGTCTCTGGGAAACACACGCCCGCTTTTGGCTCGCGCTTAATTCCCTTGTACATCACCTGGGCCGGGCGGGATCCTTGTAGGAGAGAGATTCGTGGATATATATATATATATATATATATATATATCCAGTTATATTCAGTTATAAGAGGACAATTGAATATTCTACCTCATTTGCTGCACAAGAATTTTTCACAGGAGTGTTACTAGTCATTCGAAAGCTTAGATCTCTGACTAGAACCCTACGTAACCGTTTTTCCAAAACACTCTTTCATAACGCTGTAGCATTCAGAAAAGATTTATGCTTCATACCCGCCCTGTGCCTTCATTCCTATACGCGTATATTCGCTGGAACTACGAAATTCACATCAACGTGCATAAGATCTTTTGTAGTATCTGATTCAGTTGTTTTAGCTGAAATTCTTTCAGAGCAGAGAAGGAATTTCTAATTGAATACCAACATTTCTGACGCCATCCATCGTCCCGCTTCACCCCACCTCTGCTTCTTCCCCTCCCCCCCCCCCCCCCTGCCCCGTAGAATAGCTGCTAAACAAGCTCGGTGAAAATGTCAAATACGATTTCATTTTCCCAGCTGAACGCTATTTTCAGAAAATAAGGTCAGAGTTGAAATCTACTACTTACGCTGTCGAATTATTACTAATAGTCTGAAGAAAGAGCTCTCTCTGGCGAAGTGTACAGCACAGATCTTCTCTTTTTCTTATAGCGCTATCGAAAGACCTTTTCCAAAAGGCAAATACATTTTTGAGATTTCGAAACTTATGCTATCGCATGAGTACTAGCACTTTGAGGAAGAAGTTTTGTTCAGAGAACTATAAGCGAGATATGATAAGAACACGTGCTCGCGTGGAACATAATTTTCTTTTGGACTTTACAGCATCATACAAGGGTGTTTCAAAAATCCATCCACATAGGGCTAGAGAGGCTATTCTTTATTTGTTTCCTTATTGCCAAAAACAATCTAGAGAGAAATATGTATATATATACATATTATATATATATTTACATATATATATATATATATATATATATATATATATACGAAACATATGTATGCAAATATGTATGGTTATTTACTCATTTATTTACCTTATCATATATCCAATTTCTTATATTCAAGAAATCCAAGACTTCCATTGATCACTTCATAAACTTTTAACATGATATGATCGATCATCTGGAGACTATCTAGCACGATTTCCAAATTTTAAGACCTTTAAGAGAGAAGTCACTCATTAGGCGAAAATGGCTCAGAGAAAGGATATGTCTCATTTCTTGATAGTCGCACTTTTTCGTTTCTAATCCACATTTGATTGTTGAGAATACAATGTCCTTAGCCTATAAAGTTTACGCCAATCACAGAGTGGAACTGCAGTCAGTGCTAATTTGGTAATCAATCATCAATTTTGACAAGGTGAACTGGTTTTTTTGAGATTAGTGTTCTATTGTTCGGTTTCCATAACGTGGTAAACTGGCTTCAAGAGTTTCGACAAGGAGAAAAATTGTTTCAAGTATGAAAATTATCGTACCACACTATAATGTAGTGCCGTATGTTATTAGTCGATCATAGAAACCTTAGTGCAAAGGAGTCAAGACGGTGCTATCTTGGTAAGATCCCTAAACTCCTAAAGCTTGACAAATTCTTGTAATCGCTGAGATGCGAAAGTGTCTATGTCGCTCGTGTTCATGTCTATTGCCAACTCATTCAGACTTTTTACATTCAATCGTAAAATACTTTAATGCCTAAATACTGTATTTCTATCACTAAATAGTTTTGCTTGTTTCCCAAATCGACGTCCTCTTTTTGCAACGACTTGATAACTCGTCACTAATAGTCCTTTTCTTTATTTGAAGCTTGCACGAGGTTGGTATTTCTTTTTCCTCAAGATCTGACGGCTAACGTTTCGGCGGCAACGCTTTCGTCAGAGCCTAGACGTATATATCGTACCGAATCTGTTTACTCGGTTGATATTTCGCGAATCAAAAATACAATAGAAGAGAACGCCATATTATTTAGATCAGCGCTCTTGCGTGACACAATTTAAGAAATGAACCACACTCAGACTATAAGATGCGTCTGAGATAAGGTGCCATATAACTCGTTATGTTCACGCAATCTGCCCGCCATTGATTTCTATTCTTTTTCGGTTTATCCTAAAAGCTTTATGAGTTTTTTGCGCCGATGTCCTTGAATCCTACCCCCGGTTTCTTACTACCACATCAAAGTCCGTATCTTCATGCCTTCCTATTCTGTGCGCCCCCAAAGGCTTACTTGTCTCGCTGTTGGCTTTCTCATTTAAGTGTTCATTGATGTGAATTCAAAGTGATCTTGTTGTCTCGCCAATGTATTCTTCATTGCATGTTCTACGCTGATATCTATGATTTGTCGAAAGTTTGGAGTTTATTGGGTAACAGTGTCTCTAGCAAGTTCCTATCGAATCAAAAATTTCAATAAAATTTGAATACGTCTCAAAACCAGGCTGATGCATCATGAATGTCTGAATGGAATCAAGATGTCTTTGAATTTCTGTTCATTTAGCTCATTGCTCTGCATTGAATAGCCTTCAATGATTCGTGTTTGATTTGATCGATTTAGTTCTATTTTTTGGGAGTTCTAATTAGAATCTGCTTTGCTGGGAATTCAGACATGCTGAGATGAACCGCACGGTCACCGTTTCTGTTGTCGGCGTCAGTGGCAAAGAATCGGTTAAAGGTAGTAAAGGCGTTGGCAAATCATTGATCTGCAATCGATTTGTTCGTGGAAGCTTCGATGAGTTCTTCACAGAACACTGCTCCGTACTCTCACAGGTGATTTACTTGAAGATAGAAATAGTTATTTACAACGTAATATTTCCTTCCCAGGTAGAGTATACCGTCAGCTAAGTTGGTCTTATATGGAAAGTCGTATTTCAAGAATCTGTAGTATTTTGATCACCTCCAGAAAAAACAAGATTACCCTCAAGACACGGAAGGCGGGAGTATGATTATTGTGCCAATGTGTAGTGGTAGAGTGGATGATGAATACTTTAAGATTCCCACGCGATGTCTTAGTAAATGCCTCTGTGTGTAACTTCTCAGATTTGTATTATTTAATTTATCTTCTAGTTACCATAAAATACCCGTAATGCAAGAATTTCCAAGTAGATTGCATCAGGTAGATAGTATAGACAACGGAAGTCGTAAGTGAAACTGGAAAGCCAAGTTGCATATATCACTTTATGATGAACGGTATTTTGAGGTTAGCATAGAGTAGTTAAGGTTGAGGAAAGAGATTCTAAGGCAAGACTTATAATTTCTAATGTTTGTGCCTGCATTTTTCACACTGGCACGATCTTTCTAATACACCTAAGGGAATTGAGTGGCGAGCAAAAACACGGCCTCAGGCGGGAATAGAACCCGCCTTTCATCCTATCCAGAGACGCGTGCTCTACCACTAACCCACCAAGTGCGCCACCACTCATTCTTTAAAATCTCTGTGTTAGCTATCAGCCACCAACCTTCAACAGGTTTGGTCTGGTATGTGATTTCGCTTTATAAAGTTGAGCCGACAGCCATGTGATATGTAACACTTATAATTTTCTAATGTTTTGACTGCATTTTTCGCAGTGGTACAGTGTTTCTAATGCACCTAAGAGAATTGAGTGGCGAGTGGTGGTGGTTTAGTGGCAGAGCACGCGTCCCCGGATAAGATGAAACGCGGGTTCGATTCCCGCCTGAGGCCGTTTTTGCTTACCATTTAGTTCTCTAGGGCAAGAATGTATATCATCATTTACATGTGAAAACAGCAATGCCTCAAAATGAAAGGTATACTTAGCTCTCAGAAATCGGAGGTGAAAAGTTAAGTGACAAAATCGTAAGTATAGCGAAAGTGCAACCGATTTACGCGGCACAAATTTCATGTGACTTACGGAATTGAGATGCAGAGAGTTTTCAAACTGAACATAGAAATTTGTTTAGGTGATATATACATGAGAAAAGGATAGACAATTTCACGTGGAATGTTGTCTATAAAAAAAGTTACCAAAATAATGCCCCACGGTTTAAAGTGGTTGTCTGTATGTTTACCATATACTATTACATAGAAACGAGGATATCAGCGACACTTATGGAAAAGAATGAGAGCGCTGAATATGTGTTAAAGTACATAGTCTTTTTTTACACTCTGTCGCAACAAGTTTAAGTTGAAGTTTGTAGCAAAGATTTGTAGCCGATGTACTGAATTATATGTGGTGGTTCAGTTGAATCGTGCTGTATTGTGAAGGTTCAGTGGTTTATACGGGCTAAACCAAACAATAGGATGGAACCAAACAATGGCCTGGTACCAAACAACCTATAATACACATACTTACTATAATGATAATATAATAATGATATATACATGATTACGACATGTCGTTAAGCGAACATATGCCTAAGTCAAAATGAGTGACCGATTGGTGAAACGGTATCGTCATCCGACGATACTATGAATGTTGTCGTAAGCGACAGTGTTATGGTAAGTGGTGATGTTATTGCAAGAGATGATGTTATTGTAGAGTGATAATATTATTGTGAGTGACGATGTTATTGTAACTGACGGAGCATGACTAATCGACGGAGACCGTTTGGGGTTGCTATGTTCGCCCCGAAGTAGAAACACCGGCGGCGAGATTCAGTGGGTGAGTATATAGTGTTAGCAGTGGGGTCACTACTGATTATATATGGGCAGAATCCCTAAACAGCGGTGGTGGGCCGAGCATAGCCCAAGTGAGTTTGCTCCGTCACGGAAGCGCTATGTTCCGCTCACAATTCTATTGAGTTCATCTCACAGTTGTATGAACGCAACCTTATGAAAGCAATTAGTTACACGACAACGAGATTGTGTGGAAGAGAGCAATAATGGATCGATTACGATTTGAGATGAGGTGGTCCGGATGAAGTCACACGACCGTTCGGATGATGCCCCGCGATCGAACTGACTGTTGAGGTTGGTGGCAGCTGGGTGCCGCCCTCGCCACTTGGACCATTTTCTGTCTAAGGTCCTCGAACCTCTGCGATACCATTTGCTCTTTAAGGTCTAGACCATCTGCGTTGCCTAAATTATCATGTAATTCCCGAAAAGATAGCAAAACTCCCTTGGGAGGTTTGCTATATTCCGGCCTCGCGAAAGGATCGTCTCCCATGCTCAACAGATCAGTGGGTCTATGAGCTTGAACATCGTGCCATCTTGCATGTTCGAAGACGAGATGGCTAAATGGAGAAGACGAGAGTTTTCCTGTAAAGGATAGAGATCTGGAATTGGCATTTAGGTGAAGCGTGTAACTAACGATCTAAAGGAAATTGTGAGAAAAGATGAAAGAAAATGAAAAAAAGGAAGAAAGAAAAAGAATATATCAAACATATGTCTTGAATTGCTGAATTGTCGGAGACCTAATAGGAGGTGGTCCCAAGCTGAGGTGGTGTGAGAGTTAGAGGGGGAACCGAATTAATTTTTTGAACTGTGTAGTGGTGCCCACTTGAACCCGGTCTTATCTATGCACGACCGTTCCGGGGTTAAATATGAATAGCCCCAAGCTGAGGTTGTTTTATTTTCGGTTTAAGTGAGAAATTGCGATAGTCTCTGTAGTTTATTCGTCTTCTCGGACGGACCCCACTTAGACCTAGTGCTATAGATTCCACGACTGATCGGGGGCCTAGATATGAAGTCCCAAGCTGAGGTTGATGATCGGGTCTTGGGTGGTAATGGGCGCTAGGGCTACCCTTGATTGAGCGGAAGTAAGATTATGTAGACCACAACGCAAGGTCGTGCGTTGTAAGTCTATTTTTGGGGCTACGCTGAACTTTTCTAGTACTTCGGCTGCCACTACGATTTACTGGTCCGTCAAGATGTTGACGTTTTCTATTTCCTGCTTTACTTTTTCTTCAGCCTTTTTCATACAGTGGTATGGAAGGTGACTTTGATGTAATGACGGAATTCAAACGTACCTAGCGCTTTTGCAAGTTTGAGGTTGTTTGGTTAGACTTGTCGAAGTTGTCTTGTTCAGCTACTCATAGAGTTGTGTTGTCGCAATGATGAGTCAGTGCAAAAATTCTTTCGGCTGGTGAGGCTGCGTCCTTTGGTTGAAAGACTCCCTGGCGACTACTATGCGAACGTAGTCGGCTGATGTGCCATATAGGGGGCTTTCTTGCTAGTTCCCCGCTCTATGAACCAGGAAGTGGGGGCTTTCTTGCTAATTCCCCGCTCTACGAACCAGGACGTGGGGTTTTCTTGCTAGTTCCCCGCACTATGTCCCAAAAAATGAGGGCTTTCATCCTGAGTTCCCTAATCTATGCAGCGAGAAGTAGGGGTTTTCTGATGAATGCCCCGATCTATGAGTAGGCTATGCGCCAAATGTGTGGAGGGTCAGCAGTAGACCCGAATTCGAATAGGAGACGGCCGATGCACCGAAATTGCAGCAAAGGTTTGTAGCCGATGTACTAAATTATATGTGGTGGTTCAGTGGTAGAATGCTCGCCTGCCACGCGGGCGACCCAGGTTCGATTCCTGGCCAATGCACCAAAAAGTTGATGAAGTTTTTTCAATTTTGCATACATGTTCCCCTTTATATTTACTCAAATTACCTTTATACTCAACCACTTCTAACGGTATGGCATCATGTTATGAAATGTGGAAAACTTTTGCGTCAGTTGGGACGCGAACCCACATTTCACCTTATATGTGAGTGCGTGGTCGAACCGTTGCACTACCGACACCTGTTTGACCCCTTTCTTTCTACGCTGCAACGCATCTATCGGTCAGCAACCAACCGTCAACGGTATGGCACGGGTAGTCGCTATTGACAGTGAACCCATTAACGCTGACAGATAAAGGAATAAAAAATAAAGCTTTCGGCGTTGATAAATCCCTGAGAGATGCACCATGCATTCGAGTTCAAATTTTGACTTCGTTTGAGATGATTGAATGCATATCCGTCTTTTACAATCACTCGCAATGGCCCTCCTGCTGTACTGAGTCAGTGCAGCTTATATTTACCGACTCCAAAGGGATGGCCGGCTTGCTGAGCCATGAGCGCGACATCGTGCCATTGCCTTCGTGTGCGACGCAAAGACGTCTAACTATTGCGCCACTTGCGCTCTGAAAAAAAATGCAGGCAGGATTTGAACCGGCGTTTCACCCTACCCAGGGCCCGCTGACAGATATAGGGTATCATATGATCAAACAGATTTCTTTTTTATTTAACCGCTGCTAGCGGTGGTATGATGTTGAAAATATACTCATTGCTGTGAAGCGATGTGCAAAAGTTTTTGCATCAGGTGACTGAGTTCATTGTCGATGGTTGTCGACCATCCGTGCCATACTGTTGCCGGTTGGCTGCTCATATAGATGTGTTGTAGCGTAAAAGAATATTGTCAAAACGGAAGTCGGTAGTGCAACTGTTGGAGCACGCGCCACCGCATAGAGTAAAATGTTCTTCTTTACTTATCATATTCCTGATATATCAGTCGTATCTCTTTCAGAAGAAATAAATTTAGCGCCCACGTTCGCGTAGTTTGGCGTAATATTAGAAAAATCATTAGCATACTGCTTAACTCATTAGCGACAGCGCTTAGTCTCATCTGGCAGTGCAGCGTTGTTGGATCGTAACCGTAATGTTTGTTGATATCAGGTTTATTAGACCATGATATACAGCAGAGTCCATATCCAATCTACGCATTATCCTCAAAAATGGTCATTATTTACGTATAGCTGTGCGTGCATCGAAAATCGAAGGCACGTGCGGTACAGTGGTTAGATGTGCCGGCTACGCACACGTCATCATGGGTTCGATTCCACATCCTAGGCTCACCAGAACATCCATCCCTTTGATGTCAGGAGACTGGTAGTAGTAGTCCTGTCTGGAATGACAGCACTAATTTGGCACATCGATTGACCACCAACCGCGACTCATTGTTAAGGCAGATATGCATCAAATCACCTCTAGCGATCTAATGAGAGCGATTTCATGGCGCAATCCTCAGTGTTGATCAACGCGTAGGCTTTACCGTCTCTTAAGATTCGTTCACATCCATGCTTAACTTTATATGGCTGATATTCAACTATTTTCTTATTAACTAAACTGTTGTTCACCTGAAAAAGTTTGTGCACAAACAGTTAACCCATAATATTAATTTATCTTCACTATTCATTTTGTATTTACAATAAGCAAAGCTACTCAATAATGAGTTTGGCACTTTCCAAAGGCTTCTCGATCTTGTGCCTAGATGAAATTTTCTTGTCAAGTTTAAATCCCACTTTTTTTGAGAATGTATAAACAATAAATCGGTGCATCAGAATACCTCAGATGTTAACTGCATAACCTTATAACCTAAGCATGCCTCAACGATATTAGATGAAGTTGAATACAAGCGATTCCGAGGATTGATTACGGCACAATATTTTACGGCAATTGCTTACGGAAAAAAGGTCTTTGAGTAAGTCCTTGGCACCGAGTAGCACTAGCTAAATGTTATCACTCAACTCTGCACCTCTTTGCTGCGAGCTTTTTTGGTACTGCCACAAAGCAGATTTCAAACTACGGTCGAGCCGTTCATATATTTCATTAGTAGTTGTAAAATAATGTAACGATGCGCATAAATGTGAGTTCGAAGGAAATTTCGGGACACTGATCAACATTAACTTGTCATATTTCATAGACACCTCATCGACTGTTTTCAAAACCTCTCTATAAACATTCAACATATCCTGTAAAAATGTTTGCACTCTTACCGAGGTTGTTGAGCCAGAGCCATACATTCGTTTCGAAAGTATCGCGCTCTTTATCAGTGGCCCAATCGACTGAAAGAAATGGTGACAATACAATGTCATGTGTTATCACCATAAAGGCTCCCATCCCTGCTATAGAGGGGGTTCAATGTTGGGTGCAGGCCACTGATGAGGAGGGCGATACATCCGAGACGTACGTATGGCTCCGGCGTAACAGCCTCGGTAAGACTTTGAACATTCTTACAGAATATATGGAACTATGCTCCACATCGGCCGCGTAATCTGAATATTACATCTTTGGAAGCACGAAAAGCACATGTACGTGTGGAAAAATCTTTTAGTATCAGAGCCAGACGTTTAATCTGGATTCCCTTCCAAAACGGTGAAAACAGCTCCTGATCAAAGACGCTTCACTTAGGCGCCGTCGATCGATGTTAGTGCCGACCCCGTCCCCCCAAAGCCATGAATTGGCAAGGCAATGAACACTTGTACGCGAATGTGAGACAATCGAACCAATGTTTTTCTTTCTGTGCTGCGGAGTAACAGTTTTTCTTAGAATATAAGCACAGCGATGGAATCGGTAAATTTTACGCTATCGGATCACTACGAATAGTCAAAAGAGCTCTGTACGACGTGAAATAGGCGCGTGAAATAGGTGAAAATGATTTTGTTTTGAATTATACAGCGTTGCTGAAGGGTTTTTCAAAAAACCGACGTACAGCGCTGACTTGTGATTTGAACATTCAAATGATTATTATCACTCTTCATGGAAACTTTTTGTCCAACATAAGGGATATTCTTGAATTTGTTCGACCAAACGGAAACAAGCTGAAATGTGTTTTAGCGGTCAATGTGTAGAATGATCTTCTATCGTTTTGCCATGTGAGACCTTTCTTAGTTGGAGTTTATTGAGACTTAAATTTGGATAACTGAAACCGGAATACAAACATAATGAGGCAATGAGAAGGCAATGAGTGGTGTCGATGGACTAACAAAGAATTTAGGTAAATAATACGTGATCAATAGTTAGAAGTATCAGAGGTAAACAATCGTATGGATAATGCAAAGCAGGCGCCTGGCAAATTCATGAAAGAATGATGAGCATGTTTTGTATCGCACTTGTGGAATGTAATAGAGAGCGAGATCCTGTTATTGTAGATATGAATTGTAGTGAGGAGCAGGCCTCTACAAAATACATGTTGATCGTAATGTACAGCAAGCTGTTATACTATACAAGTGAAGCTTTTGAGGCACAAGCTTATGTAGGAGAGATGAATTGACGGTTAAGAGAAGTGGAACTTGCAGCCGAGCTACAAGTGGCGTCTGTAGTCGAACGGCACTGCAATGGACTCGAAGCTTTCTGGAATACTTGTTTGCGTTAGCCTGTTAGTAGTTTACCAGTTTTAACACTGGCCTCCAAGATCCATATGTTCTGCATTGTGAATAGTCTCGAAACACAGCACTGGCCAGCTGGTGTGGGAAATAGTTGGTGGTTGCACGAAAACAACGGCCGGTTGTATAGTGTGTTGTGAGCGGGCTAGTGTGCAGAAACTTGATGACTCTCTGTCTAAGCAACTATCTGTGAAACAAAAGCTTAATCTATTTACGAGTACGTGCAATGAGGGAAATAGACAGCCATACTTAAAAATAACTCTCCTATGTAGCAAAGAATGCTTTGTCTTCAGTGCTTGCACTTTCATATTGCTATGCATTTACTTCTAACTACCTCATATTAATTGTGCCATGTATCTTTTTGGACTGGACTCAAGGCTCCAATGTAACCATCCGAGTTTGAAAACGATTTTTGTTGCTGGTGGTTTCGCACCAGCACCACAAACTATATTGAGTCAAGCAAGAATTCGCTATGCTGCAGGTGCATTCTTCAGTTTTGCATGATTCTGAATACCTTGTTAGAAGGTTTGAAGGGGCTCGACGTCCAAAATGATCCTGTGTTTTATGAATCTTTTATAAATACGAAGCTCAGGAAAAAGTTGATTTTCCAGTTTCTTGTACCTAGATATGTTTAAGGTTTTCCTGTATTTTTGAAAGACTTTGAATACAAGAACTGATTGTGTTTGAGTGTCTTAGTATTTTCTTGCAGTGCTTTATATCGTACTGGGTGCTCAACTTGGATAATTTCTGACATTTTCACTTATTTTTTTCTCACTGGATTTCTCAAACTGCTTATTGCCGTCTTTCCCAGCTGTAATAGTGAAAATTACACGATTACTGACACTGTCGTAGAACATGCGAATGAAGCGGCTTTTGCACACATCTCGTTGCAACCAAGTCAGTTGTGTAGTCGCACCACTGTATCTTCGAAATCTTTCAATATCACTTTTGTTTTTGAAAACGACAAGTTTTTCAAATGCAGCATCTCCCTTATAGGCGTTGATTCTCATTCCAAGCCATTCTTTCAAGTTTACTCAGGAAATATTTTCGTATTGTTCCAGTAATGTATTCATGCTATAAGATACTTTTCGACCCGTACACCGCAATGACGGTGCTGTGCATTACCCATATTGCCATTGATTCATTCTCGCTCTTCAATTTCACCATCTTTTCCTGGGAGATCAGAAACTAGTTGTAGACTTGTCTAGAGGATAGCAGCTGATTTGCCATATATATGGGGCATCACAGGACACTGTATCTTTCAGTTATGCATTCACTACTTGAAACAGTGCGCGAATGCATGACACTCAGGAAATGGTCAGTAACTCAGGAATTCTGAAGATTAATTTGGTACAGAAAGAGACAGAAAGAAACATAGCTTTAGATTGGGATTTTTCCGTAATCCACGCCCTATTTCAACTCCTCAGGACAAACGCATCGTTGATTTTTCTATAGAGCTTTAGTAGTCATCTAATAACTTATACTTCGAGAATCTCAAAGGTGTACTTTATTTTTGAAATGGCTTTTCTAAGGCACTGTAGCAATGAAATAGTTCTGTTCACACTGCGGCATTTTTCGCTTGGAAGAGCCTTTTCTTAGATTATCAATAGAACACTAGATAGGAAAAATCTCGACGATATCAGTGGTGTGCTTGGTTCCTGACGAAGACTCCTCACTGCGTTGTAACAACCAAGAGAAAACTGGGTCTCGCACTCGACGAGCGTTCTCCGCTTCGTTGTGAGGATGGAATTTCGCAACATAGGCACCAAGTCACCGCGCTTTCGCAACATAGCGGTTATTTGAAAATTAGCTTTTCATTTTCATTTCATACTGGCAAATAAATGTGGCAGGAAGCCTAAGCCCAAGCCTAAGCAGCTCAAATTTATACACAAAAAGCACCTGAAATGCAAAGGAGTTTTGAAGAAATTATGTGTCATATGTT
Organism: Parelaphostrongylus tenuis; assembly: GCA_019055375.1. Taxonomy (NCBI): domain Eukaryota; kingdom Metazoa; phylum Nematoda; class Chromadorea; order Rhabditida; family Metastrongylidae; genus Parelaphostrongylus; species Parelaphostrongylus tenuis. The sequence continues at coordinate 50,306 of JAHQIW010003716.1, forward strand.
TTGCCGAGAAATTTCTCAAAGCGAAGAGGAAAACCGAAAATTTAGTACAAAAATCGCTCACCACATGTGAATTGCACTACACGATGACTCAACAGCGCAATCGATACCGCAGCCACTCACACCCTGGCGGGCAAAAAATGCGCTCCAATTGCGAAACCCAGTCTTCTTTTGAGTACTAGAGCGCACTAAAAATTTTCCTCCAAAACCAGGTATACTATTGAGATTGTCAAGATCAACGTATTGAATGATTGCTAAAAGTCTGAAAGAAGTTTCGTTTAAAGAAAAATGTCCGAGTGTGTAGCACAGTTTTTTTTTTTCGTTACAACGCACTCAAAAACTCTTTTTGAAAATCGAGTGCGACTCTGAAACTCACGAGTGAGCTATCGAGTAACTCCTAAAACTCAAAAGAAAAACAAAAACGCGTTCTTTTTCAAAAAGTTGAAACAGGGTGCTGATAACGGAAATGAGCACTAGAAGTGAACTGAGCGTAAGCTAGCATAGTCAATTCATCATATTATCTTTGTTGACTGAAATTGTAACATGAAGTTGTTAAAAAATTCCCTAGTAACTTGCAGGAAAGTTAAATTGAGCGGTGCTTCACCGACTCAAATCAGCTGAAGACGAAGATTTACAACAAGGGCGAATGGCAGTGGACGATTAACTTGAATCATCGGCTTTGAAGAAGACGAAGAGCGTCAAAACGTTATCTGAATAGTATAGTATATTGACAACCTCATGCTAGTGACTAAATCACCAAGGATTCATAGGTGTTTATGGTTATCCGGCAGAAAAGAAGCACATGTGGTGCAGCGGTCAGAGGTGCTCTGCGTCGCACATAAGGTTCGATCTGGCGCTCATGGCTCACCGGGCCATCCATCACTCCGAGGTCGGTAAAATGGTGCAGACTATCACAGACCTCTCTGGAGTATAAGCAGCACTGTCTCGATACAACGGAAGACCACTGCGAGTCATTTTTAAGGCCAGATATGCATTCAATCATCTTACAGAAGTTAAGAATTGAAAACAAATGCATGGCGCATCCCTCAGGGATTGCTCAACATCGGGGGCTCTAGTATTTATCCTCTTCATCCGGCAGAATGAAGAAGCGGCCCTCTTTGCAGGACGAAGAATTTCATAGCACTCTCGGTAATTAATCGAAATTTATTCCTGACAAACACTGTACATGCATGGTTTCATAAACTCTCTATATAGTGTCCTAGCATTCAAAATAAAGTCATGCTGAACACTTGCCTTGCGCTTTCGTTATTATCGCGCTAATACTTCGCTGAAAGAGCGAAAAGCATGTGGAAGTGTCGAGGAGATCCTGTAGTATAAGAGTCATGCGTTTTATATGAGTTTTTTTTAAGGAGGAGAATAATTCTAAATTTGATAACATAAATCGTACTTGACTTCTGAGGCGCACCTGCATGGTCTGTTAATCACGCGTTATCAATCCGCAAGCAACACACCCGACCGAAAAGCAAATGCGCGGTGTATTTGAAACTCAATTTCAATTCATCATCAACTTACGCTGTCGCATGCGCATTTGTTAAAAACAAAACTTTTCTTCTTGCTACAGAACTATTGAAGAAGTTTCTTTGTTGAGCAAACACAATTTTCATCTCTTCGCGATTTGAGCTATTGAGCGATCATTAGCACTTAGAGGAAAGAGTTTGGTCCATCTAACTTTGAGCGGTAAAAAAACGCTTGGAGCGTGTGAAGCATGATTTTATTCTGAATGCTACAGCGCCATAAAAAGGCGGCTTCAAAAAACAAGCACGTAGCGCAGTATCTTGAATTCTGAGCTTTCGATTGATTACTCGCACTCCTCTGAAAAGTTCTTTTCTATCGAAATGGGTCATGTTTTTATTCCTTGCCAAGTTACCAAAGAGAATCAATCATTTTCCGGCCTGGGGTTGAGTATTCAAGCTGCTTCATAAGCTTTTCTATATGGCACACCATATGGGTCTTCTTCTTTTTTGTTCCTTTTTTGGGCTTGCGTAGAGGGAAAAGTGGAGTGATTGGTAGCACTATCAAGAAGCAAGGTGATATTCGACTTTTTATGTTTGAAGACGCCTATGGAGTATGAATGTGAGGATACGAATTGAGTTTAAGTGCAGGGATGCGCACAGCGCACAATAAATGTTATGTCGAAATATATTTCGTAAAATAAATAATAAGTTTGCAGCTTTGAAATTATGATGCGCCCGGTACGTTCCATGTTTAGCACTACACAACTATTTAATTCTGCGTTTTTCTATTGAATGTTATACTACGCTCCCAGGACAACTAATCAAATTATATAGAGACACGAGATTTACACTGGTTTTCTATTGACATTCAAAACCATAGCAGAGTTAAAAGAATATTATGACCGTCCATAATATCATAGAGCAACGGCAAAAAGTAGGCATCTGTAGCTTCTACAGTAGCGACGTTTCATAAAGCTCTTCAAGTCATAAGTTCAGTAAGAGCTTGAATGGCGTTCTAGAGATGCTGTTCGTCACCTGTGAGGCACTGGTTCAGCTATGCTCATAGACAAAATAACCCGATTACCAATAAAGAAGGCTCAAGAGTTATGCAACTTTGCCTTTCTTGTCTACTTTCAAATTTTTTGAAGACTGCCTTCAAAAATATAAAGTATGAACACTGGAAAGACGAAAAATATATGTCGAATTTCACTTCACAACGGTATGAAGTTCACCATTTTGTTAATATCAATTGATAGTACTTTGATTGTTTGTGATTTACAAAGGAAGAACGACCGAATAGCGAAGTATAGTAAGCGTCTACTAAGAATACTTGCTTGGATACTTGGACGATCTGTGTCCACGAATTTGCGCACCCTATCATATTTTCCATTCGTCTCTTCTTCTGTCGAACGCCGTCAGCAGTAGTAATATTGATCTAGTATGGCGCCTACCGCGAGTTTAGTATCGTGATCTATAAAATATCCTCAACTACGAGTACAACTAATTAGTTTTCAAACACGTCTGTCCAGCCTGTGAATGCTCGTCCTCGGGGTCGGGTGTAACCAAGTGGAGTCCACTCTATAGTTCGTTTTGTTTATCAATCTTCTGATGTTCTTACTATATGCCTACTGTGAATAAACGAAATAAATATGTTAGCTTAACGCTTATAGAACTGTGAAAACTACTTGCCAGCGATAGACTAATGAAGTTCTTTTCACATCATTTATGATTGTGATGTTTGACATTTGTGTTAAAAAAATGTTTCTTTTTCAGACAGATTTTTGCGGCTCTCCCGTGATCAACTGCGACCATTGGTTGTACTGGGGTGAACGAAAAGTAAATCTTCACGATTCAGGCAATCAAGTTACGATCAGGGTTATTGAGCAAACAGGTAAAGTTTTTTTTACTATGCTTCTTAGTCATAGATTGAAACTTTTTGAAGGCTTTTCTTCGATTTTCCGACGGAAAAATGTGAATGTACCTCTTTTGCTGAACAAGAACTTTCGTGTGATCATCCGATAGATCGAATTGGTGTCATGTGCTTGTTTTTGGAATTACCTTTTTATAGCGCTGTAGCTTTCAAAAAAGAACTATTTTCGCACGCGCCGCTCGCTTTCATTATCATTACCTCATATTTTGCTGGACAGAACTTCTTCCTCCGACTGCTAGTAGCTGTTAGATAGTCTGGACTACGACGAATCCAGAAACATGTTATTCGACAGGATTTTCTACAGTGCTGTAGCGAAGAAAAAAGCCAGAAGAGAAAATATTCACATATGCGTAAATCTCGCACGGCAGAGGACACTTTCCTTACCGCGATAACGTATATTTCGACGACTCCATAGCTATGTATAGTTTTTGGAAAGACCGTTTCATTACAGTCTAGTAAGGAGGATAAATGTGAGCTTCAAGTACGCTGCGCATTGCTTGTCGGTTGCGTGTGTGAGGTGGTATTAAATCGATAAGATATTCATTAATAAACCATGAAGGCCCGATTTACATCTGGCGTGCAATTTTCGTTGTTGAACTTAGAATTTTTCTGACTTCGACAGAAAATGTGGATAAAACATGACATTGATAATTGGAGATCTCCTTTATAGGTTCATATGCTATTCGTGCTCAGTCTTAGGCTGGTTTAGACTTGATAGTGAACTTGCTTGGTAATTTGAAATGAAAATGATAACCTGGGCCCCATAACGTATTGGTACAAAGCGGAGAAAAAATTTTCAAATTAGTAGTGAAAATCTGTCCGATGACGCATGACTTATGTAAAACACAAGTTTCATTCCCGCGCTACAGTGCCGTCAAGAAGCTTATTAGTAACCAAGAACGTTGTCGATTTCTCGGAATTCACGCTATTTGATAACTGATAATAATTCGGAGAAAAAGCTTTGTGCAGCGAAAATGGAGCGGAAATAATAAAAGCGCGCGGCGTGCGCGAGACATATTTTCATTCTGCAAACTACAGAGCTGTAAGAAGGATTTACAAAAAATAAATACATTTTGGAAGTCTTCAAAATTTGGGTTGCTAATGGTTTATAATAGTTTGGGAGAAGAACTTTGTCCAACGAAATAAAAACGTGTCAATAAAAAAAGCACACGCAATGTGTGAAACATAATCTTAATTTGAATGCTAGCCGTAGAAACGGCTTCTAAAAAACAAGCACAACGACAGTCTTCCGAGATTCAAGCTTCGAATGATGGGAAGCACTTTTGAGAAAATTTTATGTTCAGTAAAATTTTTTCTTTCTTGACTCCTTGCCACATAATCGAAAAGTGCGTACTCTGAAGAATTAGGTTCGTATGTTTTTTCAGCTGTTTAGATTGTCAAGAGTAATGTTAGCATCGCCTTAATTTGATTTGCCAGTTGTTTCAATAGAAAGCAGGTGTAGGTTTAATTCTTAGACGACTATACTCTTTGATTGCATGTTAGCATCAGACTATCAACAAACCCATTCAAAAAGGGGTTTCGTGTGTTTGTAAGCCGTTTATATTTTTTTATAATATTCATATTTGTAGGATAGTAAACTGTCGAAAGATTTACAGTCATTCATGATTGTACACTTTATATGCACTCAAAATCAGTTTGCTAGAGTTCCTCGACGATGAAACATACGAGCCATTAGCCGGTTCCTCATCGTTTGTGGAATCATATACAAAACGCTGCTGCCAGATTCGATTAGAGAGCCGTGACAAGCTTATGTACATTCAGAAAGTGAGTCGCTAATGTTTTTATGTGAGTGCAGTGATATATATATATGTATATATATATATATATATATATATATATATATTTATGTATACATATATGCATATCTATTTGCATATCTATGCTGTATATACAAGTTCCGTGGAATGGTCATATAAACCATTAAAGGGTAGCACATAGGTAAAATTTATAGATTATTCTGTGACTTACATACTTTTGCAAAAGTAAAGTGCATGTCAATTTACTGTCTTGTCATATGTTCGTGCATTGGAGATGTGCCTCTCTGCGTAGTTTTCAACAGTACAGGTCGTTTTTGTCTGGTCTCGATGCAGAAAAGTAGAAAAAATTCTGAACTAACAAATTCTACTCTTCGTCAATCGCGTTCATTCAACTTTACTGCAACTATTGAATGTATTCTCATTTATGAGCTATAAAACGTAGTGAGAAAGCCTAAATTCTGTTATCTGTAATATCTGCACTCCTGATTATCAGTGAAAGGACATTAATTGAATTTAAATTTAGCCTTTCATTCGTAGTAGAGGATTGCTTTTTTCCGAGGAGCAAAATATTCAACTAGCTTGACGCTAATATCTAAACCGTCTTTCCTTCAACTTTGATATCACTAATCAATCACACATTCTTTGTTGAATCTCACTGGCACGGAGTTGGCACAAAAATACATAAATTCATTTGATTAGCCAACCCATTCGTGTTCTTGAAAGCCGATGATCCAGCGTCGATTCTCTACATTCGTTCATTTCTTTTTTTATTATTCGCCTTTATCACTAGATACCCAGTGATACAGAGTGATGTGCAAAACTTTGGCGCTAGGCGGGACTAGAACCCGCACCTCACTCTTTCCGGGAATGCGTGCTCTATCCGTTACACTACTGACGCCCATTTTACACATCGCTCTTTTCACGCTACAGCGCATCTATAGCGCGTGACTGGGTTCAATGCGAGACCGACTACCCGGGCAGCCCGTTGATGGCTGCGGCTGACAGATAGATGCGCTGTAGCGTGAAAAGAAGCATGTGTAAAATGGGCGTCAGTAGTGTAACGGATAGAGCACGCATTCCCGGAAAGAGTGAGGTGCGGGTTCTAGTCCCGCCTAGCGCCAAAGTTTTGCACATCACTCTGTATCACTGGGTATCTAGTTATAACATCATAACACCGCTAGAAGCGGTTAAATAAAAAGGATTCCGTTTGATATTCGCCTTTATCGTCAATCGAGACGAACCTTCTTTAGTGGGCACCGCTTAGATGGAAAACCTATCTCGATTATACCTTCTTGTACAATATTTTGCTGATGATAGTGATTGTACAATAATAGTATGCTGGAGATCAGAATGCTATCGCGTTCAGTGTAGCCAATATTGACTCTGACAACTACAGGAAATTTGTCTGGTGGTAACAACGTGCAATCGCTATCACTGCTCAGCGAAGAATATTCTACTTCTTCAACGATGGAGAGGAAGATCATAACATTAGGCGCGCAAGTGTGGTCAATTAATTGATTTACCGGCTCTCAGACAAAATAAACAAGTCGAAACATTAGCAGAATGATACTATTTGTTGTGATTTCGTAACAGTGGATCAGTCACTAAAACATATAATATTTAGTTATCGTCCCATGGGAACTGGGGAAGATTTGTGCTAACTTGGAGTGTACAAACAAGAGTTTTTTAACTAAGGTCTCTCAGCTCACACAGTTTGACATTTGCAAATGAGATTAGATAAAAGTGATTTTGTATCAGCAAACACTTCCATGCTGTCAACACATATTCATTAGTTGGCAAACGTTAGATTGGTAAAGAGTCTCTAGAGACACAACTATCCGAAGTGAAGAAAAGGAATGCCACGTCCGAACGGAAACTTGCCTGCTGAAAGTGGTGCTAATCCCATATCCATTCGATTAATCTAATCCGTTCGATTCCTTATGAGTGGTGAATGTGGTCTATTCAAGTAGGAGAAGTGCTCTGCGTCGCACACGCGGTCACTTGTTCGATCTCGCGCTCATGGCTTACCAAACCATGCATCCCTCCGGGCTCAGAAAAATGTACCAGGTTGGTCTCAGACTTGGCTGTGAGGATAAGCTGCAGTGAATCGATACAGCGGGAGGCCACCACGAGTCATTGTAAAGGTCAAATATGATTAAATCCCCTCAAACGAAATAGGCAAACGAAGATGTATGCATGGCGCAATCCCTCAGGGATTGATCAACACCGAAAGCTTTACCCTTTATCCTTTAACGAAGGCAAACATTTCATCTAGAGTTCCCATTAGAACGAAAAAAAATCCGTACTTGAACAAGAAAAGCTCTTCACATGTGTAACGCAACGACGCCACTGATTGATTCCCGTGTTGAAACTACGAGCCCCCTCGCCCATATATCGGCCTAAAAACACATGCCTGCGCATGTGAATCAATCTTATATTCCATGCTATACTGCGGTGAAATGCTCTTTCCAAAACATAAGCACAGCGTTGGAATTGTGAATCTTTCGCTATCAAATGACTGTTAATCGTCTAAAGCAAAAGCTCTATCTACGAGAAAATTGCACCTCTGAAACGCATTTGTTTTCCTTTTGCTGAAGCTTTGTAAAAAGACTTTTCCAAAAAACTGCCATGTACCACAGTAGCCAGAGATTTGAATTTTTGAATAATTATTGACTCTCTTATGAAAACTTCTTGTTCAGCGAGAGAGATCATTTTTATATTCCGTGCTCCCTAATGGAAAAGTACCGCATAAAGCTTTTGGCGTTGATCAATTCCCATAAACGCGCCATGAACTCGTCTTCAATTTTTAACTTCGTTCAAAGTGATTGAACGGTTATGTGGATCTCACAAAACTCACGTTGGCCTGCTGATGTATTTGGTCAGTGGTACTATCCATAAGTTTGGTACTAAATAGTCAAACCTGAGAAAATTAGGCTTCATATGTTTTGAGCCAAGATCGAATTGTTGGCTACGTGTTGACCACAAGCACTCCTAACCAGCACCACTGGCGCTTCTTGTGAGTCGCTGTGAAGGCCAAGTGTGCGTCAAGTCGCTTCTAACGATTCGTAATTGAGGCGAATGCAGGCAACATCTCTCAGGGTTTGATCAGCACCAAGATTCTTGTAATATATCCTTTTGTGTGTTAGATATTCAAACTTAAGTATTACATTATTATTTAACTCATGCATTTTTATCGGTGTTTGGCTATCAATCTTCAAGAAACATCGTTTTATTATGTTCAAGGAGCAACTCGGTCTTGAAGCTGACTTTAAACAGCAAGCACTGCCTGATGGAAAATGCACAATAGATGCGTTTATTTTCGTGTTCGATTCAAGCAAAACTGTTGGGAGAAGCTTTGAAAGGTGATTTTTGATACCTTTGAGCCAACCATTCAATAAAATCATTGTTAGAGATATGTTGAGAATAGGTTCGGAGAAGCATGATATCAGTCATGATCTAGATGTTATTTTTGTGACGATGACATTGATTTACTGAATTACAGCCAATGTTCAATGTCGTTATGTATCTTGTTGAACGTGGTCAAAACGAGAAAGCCAGTGGTAGTGGCGTTGAGTCAGGCAGACATTGCTGATGAAGAAGCGCGTAAAGCTCTACAATCACTTCTAAATCAAAAGGATATCAAAAACACCCATATCAGTGTGGTAAGAAAACTCACTTTTTTCTTCGTAATTATTAATATATTTTCGCCCATCGGACAATCATAGCGCTGTAGCACTGAGAGTGAGATCGTGCTTCACACGCGTCGCGCATTAGCGCGCTCAAATTTAGCAGGACAGAGCACTTTCCCCTTCAGTATCGATAATCATCGGAAATTTGAAATCTCAAGCATTTGAATATGTACTTATTTTTCTGCAAAAATTACTTTACAGCGCTGAAACAAAAAAAAAACTAGGTTTATGTTTCACACATGCGTATTTCTCGTTAGACAGAGCTGTTATTGTAGACTATTATTAACCATTGAGTAGCCTATGTTTGGTATCTCAGCACTGTCTTAGCTTTTGAAAAAACCCTTTTGCAGAAAAAAGTATTGAACTTCAAAAACACCACTTATTGATTATCAGCTAGAGTGTGCGATTGACTATGAATTGATAACGCGATAAGTCGATCGTGGAGCCGGACTGACATGTGAGGCGTGATTTTTGTTATTTGATGTGTGGTTTTTATTCGCTCCTCAGAACTTTAGGCAAAGTGTATAATTTGATACTTCGTGAAATTCTCTACATGTTTATATTGTTTTGCTTGCAAGGGCTTCTGCTGTTTAGGCTTGCCCTCAACCTTCGCAGTGGATTTCTTGGTCAAACGAAATGCAAATGGGAAGCCACAAAGCAATAGAACATTTTTTTAAAAACACATAGGAAAATTTTTCCTATTATGACAACACAAAAAGCCTAAGAATCTTTACGAGATGGAGAAAAAAGTTTTAAATATCAACGAGAGTCCGCCCGATAGCGCGCAACGCATGTGAATAACAATATTATTTTTGGCACTACATCTTTGCGAAAAAGTCTTCTCAAAAGCTAGTAAATAATCAAAATTCTCAAGACTTACGTTATCTGATAGTTGATAGTAGTTTGAGGGAGGGGCTTTATTCAGCGAAATGTGAGCGCGATAATGCACGACGTTTGTAAAACGTAAAACAGACCTTTATTAGGTCGTTCCGTAAGTATTGGCACTAGAGCAATAAACACCAAATCTATGAACCAGAAGTGATTATAATCGCATGATTTTTATATTATTTACTGTAAATTCTCCTGTGAGCGTCTTTGTATTTTACTTGCGCATACTTCCTCCATGACGAAACTGTCGTGGAACATTTTTGCTTGCCACTATTGTACTAATGGAGCAAAGAAAAAATTGCTATTGAAGAGGAGCGCAAATGTTTATAGCTGGACAGAACAGTCTGGTGCACCACTCGCGCTCGGGCCGTTCACAGTAAGCTCCATTGATTTTGTGCGTCGCTTCACTAGCATTTTCGCCTACGCTCCATTGTTGCGTGAGCAGCAAGTGAATTTGTACCCACGGTAGCTCTATCTTCAAGCAAATATGACCACTTGCATACCAGAGAGTTTAGAAGAAATTTCCGGTTGGCGAAGTTGGCGTTTATTGCTCTATCGCCAAAACTTATGGAAGGACCTAATATTTGTCGTCCTACAGCGCTGTGATGAAGCCTTTCAAAAAACCGGATATAGTCCAGGATTTTCTACGGCTCAAGCTTCTAAACGATAAGTAAAAGGTTTGGTGGGAAATCTTAATCCGTCAAAAGAGATTCCTTCAAGAGTTCCTGTCCGGTAACACAAAGTACTAATTATAAATATTCCCAAAACGAATCTACTCTTGACCTCAGCGGTCATCAGATAGTTCACTATTTTTCGTAATGGGTTGACTTTTATTATCAACAATATTTATTCATCATAATACTTACTAGGATTTGGTTTGTAGTTTACCCGTAAGCGGTCGGTTAAACTTTTTCAATCCTACTTTAATTCTTTGAAATCGAGTTTAGCAACATCTCCAAATCAACTGGGTCGAAGTCCGATCAAAGAATCCGCCGCCAAAAAGTAATTTTCTTGGATTCGAATCGTGAAGACCTGAAATGGCCCTTGCAAGGTAAAGTCAAGAATTCTAGGTAGACCAATCTACACAACCAACAGTAGATTGGCCTCAGTACCTTACACATTAGGTTCTTCCGTCTATGGGGTCAGGCGGTGAGAGGCTTGAAAATCAAGGGATAAGCTGGACGTTTCTGGAATCGGATCTGTCAAAACACTAACGGCACGCTATGGCAATTGTTTTCTACTTTGCACGTATAATGGAAGATTACTCTCCAGTGACACCAATCTTCATGCATTTCTTGACGCAGCAGGCCGCATAAAATTTCATGTGGTTGTCGTACAGGAAACGAAAGCCGGGAAGACCGAAATAGGTCAGCTAAACAACAGGACTCTAGTAATCCGAAGAAAAAAGGTCTCTTCACAAAATGTCTGCAGCGTAGGCTTTGTCGTTCATCCGTCCATTACCCATCTCGTCGACTCACACAAAATCCTTTCTCGCTTAACTATCCTTTGATTTCAGCTGAAGCGGAGCAGAAACATCAGTATCATCAACTGTTCTTGACCAACCGATCAGCTGATCAACACGAATCGCATACATTTCACTAAGAGTTGGAGGAAGTCATCCGCAGTGATAAGTCATAATAAAAACTGATTGTCGGAAACTCCAATGCCAGAATAGGTAAGGTCATCGAGAGCGAATATAGGATTGGAAAATTTGGATTAGGAGAAAGAAATGAGAATGGAAAACCGTTTCGCAGGACTCTTGTCTGCAACATGTCTCTTCTATGGGAATTCAGTTTTGCAGAAGAGAGAACACCGCCGCTACAGCAGGACGCATGTGGAAACTGACCACATTCTGCAAAGCAGAAGTTGGTGCCTACTTGACTTATCCGTAGTTTCACCATTCTGTACTGAGTCCAATCACCGCCTTATTCGGGCGGAGATACCTAAGAACTTTTTATTGACCAAGAAGAAGTTGTCAAGCTGTTTACTGCAAAGACATTTCAAACGAAATCCCTACCCATCATGACTGTCAGGTTAAGGATGATCCGATCGACGACTACGAGCTATCGTCAATAGACTCAAAAGTTGTGCCGATTCGGCTTCAATTACTTTGACAAGGCATCTCTACTACCAGTAAGGAGTTTCTCGAAAAAAAGTAGAATTGAGGCTAGATCCTAGGCAGCACATTTAGCTCGACTAGTACTATTTACCAGCTGTATATGAGCTTTGCAAGAGGATCAACATCGGTATAAGCAGAAGAAACTGTTAGAAGCAGCGCAAAAAAGATCTAGTCTAAAAAAGTACCGTCAGATTTTGTGTGATTATAGTGTTCTGGTGTAAGCGTTGATGAACGACGATGGGTTCAAGAAAACCTCCCACCATGATATGGAATCAATAACGCAAAAGTTCTACACTAATCTTTTCCGTTCCGCCGTCCCGTCTCGGATCGCGTAATCCTCAGGAGAAAAATCACCAAGGATTTTACCTTCTAAAGTTCAAATTGCGATGGAAAGCGTGAAAAAAGCACAGCCTTAGGATCCGATAGCATCACTGCCGATGCCGACTTTCTGAGATCTGGAGGCCATAATTCGCATGCACTTCTCGCAGCGCATATGACTTCATATCTTCGAAAGGAAAGAATTCCAGATTATTGGAGGACATTGTCACCGTCATCCTCCACAAAAAGCGTGACCGAAGAAATCTTCGTAATTATCGCTCGATTTGCTTGTTGATTGTAATCTAAAAACTTTGCCATCCTTTTGCACATACCGACGATTTCGGATGAAGCACAGCCAGTCGAACAAGGATTCCGTAAGAGATTCTGTTGTATGGACCAAATTCAAACCGTGTCAAGAGTCACTGAAGTCTGTCAAAAACACCATATGCTCCGTGTTTCAGCCTTTATAGCCTGTGAAAAAGCGTTTGACAGTATATGTAATCTTATCAGCGTCGTAGACCAACGTGTAGATCTGTCCTACATTTGAACACTAGCAGACTGCTATCGAAACTGCAGCACGAAAGTACGGCTCTTTCATCAACCCGTACCATACCCATCGAAAACAAGGTTTGACAAGGCGACACTTTATCAGCAAAGCTGCTTACCGCCGGACTGCTGAATGATGAAGTCGCTTGATTGAACGAAAAAAGCGTACTGTCGATGGCGAACTCCTTCTTTCGCTTTCACTTCGTTCCAAAACCTTCGTATAGCGGATGACATCGTCATCTTTGCGAGCATAACCAGTGAAACCGAGTAGATACTCGAGCAACTCAACAAAACGGGAAAAAAAGATTGGGCTATGCATAAACAACACATCGAGTTGGATAGTTCTCTGATTACGAAGACCTGCTCGTAAGTTGGGCCTTGGACGTTCAGTTAACACGGCGAACAACATGAAGGAGGAACTATACAGAAGAACGAGAGCAGCATGGGCCGCACTCGGGTCTTCAAAGAAGCCCACGGACCAGATAGTGGACATCAGACTCCGCGCTCACCTTTTTGATCAAACAATCCTCGTAGCGTTTTGTTATGCGGCAGAAACGTGGGCTAATACCTCGACCACGTTAAAACTACTGCGGATAACTTACAGAGCTCTCGAACAATGTATTCTGAGATTCAGTCGACTCTCGCGAGATCTAACCAGCTTGCGCGGCTCCAATCTCCGAAATTTGTCTCTTCTCCATGATCCAGAGAATTTTACGTCGACAACAAAACACAAATAGGCCGGTCATATACTGAGAAGATCGGACGGCAGATGGACAAAAGGAACTATAGAGCGAATTTCACGTGGTTACACTCAGCTCCGAAGACGACCACTCACGCATTGAGCGGACGTGTTTACAAGAAGAATTAATCAGCAATACTCGCAGCTGCCGATATTTTGCAGGCCGAGGTGTGAAACTCGCTCTGGGGCGCCATGCTCAAATCATACCATCACCAAGAACGACAATCGCGAGAAGAAAAGAGGAATGGAAAATGTGCTGGGGTCCGCACAGTTCGTGAAGACGGACCATTCAAGTGTGCAAGAATCCAGGTATTCAAATAAGTGGTACTTGCTGACGTCTTGATTGTTTCATCTTCTCCTGAGAGTGGAAAGGTCAATGTGACATGCAATCCAACTATCTGTATACTTCCATAACCTATGCAGATTAATATCTGTCGCATAGTAATCAGCTTCTTTTGAACTAACATCTTATCTCTATGGATCGTCCAGTTGTTTTTTCAAAAGCAGTTACGCAGTGGGCGAGAGACGTGCTTAGCTCAGATCAAGAACTGACCCGAGATATGTTTCGAGGTCATGGTGAGTGTGATGAGAAGGCACTCTCCTTGCTGCCCGCCTTTCAGTTTTTGAAACTTTTCCAGAATACCTGTTCAGGACAATATAGACAGTTGCAACAGGCTGCCGTCTATGCAGTACTAAATACATCGTCGGATGATGCCTTGATCGTCTTGATGATCATCGGATGATGATCTTGTGTCCACTGATTGAGAAAAATTACAGGTCATTCGATAGCTCAGATATCGTCATTTTGACAGTGTTCTTGATTTTTGAAAGGCCTTTGTTACTGAAGTGTAGCACCAAAAACAACACCTTCAGCGCACATTATCGCGTGTCTCTCAAATCGCGCTGGTCGCAACCTCAGTTCTGCCTCTGAAAATCTTTCCTCCGTTTGGCATAGACTTTTGGTTTTTTATATTAAAATTTCAAAAGAAACCTTGTTCCAGCATTCATGAGTATAAATTTTCTTACTCGTTTTATATTGCCGAATAAACACCCTGTCAAGTTTATCAAGAAAATTTGTGGCACAGTGGTTAGAAATGCTTCGCAACACATGTGCGGTCGATGGTTTACTTCGAGTGGTTGAATTGACACCAGATTTGCTCAAGAGGGTAACAGCACCGACCCTAGCTGCAGTATTGCCAAAAATTATGCTATATCAAAACTCTGTCGAAAGATCACCCACAAACTCTAGAGGAGCAAAAAATGCATGTTGATTGCAGAACGTAATTATGATTCACTTGTTACACTACTCTGTGGATCCTTTAAAGAAGAACTTCACTATGATAATTATCTTGAGCCTATCATGAGTTCTGGTATGACACTTATACACTGTTAGACACGTGTTTCGGCATCACAGCCTCATCAGTAGCACTGTGCTTTTACGTTCAGTTAGTTCTTTGTGAGGGGATGTAGCTCCCACATATGAAGAAATCAACGCTAAGTTAACAAATCACCGCATGTCAGGTAACAAGGTTTCTCAACATTGCAGAGACCACAGTCGATCGCTCACGGCTAGTAAAATAAATCATACCATGCGTTCTATCGTTATCAAGGACCCCGCTCAAAGCAATATATAATTTGGTACTGATGTTACCAGTTTATATTTTTTTTCAGTTCGACCTCGAAGTTTTACCTGCAGGGGATTATCCTCCTCCCTTGTAAAGATTTGGCTGAACCGAAATGCACCATGGTACTGATACTGATAAGACTGAATGCCGAAACACGTATCTAGCACTCTATCATTGCCATATCAGGACTTGTGGTGTAAGCTCAGTGGTTTTTACGTTTAGTCCCTGATTGTCTTGAGCAGAGATTAGATGGTAGCCAAATGTAGTTGCGCTGTCCTAGCGGCGTGACCTTTCAGCATCTAGACAACTTCTTACAAGAAACACTTCCACAACCAACAAGACGCAGCAAATACTTTACAAGAGTTCGTCGAATTCCGTGGCACCAATTATGCCACAGGATTAAGGAAACATATTTCTTGTTGATAATTGTGTGATGACTGTGATGAATCCTTCTTTAATTCGTGCAGCCGCCAGTGGGTGCTTAGAAAGAGTGCTGAAGATAGAATTTATGCACTTGGCGCGGAAGAAGGTCATTTTTGAGGCTAAGAAATTGCAGCTCCTAAATATAGTTTTGGAGGAAAATTCAGACTTTCCAGCGAGAATTTTAGCAATAATGTGTTAGTTATTCTCTCTTTCAAGACCAACGAAGTAACTGTGATCATAAGCACTTTTAAGTGCCACACATGTAACAGCACATATGACCGTCTGTGTACAATGCAAAATTGCATAATTTGCCCCGTTGGTAATGAAGGTGATTTTTATGAGTTCGGGTACAATTTGCCAAATAACTTATAAAGTGTGTGAGGACTAATAGATTGACGCAACGGTTAGACCGCCCTGCATCTTCATGAAAAAACGCGTCGCCAGTAAATTCAAAATCAAAGCGAATATCCTGCCCGGCACGCGTAGAGCACCAAAAGATAATGGGAATGACTTTGGAGTACAAGTTGCTATTCTTCAGCACAAGACTTGACAAGGGTAAGTGTGTCTTTTCATGCGTAACCTCGAGGCATATCTCGAGTTGGTTTTTTGATCTGAGCCAGGTACGCTCCTCACCCATGAGAACAAGACCGTGTGTGTTCAGAAAAGCTGGTCAATATGCGAACAAATGTCGAACTTTTGTATATCAAGCATCTTTTGCTTGCGTTGTGAAGGATCTTGACCGAGTGGATCTTATGCTACTTAGATCTTTCCAAACTTTGAAGAAGGTGAAATTGCCGAGACATTGGCCACTATCGTGCCGCATAAAAGTACTATTCCTAGCCTCAGAGACTACTGATCCACAAATTAAGATAGGAATCTCGACACATCGTGAGGATAGATCATTAGAAGTTAATATGATGGCCATAATTAATGTGTAATAGTTACACCGCAAATGTTTTGCGCTGCTAAAAGAATAACTTCTATTTGACAAATTTTTATCCATGTTTCACCTCTGTCCTCTCCGACTAGACTGTTTTGCAAGTTGCCTACTTTGTTTTCGCAAATAGAGGATTACAAAACAAAAAACCCATCACTCAAAGAATTTCTTCATGCTTGGCAAATGCCGCAAGGATGACATAAAATCCTTGTAAAGCTGGTTTAACTTATCCTTATTTAATCTAATCTTGACCTCAAATAGTCCTTATTTAGCCAACTTTTCGACAAAATCGTCTTCTTCAGAGTCGAGTTTAAAAGTCGATTGTCGATCGACTGTGGATAATCATCTCGATTTATCGCCTCTCTGGAAGACGAAGACCTCAAAACGCTAGCCGAATAAAGAAGAAAAAAGAATGTTTCCGAGCCTAAACGAGGTTGATACACCAGGGCCATAGACCGGTGTATCGGAGGTTTGGGCCTCCTCGTCAGTGACCCCCGCCCCACATTAAGCCCTGCATTGTAGCAAGGAGGGAGGCATATGTGGTAATGCCATAATGTACAATGACACTGGTCCATCACCACTGTTCAGTCGAAGGATTTCGGCTGGTAGACCAAAATTAATCCATAATATCGACTGCTTTTGAAACCTCGTGATAAACATTCAAAATAATATTGAAAAAAAAGGATGTTTTGAGCCTAAACGAGGTTGGTACGCCAGGTCCATATACCGCTGTTTCGGAGGTTTCGGCCTCCTCGTCAGTGACCTTCCCGCCCCACATTAAGCCCTGCATTGTAGCATTGCATTTAAAAACAGTCGATCTTATGGATTAATTTTAGCCCACTAGCCGAAATCCATCGATTGAACAGTGGTGATGAACCAGTGTCATTGTACACTATGCCATCTCCACATATGCCTCCCTCCTTGCTACAATGCAGGGCTAATGTGGGGCGGGGATCACTGACGAGGAGGGCGAAACCTCCGAAACACCGGTGTATGCCCCTGGCGTACCAACCTCGTATAGGCTCAGAACATTCTTTTTTTGAAATTATTTTGAATGTTTTATCACGAGGTTCAAAAACCGTCGATCTTATGGATTGAAGTTTTTTATTTCAACCGCATGGTATTAGGTCAGTTATAGAAAACAATGTTATTGAATATTATTGCCGACTCAAAGGAAATTCAGTTTTGAAATAATTCTCAGACGTCCTTTCATTAGTTTTCTTATTCAATGTATCACAATTTTTTTCCCAGATCGACAATAACCACGACCGAAACTGCAAACCAATCAAGTTTCTTTCCAGGTCGAGGTGTCAGCTTTGATGAATGTTAATGTAGATGAACTATTCGTAACGACAGCATGCTTGGCTTTACAAATTAAATTGAGGCCGAAGGTTCTAACATTTCCAGAGGCTAATACGATTGTCGTCGAGAGGAATATACAAGCGAAGTGGGTATGAGGTACAATGATTTTGCTTTGTTACAATTCCTTCTAAAAACCGGAGTATGGAGTGTTTCCACTCGTCTTTTGCGGAAATGGCCAAAATTTTCACTCGAAGGCCAACTCTAAATTGAATTTATTTATCAAAACTGTCTCGGACTTTGATCACGGAGGCGAGTGAGTATTGGAATTATCATAAGCTAGTAATTTTGAAACCTCGACTACGTGGATCATGTTGTCAATGCGTGGTTCTCTCACAATACTTACAACTTCGTTATAATTCAGAATCGTGCTTTCACTAAGCCGCAGCATGATCACTGGGATTAGCTCAAGGAACGTCTTTTTCTTTAGATAAACTTGCGCGAGGTTGATGGTTTTTCCTTTAAATACGATGGCTCAAGTTTTGAAATGGCTTTTTGAACCCTTAATTACCTGTTTAGTAAAAGTATAAAAACGGTCTTCAGTTTCATTCAAATACTCATGATTTCGCTCATAAAAAGTTGGAGTAATGATTTGCAAAATTGTATGTGTCATGAGAGCGAAATTGGTAATTATGATTTTGTGCAACACTTCACGCAATTGTGATAGTACTTGCTTATCAATTATATCCGGTAATTATTTCAAAACTATATAAGTTAGTGAATTCACAATCATGTCAGAATACCTTTTCCAAAACCTAATGTTCCTAACTTTTCATGTGTGCACGAGAGTAAGATTTATAAGAAACTCATTCGAGGGCATCATTCCATTCTGATTACCAAAGCCACCTCGTTTTTGTTTTCAGTACACAAGGTTCAACAAAAAACAGGATAAAGCTCTCGGCGTTGATCAATCCCTGAGGGATGCGCCATGCATTCGTCTTCAATTTCTAACTTCGTCTAGGGTGGATGAACGCATATCTAACCTTTTGAACAACTCACGGTGACCTTTCGGTGAACCGAGTCACTGCTGCTAATCCTCCCAAACAAGTCTGAAACCAGTCTGGTACCAATTTACCGACCCCGAAGGGATGGATGGCTTGATGAGCTATGAGCGGTAGATCGAACCATTGACCTCGTGTGCGACGCAGGGCACCTCTGACCACTGTGCCACATGCGCTCTTGAGGTTCAACAAAGAAAACAGAAATCAGCTCATGGGATCCAAAAGGGTGGGACTGTACTTTTATTTGATAACTACGGTGATATCTTGTTACCAAAGATTTGTAGGTGTTACAGATCCATCAATTAGCTAACCTCACAAGCTTATCCTGTTTGATGAAATAAATTAAGTTTTGATTTCGCATATAAATTGGAATCAATACGCACAGTAGCAAATGTGTTGATGCCTACGTAACAACGCCTAATTTTGATGGCCCTGTGGTGTCACGCCTGGTTTTGTCTCAATACGAACTTGCTAGTTCTTCGACGACAGACGTTAATTTTTCGATTATCAGCGAACTGGAGCTTTTGAAAACATGACAGGTCTTACAAGTAGCTCAACTTCTCCGCTCCGAGCTGTTGATAATTATTATGCAGCAATCAGCGATCAATATTGGAGTTTTTTGAGTTTACGTTGACTCTATTTATGCTTGTTTATATCCACTTATCCGAACGACAAACCTGATGAGGTGTCGCTATCGGAGCTAATAGGACACTTATCAGTCAAACGACACATCAACGAACTCGTCTAATAAAAGTCTTTGCTACATTCCTAAGCCATTGAAAATTTTTTTAAGCGAACGACTTTAAGTTGCAAATTAAATGTTAAGCAGAGAATGAATCTATGGATATAAGTTATGAACAGTAATCAGGAGGAGGACAAGGGGGCGGTTTTTTAAGATGGACATAGAGCAACGAAGTACTCACGCTTTCGAGATCACTATGGGACGTAGTACTATGTATGTAATGTGAATCTTTGACACTGTAAGAGCTACACTGTTATACTCAAAGAATCGTTCAAGTTGAAGTCATACCCATTGACTAGTTATAAGCTACTACAATGCTGCTGTAATTTGTTATAGGATTGCCTTCACTCGCATGGTAAAAGCACTGTTTCCTTTGGAAGATTGGCCGTCAGAACGCTTACCGTGGACAAGGTACTACTTTCACTGATTTAGGGACCGTGAGGATCATCATAGCACCATTTAGGCCAATTATCGAGCGTTGCCTAGACCGTCACCCGGACTACTGCAACTTTATGCGGATCTATGGGAAGGCCGCAGCAAGAAAAGTTTACGAAACCCATGTAAACAAGGCGAGGGAGCACTGGATGTCAACACGGTTTTATCAACTCCTCAGTCTTCATGATGCTTTCCTAAGTTTCCAGTAGTTCTTTTCAGCCTCCACGCCCTTATACCAAATCTGTCACGGGTTTTCGCCGCACTTATAGGGAAATCTGACGTGGCTCGGCTGAATTGGTCGACTGCATATCAGCGGATTCAATCGCATCCTTTGTTTGACGAGTATTTTCAGCCGTTTGGTCACTTTGGTAATAATTCTCGTTAGAATGGAAACGTCAGACTCATGTTTTACTCGCTTTTTTGAATACTGTGTGGCAAATGTCATGAATTAGAAGAGGAAATCTAAACTCAAAAATAGTCTGACATCTAAATATGCTGTAAATTTTTTTCTCATCTTTGAGGGATAATAATGTGTAGAAAGTATTGATTTTTAAGAAATGCAATAATTTCTGCATCGTTAAATGACGTAAGCACTTTTTTTTGTAACTTTGCTTGTCCCTAAATTTCAACATTCGAATCGTTTTTGCTTGCTTAAGAATATTGACTGCTTTACGAGCGTCGTAGAATACTAGAATACCGGCCAAGCCCCTTTGTAGTCTTGGGAAAAGCCAGTGAGGCATTCTTTCTCAAATGCCAGAAAGTGTTGGAGGTGGTGAGGGATCAACCCGCATCGAGCTGTGACGAGTCCACTACACAGTCAGCCAAGCTTCCCGCTTTCCCCAACGCATTAATTGGACAGCTAAATATTATTTGATGCGTTACACATATTTTCTAACAAGGCCCTTTGGTTGTGATATGATGAGATTCTTTTAACATTAACTACGGAGCGAAGCACTTCTTCAGGGGAAAACTTTGATCCTCTACCATTCGGTCACGCGAATCACACGTCACAGCGGGCTATCGCGGACAGTCGCATTCCGGCCGAAATACTGCTTCAGTACAAAGCCCAGCAAGCTTTTGAAACGTTCAAGGTAATTTTGACTTATCTTACTGCTAGAACTTCAATGGGGTAGTTAATGCAAGCCTTACTTGTGCTGCAGTGCATAGAGGTGTATTTACTAATCTCTGCACAGTATTAAATTCGAAAGTTGTTGTCTATAAAATATTTGGGTAGCCATTTAAAACTCTTTTTTCATCTTTTAGACGGGCACCCCATAGTTTTCCAAACTGAGTTATTTGCTCATGAAATCCCTTTTGGGTTTTTAATCTGACCATTCTCAGCGTACGACGAAAACGGAACAGCAAAAAGAACGACTCGAGGAAGAGTTTGAGTTTCTTTTATCCGACACTCCTCAGGTCACACCTGGAAAGCCTCTCCAAGATGTCAGCATATTTTTGCAAGTGAGTGTACAGAAATGCTAAATTCAGAAATTTGGATTATTAACGAAAAATACCCGTTACTTACGGTAAGCATGCTTTAATTCGCACATTCCCGACAACTCTAAGATATCGACATAAGGCGATGCATCAGGCGATGCATCAATTTTTGCCGTGCAAGCTCCCTGTTGAAATCGCCACTCTCCTTTGTTTTTGCTCCGTAATAGCATTAAACCAGTAGTGAATACTTTTGCCTTTATTTTTTGCGTAATACCTATCTTCTTTGAGTTTTCCCAAGCTCTAAAGTTGAGCATATTTTACTCCTTTTCAATGTTTTTTCGTCCACCCATTACACCATCCCTTGCGATGCATAGATACTAGTAAGACCAGGAACCACATTTTTTGTGTCAAGAGCTCGAGCCGTCACAGTTTCTTTCCGGAGTAACGCGCTCTCACATGACATTGTCGAGGCGCTCGCTCTGGCATGCTCTTAGCCTTGTTTCAATCTAATCGGCGGCTGTAAGCAACAAACTCTCAACGGATTTCACCTAAGGAGCATAACTTGACATTAAACTCCAGTTAAGATAAAACAGTGGTACTATTCCTTCATGTATTCCCGATGATATTATCGCTTATCAGTTCAAATCAGAATAGTTTGAATCAAGCTGAAAGAGCAGAATGAAATTTTGTTTCTCATTCAAACATTTTTCGCTGAACAAAGCTAGAGTGTTTCAATCGAAGAGGCTTTTCAAAACATGCTGTATCATCGCCAAAAAGTATGTGAACCGAGCTCAAACTGCATCCGACCACCTTTCTTGCACAGGCGTTTCGATTTGTAACACGCCGTGTTTTTTGTACGAACATGACTGTCTTTGCAGTATTTGGTAAAGCATAAAGGATCATAATCGAGGAAATTCTATGAAAACCAGCAGAAAAAGTGGTGTATCTTGTTGCGAAATCTTATTCACATACCGGCAAAAGCGTATTGGCTTGGGCCAATATGGCAAAATCTTATCCGCAAATCACCAAAGCGTGGTGGCTTGAAGCCGATGCCAAGCTGCCCGTAACTTAAGCTTTGTTGCTACTACAGCACAATAAAATGTCAGTTTCAAAAGCTAAGGAAATCATTAAAATCAATAAGATCTAAGCTATCGAGTACTGCTAATAGTCTAAAGCAAAAGCTTTGCTCAGCGAGAAATATTTTAATGAGGCACACAATTTTATTTCTGTTGCAACGCATAAAAAAGTTATATTGAAAACAAAGCGCATCATCAAAATCTTGAAATTGAAGCTATTAAATAATTGTTGAAACTTGAAAAATGAGCACAAAAGGCGTTTTACCAAAGAGATGGAAGAAAAAAGCGGATAATAGAACTGATCCAATTTCGTGAAACTTAATTGTTCTGACTGTTACAGCGCACTAGGATGTCCGTTTCAAAAACCAAATACATCGCTGAAATCCTTGGGATTCGATCTATCGATTAGCTATTAAAAGGGTAAAGAAATAACATTTTTTCTGCTCCAGCGAAATAGTGAAACCAATTTGGAAATAAAACACATCGTTCAAATTCTTTTGATTTTTCCCATAGCACGATTATTCAAGCCTTAGGAAAGCCTGTGATTTGCATTTTTCTGAAGGGTTGAAACAGGGCACGATAAGGGAAAAGTACGAAGCTGTCAACAACAACCTTTGACGGACCTGTTCAGATTAGGCGCAATCAAATTGCACATCCTCCCCACTAAGTGAACGCGAGTTGAACTTTCGCCTGATTTTCAGAATTTTATATATTTTTCAATAGTTAGGATATCTAATTGTAACATCACAACACTGCTAGAAAACTGTAAAATGAATAGTTTTCCATGTTCGCTAGAGCGCAATATTTCATCGATTGAGTTGAAATAATTGGGAAGGAGCTGAGAACTTGTAATGTCTCGTAAGACAGCTGTACTCAAACAAATACTTAGATGGTCCGTCTTTTGTAGTTGTGCGGACCCCACCATATTTTCATTCGTCCCTTTGTCTCGCAGTAATCGTCCATGGCTGTGGTCTAATTTAAGCATGGCGACTGGTGCCAGTGCCATAACGTGATCTGTGAAGAATGGTTATCTCTGGTCATGCATATGATAATCCTTGGAATCCTGACTCAACATTGCAAAGGCATTTTGAAATCTTCACCACGTCTTCACCAAGAACTATTTCAGTGACGGATCCGTGGCTGGACCTCCTACTAGTTGATTCGGAGACGAGGTTAAGGCCGAAATCGAAACCAAAGTAGGAAAGAAAAATCTATTCATAAAGACCGTTCACAGATCATGTAGAAGCCGAATATCAATTAGTATCTTAATTCTGGAAAACTATGCTGAATTCGAAGTGCGAGTACAGCGGAGAAAGCCTATTTGCCTCAGCAGCATCACATTACTCTTAGAGTGAACCCAATAGATCACCTATCTACGTAGGGCTCTAAGCGGCTCCTTGCTACCAGTCAAGTAGAGTACAAAATAACTGGGCGGTGGGTGCTCAAAAGAAGCTGTTACTTTGCAAATAAGAATTGCGTATCAAGTTTTTTTTCTGGTTCCAGCATGCCTGATAATTATTTTTGAGCCATACATTTGTTTAGTTATGGGCACTTATACACTGCAATACACGTGTTTCGCTTTTCCATCATGATAGTTGTGACAAGTTATGACAGCGTTTGACTGAGTCAATTGCGTGTCAGCTTAACTTTTTATGCCCTGGAAAAGGCGAAACAACAAAACGCTGTCCGGTATTGCTGTATAAATCTTACTATCAACAACCTCTTGTCTGCTAATCAAAAAAGATCTTTAATTTTTAACTTCGTTTGAGGTGATTGAATGCATACCTCGCCTTTACAATGACCCGCGATGGCCTCCCGCTGTACCGAGTCAGTGCTGCTCATCCTCCCAGACAAGTTTGAGACCTGTCTGGTACCAATTTACCGACTGCGGAGGGATGGATGGCTTGGTGAGCCATGAGCGTGAGATCGAACCATTGACCTCATGTGCAACGCAGAGTACCTCTAACCACTGCGCCACATACTAACAAAAAGACAGTGCATTAATTGCCCACATGATCAAAATATCGATTATGGGACTGCACAACTAGTCGGTCAAGAAATTAGGTGAAACGAATGTGCATGAACTGAGATAAAGCAATTTTTGGCACGATTCAAATACAATGTCTTCTAAAATAAGTGCAGTTATTGACCACGAGCGACAGCTCTGGCCTAGAGAATCCGATTCTTTCGCAGTCACTGCAGATTGATATGGTGCCGTTGCACTGAAATATTCCAGAGATAACAGTTCGTTCGAGTAACCCGATGTATGTAGAGTGTGAATACAAGTTTTTGAATCAGGGAAGACATAAGAAGTTGAATATGAACAGGGAAGAAGTGCAGGTAGAGAACACTGTTCTGTGAAGTCGTTCACTTAATATAATCGTAAGGGAAGGAGACTGTCAACTTATCAAAAGTGTTGCCAAAGAATCTTGCGTTGGAAGATGATCGTTAAAAATTTTTTGTTTTATTGATGTGTTGGCTCACTGCAAAACGGAGAATAATGTGATGAATTCGCATTCAAGAAAAATTGTAGATTTTGTTGACTCATGACTTTAACATCGCTCATTTTGAGTTTTCAGGGCTTACCAGCGTACGAATCATTACCACCAAATCATGCAGCAATGGTGTATGACCGTTTCCAGGTGTGTTTTGAAAGAGTGTTGGAGTGTGGTGATGAACTTCTATGAGATTTTCACAGCTGTTCCTTAAAAAAAACCATTTGGAGCGAAGCGCTCATGAAGTAATGATGGAAAGCAGTTCACTCCATATAATACAAAGTAGGATAGGTCTAGAAATACGTTATTCTTGATTTTCTTCAATTTAGCATCATCTTGTGAAACGTGCTGAGAGTGAATTCTATGAATGTATGCTGGAGAATATTGAACTTTTTGTCAATGTTGTACGGGAAGGTCGTGAACAGTTGATAAACCACAACCTTACTGTATGTGAGCTAGAGATGGAACGAATCAAGGAATTTCTCCAGAATGACTTCAGGTACCGCTGCTTGAGAGTAATATAGTAGTTTAGGCTCGAACTGGGTTGATGCAACCTAATTGCGTAATCTTCTATAGCTTCGAGTTGGGTCGTATTTCATACGCATTTTCACTGAAAGTTAGCATACGCTGGATTTTTCTTCACCTCATAACTTACATGGTATGTTTGAGAGTTTGAGTGGTCAACTGACTGCATAAAAAGCCCGAAATTATTGCTGTTTTTTTCGATTCTCAAATTTACACTAACAACCCTAAGGAGTCTTCTTATGTTGATTTATGAAGCCCCAAGTACAGTGCGAGGTCACACATAATCACGGGGCACTCCTGATGGTTTTATTTCAGATTTTTAGTAATATACAAAAAGCTCCTAGAGTTTTCTGTTACATGCTTTTATTCCTGAGAGGATGGTGACTGTTGAAACAAAATACTTTCCGTTAAGTTTTCGGTCCTTACACTTGCCTAACGGAGTATTTTGCTTGGCACTGAATTCCAGCTAAATACTCTTTTATCCTAAAGGAACGATCACAGAAATCGATGTGCGCAGAGGGAATTGCACAGCGGTTTGTTCAATAGAACACGATTTGGGATACTCGCTCATGTGCTGTTGATGTAGTGATTCGAGTGCTGGAAGCTCGTGTCTGTGGGGCTATACTGCTGTGATGAGATAGTCAAATAACCTGCCACACGGTTTATCAATAAATACAGCAAGAATAAAAATTACCTAAAATAAAGAAGAATCAAATATAATACATCAATACCCGTCAACCAATGCAATTGACGGATCAACAAATATAGCACGTAATAATCGATATATGAATGAACTGTAGTAGCTAGAACAGTAACAACTTCGTAAAATGAATGATATGTCAACATGGGTTGTATACATGAGGAAGAAGAGCGAGAACCGATGGACAATATACGAGTATTCTGCTTACTTGGAGTGTTTGCAGACCTTAATCAGGAGACGGGGCCAGGGGACCTATCGTGGTCGCCTCGGAAGAACGAAACAACGAGATGGTATGCCGGGGCGATGTTGTGTAAGTGGTGTCATCGCCGTACTAATCATATAAGTCTCACACTGTCTGTTCGAAATCGTCTTACGAGCCCGCTACCCATCCCCCGGGGGTGAGTCGCCCACGACCCCCATCACTGGGCTCGTCTCCGTGACATGGCTTTGCAATTACAATCCTTCACCGTGCAACATTGAGCAATCGATGAACAAGCAAGAAGTGGTAAACAACCCTAAGTCTTATGTGGCATGAGTCAGCGGTCAGCAGTCAATGTTCTATTCAACGAGGCTACATCTCGAGTCATAAACAAATATGGTCGGCGATCGATAAGCTATAAGGAGAAGAAAACGAGTAGGAAGAGGAAAGGTAACCAGACGGCCGCACGGGCCAGCTGCAGGCGCTCGACTGCCGCCGCCGTTGGCCCACTGCCAGCGTATCTCCGCTATGTATCCGTCCTCCCACCGTAACCGCTTCCTCTCGTCCTTTGAAGCTCCCTTAACAATCGAGCACAATATTTTGTCACTGACATGAGAAAGATGATAAGGAAATAGCAATGAATGTTGCATGATTTGCTATACGTGACTGAGATAAATGTGTTGAGTACAGAGAAAAACGCTGATTTACTACGCAGTCAAACTGAATTTGACAGCCAATACATTGTATTGACTTGTACAAAGATCTCAAAAAAAAATCTTTAGTTTTGATCTTCCCTAGTTCAAGACGTAAGAGTCATCATAGTGAGTAGAAATTAGAAGACCATGAGTGATTCATCAAAAATGTTTATGCATGCTGTATGCGATTCAAGATCATCTACGACTCTAACTATAGCTAAGTTCATATAACTCATTTGTTTACTTCCAATCATTTAGAGTTGACGCATGTGAAAAAACTTGAGACTTTATGGATAGTGGAAGATTCCGAGCGTAGAGAGGCAATCTTGTTTGAGTAGAAGGCTTGTAACATCGGCATCATGCAAACTATTAGCCAGAAAATGTCTCCAGAGCAGAATTCTCGGTACTTTTATCTATCTGCATCCATATTCAAAAAAGTAGGTTCTCTCTGATTAGGAGAGGACAAATGAAAAGTCGACTTCATTTACTGGAGAAGCACTTTTCATAAGAGTGCTAATGACCATTCGAATGCTGAGACTTGTGACTACATCCTCACGTCGCCGGTTTTTCAAAACACTCCTTTATGGCATTGAGATATCCAAAATAAAATCATGTTTTATGAAATCACGTGCTTTTCTCCTATCGCGCTTATATTTTGCTGGGTAAAACTCCCTCCTCAGAGTTCTGGTACTCAAACTATGACACAGACTTCAAAAAACTCAAAATACGTTTGCTTTTCAAGAAGCTCCTTGTTCTTTTGATTTCCTCTGGTCTTTCGATTTGTGCTTTAAACCTCGGCGAGCAGAGCTTTTTCTTCAAACTATCAGTAATCATCTGATAGCTTAATGTTTTCTGACTCTAGCGATGTGCTCATTTCTGGGAATATCGCATAAGAGGAAAATAAAATCGAGTTTTTCATTATTAGTTTCGTTATTCACAGGCGATTCGACAAGGCAAAAGCCGTGGCGGGAGAGAGGCGGGACGACCTATATTTTATTATTCAATTGGGAATTTTTTCTCCGCCTCGGCAGAAACACTAGATAAAACGATCAACTAAGATACTATGAAGATTTCTCTACACATTGATATGCTTTTCGGCTTTCAGCAAATTATACGCGTGGTAAAAATGAGGGCGAAAAGGTAGTGCGAAGCATAATTTTTTGTCTGAATACTATAATGTTAGTGTTTTGAAAAATCGGCGACGTGGTGCTGAAGATTCAAGTCCCAGATTTAGAATGGTTGCTAGCACTTCTATGGAAAATTCCTTTCTAACAAATGAGATCGATTTTCCATTTGTTTCCTCCTAATCAGGAAGAACGAAAAAAGTATTTATTATTCCTCTTTAACGACTTAGTTATCAATCAACACTCAAGTTTCAAGAATTGAAGCGTGTGCCTGATTTCAAGTGGTTTTTTAAAATTAAACTGTAAAAGTGGAAAAAAATTTATTTCACACTCAAGCATTTCTCGCCGAGCAGGCTTTTCAATTAGACTTTCAACAGCCATTCGATAGCACAAATCTCAACGATTTCAATGACATGTCACACGTTTCGTTTCAACTGTTTTCTTGAGTTCACGCTCAAATTTCAGTATGCCTGACAATGACTTTCTGAGCAACACATGTGGTCTGTTATAGGGCAGCTTTCAAGGGTTGGATTCTTCGAGAGGATTGGCTAAAGACGAAGGGTACCGCACGACTGACGAGACTGCTCATGTTGAAACACGTGTATCGGGCTCTATAAGTTGCCCTATAACCACAGCCAGACCACATGCGTGGCTCAAAAAATCATTATCAGGCATACTGAGATTTCAATAATATGCTTGATTTTTGAAAAAAAAGGCGCTGGAATGCGTTGTTACAGCTAAGCAAATATTGAGTTTGCACTTGACGTTGTTTTGATGGCGCAGCATAATTTACACGTGGTGTTCAATACACGCCGAGTACAAAACGCAATAATCCTCAATCTGTAACAACGCATGAAGAAATCTTTCTCAAAAACCTGGCCTATTATTGAAATTGTTGAGGTTTGCGCTATCGAGTGGTTGCAGAAGATGGAGAGAAAAACCGTGTCCAACGAAAAGTACTCAGATGTGCGACGCAATTTTATTGTTCTTGGTACAACTCGCTGAGAGCTCTTTTCAGGAGGCAAATACACCGTTGAAATTTCAAGATTCAAGCAACTGAGTGTTTATTGAAAGGAAATGGCTGATACCAAAGTTACGAAATCCCTCTACATACCGGTGCAAGGTATGCGCGCCGCATGTGAAATGAATTTGAATTTCAGCGTTGCAGCGCAATAAGAAGTTTTTTGGAAAACCAAAACCACTTATGGTTTTGTCGGAATTTGTGCTATCGAAAATTACTGAAATTCTTTGGAAAAACTTCAATCAGTAAAATCATGCTTGGGTATGGAGTGAAATTTTTTTTACTGTTACAGCGCAGTATAAAAATCTCTCAAAAACCAAAATACACCTTACAAATTTCTGAAGTCAAGGTTATCCAATGACTACTAAAGTGTATAGAGAAAGCAAAAAACTCGTCGTTTCTTAATATGGGTGCTGATAGGGGAAGTACCGTGTTCTCTTCAATGACTAACGAACTCTATTAGAGGTGCTTAGTTGTGGAAGATATTCTTTCAAGAAATACACAATAAGGGATGAAGTTTGTTTATTTTCTTATAAGAACGTGGTATTACTGCTGGAAAATAAGAATTTCAAGACAATCACTCGATCTTTATAAAAAAAGATCTTCATGGAAGGTTCATTCGTGATATTCCATTCTTCATGTAACGACACCTCTGACGTATAAACTTTACCTGTAAATATCGCGAAGCCTATGACGTCCAAGCTGCGTGGAAACATTTCAGGCGTAAAATGCATCCTCTTCTCGCTCATACATTGTGTTATGATATCTAATCAGAAAATAACCAACTACATGACCAAAACCCTCAAAGTTTGGGTTATCTGTTGGTTTGTAAATTTTAGTAAAGGGCCATATCGAGGCTCTATCCGAGCAAATGAATTAAGTTGAGTGCAAAACATATTTTTATTTTGCTAATATAACACAATAAACATGAATACCAGCTAAGATCAATCGAGTTTAAAACACTGTCGAGCTAGTGATTTCTTTCACTTGAAGTTGAGTGTAATTAGTAAGTCGTCGCCCACGCTGGGTAAGGGATTGGGTACCTCCCAAAGCGGTTGGGTAAGACGAAGGGTACTGTCCGACTAATGGGCTGTTGAGGCCAAAACACGTGTACTGAGCTCTACAAGTTGCCCATAATAGACCACATACGTGGCTCAAAAAATTATTATCAGACATATTGAATTTTGAGCGTGATCTTGACACTCGAAACGAGCGTAATAAAGGTCTTTTTTTTAAAGTTAGAAATATCGTTATCAGCTTTCGAATGAGTACCATATGTCTGAGGGAGCTTTTGCCCAACGAGAAAGGTCTTCAAACAATCTAGTGTCATATTTGATACAAGTTGTCCCTTAGAAGTTAATACGGATGCAGAGTGGTCTACTTGTTACACCAATGTATTCTTCCTCCCATGCCTCGGAAGAGATTGGGTACACCCCACCAGATCTTAGGCAATCGCCGTTTTTACTGATGAAGAAATTTATGCACTTTTATTTCACAGAAACGTTCACACAGTTGATTACGTACAGTTGGTTAGAGTGTTTGAAAGTATTTCAATTACTGCTACCAAATTATCCAAACCTACTTTCGAGCAGCGTTTAATAGCTGTGCCTACTTTATTGGATATAAAGGATAGGACGGATGGAATTCTGTTTTTTGCTGGACTTATGGCGTAGATGTGTTACTTTTCCTGCAAACGAATTCAAGAATCTCCTGCCATTTTATAGCCGTTCAAAATCTATCCTTCTCACCACATTTAGGGTCCGACTTCTATGCTCCACCCTGCACGCACATTAGTATCTGCTCTTTACACCTTCACACCTGCGCATTTTCGCGTAATAGGTGGGCGAAAGTTAACAAACCTCGCATGTTTTCATCGTTTGGCTTCGGTGATTCGAAAATCTATATCTCTGACTGTTGCGCTACGTTGCCATTTTGGTGAAGACCTCTTCATAACGTGGTAAAAATCCAAAATAAAATCATGCTTCACATCGGCCGCGCAGTCTTTTTATTACTTTGCTGAAAGCACGGAATACATCTGAACAATAGAGGAACTCTTGTAGTACCAGAGTTATACGCTTTATATGTAATTCCTTCTAAAGCGGAGAAAGCATTCCTAATCGAATGACAAAAAACGCACTTCACATGTGACGCTCCAACGTATGTCGATCGATCGATAGCGGACCGGTGCATCAAATGCACGTCCACCAGGCTCTTCGACCGTAGATTAGCGGCAAAATAACCGCGCTGAATATGTGATTTTGTACTTATTTTCCCTGCTAGACTGCTGTGAAACGGTCTTTTCAGAAGATAAGCACAGCGCTGAAATTGTGGGATCTTAGGCAATTGAATGGTTGCTAGCATTTTAAAGAATGACGCTGTGCTGCGAAAAAAAGCTCGTGTATGAAAGAGAAATGTTTACCTTTAGCTGAAACGTTGTGAAAAAATTGTTTCCAAAAACCATCCATGTTGCGCACTGGCTAGAGATTCAGGTTTTCGAATGATTATTAACACTCTAATGAAATTTTTTTTGTCCAGCGAATGATATCGTTTCTTCATCTCGTGCTACTAAACGAAAGAGTATCTGCATGTCTCATATATGGGTACTACTTTCCCAATCTGCGCGAGCACCTCGGAGAGAAAATGGCTGTCGAAACAACTTCTCTCATTTATAAATTCGAACGCGAGGGTTTCGAGCCAGGCAACCCAGCAAAAGACGCCGCCCTCACAAGGCGGTTAGCGGAACAAAGACTTGTAAGCCATGAAGCATTTATAATAAATCAGCTGAAACTCTCATACGTACTTGATTCTCATCAACTTGAGGCAGCCAACACGTGATGAAGAAGCACATTGCTTTCGAATTGCTGCTTGATAAAAATTACTGCGTGTTTTGACTTTTCATTCTCATCTCAGCTAAGTGTGTTTTATTCATCTTAAGAAGAAGCACTCGATGATCTTATAACATGATAACATGTTTGAGCCCTCTGTGAGGTCTGATGTAAGCTTTTATACAATACTATACAAGCGCCTGTGTCGTCCTTCAGGGCTCCTCAAGAGTAAAGTCTCCCGTGCTGGAGTAGGGTAAGTTGCAAAGAAAGTTCTTGACGAGGTCATGGAATGCCTTCTTATCATCTTGTTTCTCGAGTTTCAAATCCTGAGGCGTGTAATAGTCGGATATTCCAGCAAGCAATACACCAGTGTCCTTTATCAAATCTTGATTGCTACCTATGTTACTTGCTCTTTTGGTTTTATTGTAGGTTCGAACTGGAATGGATTTTAGATACGAAAGTCCTTGCAATATTTGATTTGAATTTGTGACCGATTGGTTGTGATTCTCGTTGCGGCCCGCGTGGAGCCGAGCTGCCCCTCCCCCTCCCCTCAATTCTCTCCTGCATTCAGCAACGAACGCCCTATGGAACACCACAGCCAGGCTATCCTCAAGGTTGCAGGATACGTTCTCAACGAGTATTTTGCGGCGTTCAAAAAGAAAACGAAAAAACTATTGAATGCTAGAAGTACTGAGTTTCGTACAGTAAAAAAACACTGTGAAGACGGATAACAGACTGCATAGAAAGTTTAAATTTGGGACGTGGTTAATGATGTAGTGTTTCAGGAAGCAGTGTGATAAGTGGGGAACTGGTTCGATCTCTTCCCCAACACTTCTTGCACTCGGTCCACAAACTCCTTATGGATCGCCTTGATTAGCTCCAGGACTGCAGAACATCGTATTCTTCAGTATTCTGAGACATTCAAAAAGCCAAAGCAATACGTTAAATCTTAGAAGGACTTTACGAAGAATGAATGCGAGAAAACAAATCGAATGCAAAAAGGCCTGGAGCCCCTGCAGTGAACTGTGACGACGAGTCGCGTAAAGTAAAAAAGTTAATACTCACTAATGAAAAGTTATTTCATCACTAATGACCCGAAAGCCTTCACAATGAGTTTTGCACTCCTGAAATAGGGCTGATAGCTATGATAGAAAGATGTTGAAGAATGAGCGGTAGTAAGGGTGATTTGGTGATGCAGTGGTAGCACGCATTCCCGGTATGGATGGAACGCGGGTTCAACTCTGGGTCGTAGGTCGATTGTCTTCTGAGGTCTAATTTTTATTTACCACTCAAATCTCTTAAGGATATTTGAAACATCGTAATACTGCGAAGAAGCAGTAAAAACATAAGAGATCTTGAAATTCCTGAAATGATCTAATGATCGAGGAGATATTAGCCGTTTACTAAGAAAACGATTTTGGACGCTGTGTGTTAACGGGTTTCTGAGCAAGCTTCGATATTCTATATTTTTCTACTATATTACTATTTACAGATTTCGCCAGTTGTCAAGGTTATTTGAGTTACGCGATACTCTCATCCGTCGCATCATCACTCTGCTAACCCATTATTCACCTGGCGACTGTCCAGCGTCTTCAAAATGTGCTCAACTTGTTGTCCAAGATGCTATCACCTCATTCTTCCACAAGTATGTGTGTTCATTTGTTGACTTGTTAGTCTCAAAATATCACAGTTCCGTCCTCCTTTCACTAGGAATCACTAGAACAATTATTATATTGAATTTTTTATTGTGAACGTTTTGTTTTCAATGATATGAGTGTTAAGGAAAAAGCGACGCAGTTTTGATGCCAGTCACCTTATTGATATCTCTGTATATGGCGAAGCGACAATAGTTGCCAGGTTCATTATGGATATGAAAGTAAATAAATTGTCTTAGTGAGAGCAGTTATTTAGTTCATTTTAGTAATGAATTATAATGCGTAAGCTCATTGTTCCATGTTTCAAGGTGTTACTGCGAAATGAGCCATTTCAATCGAATAATGGTCCTGCGATGATTCGTTGTCACGATACTAATGAAGTTACATCGCATAAAAACAGTAAACGAACTCTTCTATTCCTTCTAGGTAATTTATTCTATTTGGATCCGACGTGACATTTTTCTTTTAGTGGCATCGTTAACTATTGCATTACTACCGTTATCGGATCAATACTATTGTGGCAATGCAAAAGATCGACTGCCTATAAGCCTAGATAATTGTCAAATTTGCACTGGATTATTCAAAACCTTAAACCTCGAGGATTCCAAAATATACATGTATCTAGAATGGCTCATTTGCAGCACCGTAGCACTGAAAATGAAATTGTGTTTCATACGCATCGTGGCATTTCGCGTGAATTTCCGTGGTTTAATAGATTTCTTTTCCGTTTCGTAGGGGCCTTCTATGCTCTTTGTATTGGCACTGTAATAGAACCAAATTCCGTTGATCATCACTTTTCGTTGATTTGTGATCTAGTTGCATAAGTCGAATGTTTTTATGGAATTTTATTTCTTTTTTGATTAGTCATCCTACAAATACATTCACCAGATTCTGGAAGATCTGTAGATTACGCGCAAAAGTGTGTAAGCCATTTTTGCGGCAGTTCAAACACGGACACCACCTGGAAGATCGGCTGAACAATTTCCACCAGTTTACGTGCTGGTAGATACTTGCCACCAGCATTTGAAGGCCTATCTCCATCAGCAGGTTGGTGCTATAGTTTTCCATTACACAATATGGTTTTGACGAACATGATTCACGAATCTCCATCCTCGAGTCGTTGTCCATCGTATAATCTTTTCGCTTTCAAGCATATATATATATATATATATAGGTTAGCTCGTTACAGAAGAGTTTGTTTCTAGGGGCTTCATCTCGCCGAAAACACGGGTGGTATATTCATTGGAACAGGATCAGCCGATTTAGATGACGATCTCGATGAAGCAATCGGCCACAGTAGGATGTTTGGGTATGACCCTCGTGTTCTTTGAGAGTGCTAGTTCTCCGCATTTGTTTTTCGCACTAAGATCATTTGTTACCGTGTGAAGATAGCGACTTTTACCCAATGAAACGTTATGCGTCCGCGCCTTATGCGTCTAAATGGATTTTTGAATTACTGCTACGTTTTCCGACTAAGTATAATTCCGTACGGGCATAAATCTGGACTACCTGACGTTCAAAAGTGCTCGGTGGTATTTCAATCACTACTACCAATTACTCCAGATCTACCTTTTTCAGACAGCGTTTTATAGCTGTACTACTTCGTTTAAATACAGGGTAGAAAGAACGAGATCTTATTGTCGTTGTACTTGTCCTTTGAGAGTTTCATTTTTCCTCTAAACCTATCGTAAGAAGCGATACTTTCGTAATGATTTGATGTGCCTACGTTGTGTGCCAAGTTAAATGAATCTTCTTTCTGCTGTCTTCCTGCACACATGCCGGCGGATGTGTAAACCATATCTCTTATGAGTGGTCTTTTTGTGTGAGAAGGGTGAGAGGAAAAGTCATGGACGTTTGTGAACTAATGTGTTTGTGCTACTTGACTTTCAGTATCATTCTGTGGTGTGATCATTTTTGGACAGGTTAATGTGAACGCTTAGAAATGGGAGTCAGTCTTTTATTCAGTTTCTCGCGAAGGATTTTATGTACACCAAAAAATGGCACCGAAAGCCAAGTAGCAAAAACATACAAGTTCGTAACCTTTCGTCTCACCCTTCTCACTCAAAAAGATCGCTCATAAGGGATATGGTTCGCACAGCCACCACCGTGTGCACAGGATGACAGCAGAACGAAATATTTTTGAAAGCACAAAATAGGCATCTCCAATGTTTACAAAACTATCGCTCCGTATCATAGGATCAGAGGAAAAATGAAACCTTCAAACGACAAAGTACAAGACAATAAGATCCCGTTTATCTTACCCTCTAATTCAAACGAAATAAGTGCAGGTATAGAACACTGTTTGAAAAGGGTTGGTTGGAGGAATCGGTAGCAGTGATTGAAGTACCACCGAACACTCTTGAGCGTCAGGTACTCCCGATTATACCCGTATAGAAGTGTACCCAGTCGGAAAACATTATAGTAATTCAAAAATCGCGTTAGACGCATAAGGCGCGGACACATTATAGTGAAGATTTTGGAGTAAAAGTTACTATTCTCACACGGTAACAAATGATCTTAGAGCGAAAAACACTGAAGTGTTTTAGATTCATACCAAAAACCTTAAGATGAAGAGCAAATAAATGCCACGTCAACATGCGTGACTTCGGCCATTTCTCAAATTAATTTTTTAATCGGAGCCACATCCTCACAGCGCATAGTCCTCATGCATGCAAAATTCTGTGGGGCTGGTCTTTATACATAACATCTAGTGGACCATAGAAAACAACGAAGCATTATGTGAAATAAGCTGCTCACCATGCGATTGAAAGTTTGACTGTGTAAAATGTATATCACTCTGACTCTTTGGGGTTCTGAAGAAGACGAAAGCGTCAAAATATTTGCCATCACAGCCACCTGTATTGTGCTAGTTATCTGTACCAAAACAAATCATCTTTTATAACCTCAAAGCTGATGAATAAGGGAATTACAGCGTTATTCGATTAATGCCCAGGATAATAGATAGTCGGTCATGAGAAGTGCTAGTGTTATCAATGTTGAACACCTACAGGCGGGATCAGCTACTGAGAATATGTGATATGGTGTGTGCATCGCAGCAGGATGGGAGAGAGTGCTTGAAAATACAGGTTTGGTGAAATGTTGCGTTTTACAATGATAAATTTTTCCTTTCATTTTCCTTACGTAAAATTCTGTCACATGTCTTATTATAGGGTATCGTAATCAGTAGTTGGTAATATTTTTATCTTCTATTTTCGCAAACTCTTGGAAAGCTTTTTCTGTGTCTTTCCAACTGTGGAGACATTTTCTTTGCGAAGTTGTCGAACTGCTTGAAGAATAGTCCGTAGGCGCGAGTTATGGCGATATGGAGATTAGGCAGACCGCTGTAGCCCAATTCGTTGGGCTTTTGAAGAGTGTGGTGCGCAAAGTTTGGCTGCGCGCTGCCGTGCAAAATGATTGCGCTAACTTGATTAATTAACACATGCTGCAAGTGTAACACTATTCGGTACGTCTAATTGAATTGCTAAGTATTCTTCTCAGGTGTAATGGTTTTGCTGATTTTAGAAAGGTGGTGGATCAGACTGGCAGCGACCACCACAAAGTTACCATGCCTTTTTGTTGGTGCAATAATGCTTGTGGAAAGCACTTTAGAGGTTCTTTGCGACCCAACACTGAGCTAATTGTCACCGACTTTATATATTATCGACTTTTCGTCGCACATCACACCCTGGTCAAGAAATAGCTCGCAGTTGTTGCGTAAATCAAAAGAAAACGACACTTCAAAACGACGATGTTCTCAGTTTCTGATGAGTTCATGGAGCCCCACTTATCAAGTTTTTGAATTCGTCTTGAATGACGAACGACTATAGACTGGTCGACGTTGAGTTTTTCTGCCATTTCGAGTAGTCTCAAGCGCGTCATTTGATTGCTGCTCTCGATTAGTTGTGGTGAACTTCCCATGACCGCTTATTTAGTTTTTCATCCTCAAAGCTCTCGTCTCCTTTACAATACTTCTTCAAACACAACTGTACTGGACACTCGTTGGCAGTTCCTGGGTCGAATGCATTGTTAATGTTACAACTTATCTCTGCTGCTCTATATCAACCTTGAAGTCTCGAAAATGAATCTTGTTCCATATTGCTGAATAAACCCGCTATGATGTATAAGCGACGAGCGAATCACTTCAAGTGCGAAGCATGATATTCCTTTTACTCTAATAGGGCTCTATGTAAACCTTTCCAAAAGCAATTATAATACCAGCATTCTCGAAATCTGAACTATCACATAACTACCAATAATCTATCGAAAAGCCACTCACAGGACTCAACAGCACAGACAGAACACGCTGAGTGTGAAACATAAATGTCTTCTTTGCCACAGCGCAATAAAAAATTCACTTCCAAATTCGAACACAATATTGCAATTGTCGAAAATTGAAGCAGAAATTTTTTCTAGCGAGAATGACCCTCTAAAACTCGGGCACCAAATAGGTTTGGGTTTGTTCGGTCGATCCATGTTATCTATATCGATTAAGTGTTCACTGTGAAGCAAATATTGGGTTACAAGGTGCTATCAGACGAGACTTAGAGATATTACAAAGATTTAATCATCCTGAAACGGAGCCTTTATCACCTTTCCCTCGGACTTTTAGTGATTAATCGACAGCTCAACACTTTCGGGACCATGTGTGCCAGAAGTGATACTCAGGCTTTCGTAGTTTCCTCTTCGAGCACAAATTTTTTTGTCTTCAATACTCATGCGACAGCTGAACTAATAGTGTTCCAGTGCTATGGTTGATTTTTTAAAGCGCTTTCTTAGTGGCTTGTAACAACAAAGAGACAATTACGTTTTATCTTCGAAATGGCGTTTCTGCACTTGTACTTTCTTGGCTTCTGTATCAGACAAAGTTTTTTCACCTAAAGTTTCGATAGGCATTACATAGCTTGAGAAATAGCTCTTCTAACTGTATGCTTGATTTTTACAAGACCTTTTGTTGCCATGTAGTAACGGTAAAGAGAAATTACGCTTTGCCTTTGGAGCGCTCTGTGTGTTCTACTATCGGTCATATTCAGCTTTTTATTGGAATTTTAGTAACCAGTTGATAGACTAGTGAGTGCGGGGAAAACCTGACTTATCGAAGTACTAGCAAAAGTCTGAAATCTTTTTCAAGATGAATAAAAGCCCCAATTGAGTAATAAATTTGCACGAAGACCTATCACGGCACCATCCACCGAAACTAGATTGTTACTATTACATCAATAGGGCTACCGAATACTCAAGAGTTTGATTACCTAACACTGAGTCTTCAACTTTCCAAACACTTCACACGTTAAAGACTCATCAATAAAAAAATCATTAAAGCGACGTTTACATACTGTTGATACTGTATCAAAATACGTACGCCAATTAAGGACAATGAGACATTCTTCATTTGCATGCTGTTCTATCAATGAGTCAGAACTTCAAAAAGATTTCGAAGTTGCAGCTGTCTCTTCTCTGTGGTGATCCGTTTTCCATCGAAAGGCTTCTGACTGCTATGTTTGGTATGGAAAATGAAACATTAAGGATGATTTATGACGCGCGTCAAATAGAAGGTGAGAGGTAACTAAGATTATTTTTTCATTCAGACTTGTTGAGCTGCAGCAGAGATAGCCCCATATTCGCTGACTCCAATCATCAAAATCTACTATCTTCTGCTCATACATACTATACGTGAGCCGCGTGTGGCGCAGTGATTAGAGGTGCCCTGCGGCACACACGTAATCAGTGGTTTAAGCCCATACTCAAAGCTCACCTAGCCCTCCAACTCCAGAGTTGGCGAATTGTATGAAACTTTCATAGGAGGATATCATTACTGACTTTATACACTGCCTGGCCATCACGAGTTATTGTGAAGCTCAGATTTTCATTCAGTCGCTTCTAATGATGCTTGATCAAAACAAAATTATCGCGCATCCGTCAAACACTGATCAATGCCGACTACTTTGTCCTTTTAATGCATTAAATATACATATATATGTGCATGCATATATATATATACATACATCTATGTGCAACTCTCTCTCTCTATATATATATATACATATATATATATATATATATATATATATCCCTTTGCGGTTTGCGGACGGCACCATTTTTGGCTGTGGGGCGGCTTTGACGGCTACGAAGAGAGGCTGCCGGCGTCTGCTCCAAGGCTAGTATGGTAATTTTCTAATGAAATTTATACATTTCTCATTAACGAATAGGATTTCTTTGCCAATAAGTGGTCAAATATGGTAGAACAAACTTCAATAAGGTTGTTTTTATTAGAATAACGTAATTGCTCCATCTATAATTCACACTTTCAAAGAAAAAGACCAAGTATTTATAGCAGTGATATATTTGAAACCTTCATCGAACATTTCTATGATGTTCTATTTATGCCATTCCATACTTCCATCAAAATTTATCTTATATTTTTTTCAGTTTTTACATACTTTGCTGCACAAAGTACATGAAATTCATCGTACAAGCTGAAAACTGGAAAACAATCGATGGTTGGTTAATAATAGTGTTGCTTGTTGCGTGAGATCATTTAATTGATAAGTCACAGCATTTTTCCGATTTTAGTGCGCTCCAGATTCCCATTTCTCAGATCAATGCGTAATTTCGTTCGAATTCTCCACTCATAGCTATGGTATACGAAGAGGAAATGGAGTTATAGCGGTTCTTTCCCGTTATCCCCACCTTGCTTGAGGCCTTTCGTAAAAACGTATTTTTCAATTTTGTTAGATTTTTGGTAAGTATACCATAACTAAAACCAAGTGAATTTGAACGATGTATTGTGTTTCTTGATAGGCCTGATTTTTTTGCTCTATAACAGTCGAAATAAGATTTGCTCCGCATTCAAGCACTTCTCGCCGGATAAGTTTTTTTTCGTAAGGAATTTATAATCATTAGATCAGGCAAATCTAAGAAATCCGAACACTTTACTTGGTTTTTAGAAAGGGCTCCTTATAGCGCTGTGACAGCTAAACGAATATCAGTTTTCGGAAACTTGGATCACTTTCGATGTCCTCATCTTTATTTGACCGCTTGAGAACGATTTTTCTGATACTTCAGTAGTTCAAAATTTCGCATGATAGCTGGATAATTGAAGCTCGTGAATTTTGTAGGTATGATCAACAAGAATTCATTTATTTGACCGCCTATTGCGGTGGTATGATGTTACATTAAACCCATTTTTGCACACCACCCTACATTATCGGGATCTATTGGGAATTAGATTGGGAAATTGGGAAATGTAGATCTAGATCTATTGAGAAATTTTGTCTCGGCTGTTACAACGTAAAATACAAGACATTTGAGGAATTGAATTTTGCTTGATCTCAGCTATTGAAAGTTTTAATAGTTTAACAGAATAGGTCTTTTATAGAAAATACGAAGGCTCATGCGCGCAATCCCTGGAACGCGGTTCCATGCTACAAATTTCCCCGAAAGTAAGAATTTTTAAAACAGTTGAGCGTTATTCTTCTTAAAAATACGTTACGAAGGTTCTTTCAAAGATAGTTTAAGTTTTTTTTGTGTAAAAAAGCTTATAAGAAATGAATTCTGACCATTTGACTCCAAAAAATTCGCTAAAAACTTGAAAATTACGTTGCGATTGCAAAACGTCATCTTTTATTTATTATTAGAGCGTGCTGTGGAATTATTTCTGAACAACAGGCTTAATATTAGAATTACAATTTTTCAAGCTATCGGTTGACTGCAAGGAAAAAAATTGTTCAATAACCTCTGGAAATATGCTTCTCTTTCGCAAGGATGTGGTTGTTTTCTTCGAAATAGGAAAGATTTTATTGAGCATCAGCTTTAATCTATCTAAATTATTCATACAAAAGTATCATCGGCGACGCTTCATCATTTCTCGATGATATTGTTTTTCTGAGAACTTAGTTATCCGAATTTGTATTGGAGTACGCACCACTCTTCGTGACCGTCCGCACGGCGCGTCCACCTGAGGGTCATAATGACACTCAACGCCCGCAAACGGATATAGAAGTCCTTCAACAATATAAACTTAGTCTGAAAATCGGCATCTTTCAAATTATCAATTGAGCACAAAAACATAGTTCAAAAAGAAAGAAGAAAGTGTCATGTGACAACTGAGAGTAAGTTTGTTCTCCACAGGATGTGGTTCTTTCGTTGAATCATAGAATGGCTTCCAGCAGATGAACGTTTCCTTCACTATAAATTCCTCTATAGAATTCTCTTTTGTGATTTTTTATCACTCGATGCTTATAAAGTGTCCTCAGAACCTCAACCAACAAATAAGTTTTTACTTCCATAGAAGCGCGTGATGACACGAACCCATCGCAGCCCGCCGCGGGGTCGCGCGCGCGGCGTACGCCAGGTACCGAAAACGGCACGTGTGGTCGTCAAATGGATGTATAAATAACGCGAGGTTATATGAAGCCATGTAAAATCGATGTACGATTAATCTTCATATCATAGAGCTAAAGACCGTACCTAATGAGATGCGTCTGTGGCAGCGAATGTTGCATGACGACAAGTCGTTTTATGACTCGATAAAGCGATGAAGTGATTATGAATGAACGATCGTATGGCAGGAGTAACAACAGCAGTAGAGTGGCGAGGAGTAGTAAGAAGGGCGTGACATCGATCAAATCATGATGCAAGGTCGTATACAGTAGGAGTCGGCGGTGAAATACCACCCCCCTCCCCCGCCCCTCAAAGATTTGTACCGAGAGTGGCATCCAGTGGGCATACGTATCCGCTGCGTGGTGATTGTATATTGAACTGGATGCTTTGTCCTAAGTGGCAGGCAACGCATAGCGCATTATGATATGCTCCGCCACCGTGTGAAATGCTCCCTTTTCCCTGCAGCTTAGTTCCACGTATCAACGACAACAGTGCGACCTCATATAGAGAAAGTGCAAAGCTAATAATCACGATTAATCTTTGAAAGGATTAATTCCGTGTAGAGAATGCCTGAGCGGTGCAGTACCTCAGTAGTATGACAGAAAGAGCAGGAACCCGATCGTCCGAGGTCGACAACGAGCATTATCCCTAAATGGTCGATATTGTTAGTCTGGCTGTTGTAAACCGAAAGAATGATAAGTAGCAACAAAGCCATGCGAGGGTTGTTATAAATTGTATCGGTTGCATAGCGAGCTCGCCAATCTGCTGGAAGGTTCATAGTCGTACGTGACTATTTATAATGAAAAATTGAAAGCGCTTTAACATGGCTGTCTTGCAACTCCATAGTAAATTACGCTCAATTAGCATTAAACCAACAGACTAATGGGTAAAATTTTTGGTAAGTCAGAAAGTCATAGCTACACTTGTATGCAAGTTCAACTATCCTCATGTGTAATACTCTGAAAGATAAAAAACGAAGTGGTGTGCTGGGTTATGCGCGACTTGTGTTTCGTTTCCGCTA
Organism: Parelaphostrongylus tenuis; assembly: GCA_019055375.1. Classification (NCBI taxonomy): domain Eukaryota; kingdom Metazoa; phylum Nematoda; class Chromadorea; order Rhabditida; family Metastrongylidae; genus Parelaphostrongylus; species Parelaphostrongylus tenuis. The sequence continues at coordinate 93,459 of JAHQIW010003716.1, forward strand.
ATCATCAGAAACGCGACGTCGAGTCCTGTGAGTTCATTCTGTGCGTCGTGTAATAAAATGTTACAATAGACTTTGCTTATTCATTACAGACGCAAAGGTATCACACTTTTGATGATATCATTTTTTACTGTTTTTAACGAGAAGATAATTAGGGGTATCTTGTCCGCTTAAACTCTTTTTTATCACTCCCCTCTCCCTCTTCATCTAACAGACTAACTAATTATCAGCTACGGTGTGCTCAGTGTACGTTCTTTTTGGTGTTCAATACTGAGCAAGGAAACTGTGCAAGATTTTTCGAGACCATCATGTTGCAGATGAGTACAAACAAATCTTTTTTTTACCAACTAGGTTGTGTTCTATTAAAAATTTCAATTCTGGTAACGTTTTTCGGCACAGTTATGTGTAATAAAGATAACATCAAAATGATTACCAAGTAAAGGTAGATGATGCAAAAAGTATACAGTGTAACAACAATAAATAGCAACGGTAAAACTCAAAAATTTATCTGCCCTACTTTCAGGCGGATTGACAATGATGGTCACTAACAATTTTTCCGAGCTTTCAGATAGCTGATGCTTTGGTTTTAGCAGGTATTATACCGGTCGATGTGCACTTCAACGAGAGACAGTTTTCTATTGACTTGCATACCTGCGCTTACCACTCTTGGCTCACTTCTACATCTTGCAAATCTATTGATGGTCATATTGTAGTGTACTCTGCCAGGTATGCTTTTAGGAACATCAAATGTAATCAGCCTAATGACTGCGAAGCAATCTTGTGGAATTCAACTATAGTTTCATAACAGCACACAAATAGAACATATGTTATGAAATCCGTTCACATATGGTATTATGTAGCGGAACACACACTGAAAAGCAATCAAGAACACGTTTCCATTTTTTCAAGTAATGTTAGGATTAGAGCACTTGTTTATTTCTCAATTATACAATTTGGTACATTTAACATATGCAAGGTCTGCTGTTTTATTCACAAGTTCTAGCGAATTTCTGTTCAATCCAATTCAACAATCTATGCCAGTTTTATCGGTGCTTTTCCGTTATCTTGACCCTATTTGCAGCTTCAATAGAAACGTACTCTTTCCTTTTATCTGAGGTGTAGGAAATCATTCGATAGCACAAATCAATTGAATTTGAAAGGTATACTTAAACGGCTTTATTTTGGCATCGTATCAGTCGAAGTAAAATTTTGTTTCACATTCGAGGTTTTTCGCCGGATAGAAGTCTTTTCATGACCAACTTTTGATTAGCAGACAAACGAATTTTACCGATATCAGCGGTATATTTGCTTTTTGAAAAGTACTTCCAAGAGCTTTGTAACGCTCAAAAGAAGTTTAGTTTTCATAATGATGTTATGTGCACCCTTTGGAGGCAAGGCGTTTTCTTAACTTATTCGGATTTCTCTGTAGCGTAGTCGATAGCTGAAATCTAGGTGATCCCAATGATTTACTTGTGTTCTAAAGAAAACCTTACGAGGCGCTGTAACAGCCAAAATAAAATTATGTTTCACTCTTGTGGCGTTTCGACGCATCTTTCGCTGGACAGAGCATTTTTTTGGATTTTTAGTAACCGATCAATAGCGTGAATTCTGCTAATTCTAGTAATGAATTTTTTCATAGGACTTCTTAGCGATCTGTAGTAGTCAAAAGAAAATTAGGTGCCGAGCTATGCTACACCGGTATGTGGATAGGACTTTGCAACATTGGCGTCAGCCCAACGAGCCATTTCAACATTCGCCATATTGGGTAGGTCATTGCTTGCACGTCAACTGCCTTTCGGCTGTCCTCTAGTTCTACTTCGAGTTCATTCAATCATGAACATTTTTACTTCGACAACCATTGAAAAAGAGCCATCGTGCTCTTACAAAAACGTGACCTATTACAGTCCAAGCGTCTTTGCAAGGAAGGACATTAAATGAAGCTTCACTTTTTTTACAAATAGTTTTGCAATGTTACAAGCATAGGTGTCGCGACTAGGTCAACATTGGATTCAGGGAATTGGTTCGAGAGGACTCATCTTACCTCCGTTACTGCTCCTCGTTTCTTTCACAGACGGACTGAAGAGTCAACGTCAATTAAATAGTGCAAGAAAAATCTGGGCATGAACAACAGCTCAGAAGTGAACCACACCACAGTACTGGACTGAAATAACTATTTTTTCAAATCACTCTCGGATGCAGCTAAATTTTTTGGCTTCCTGGAAGTGATCATTATTTTGGTATGAGTTTGTCAATCTATGAAACACAATAAATTAATTTCAAAAGATTTTTTTTCAAGGAAAGAGGCCATGAACGTGTAGAGAAAATTCAAAGTATCAGAGACAGTGTTGACAGTGCTGATTTTCGTCAAAAAATTCACATGCGATTCGTGCCGCAGATTGATATATACATTTCGTACACACACACTAACTGACAAGAAGTGATCACCGAAACTCAATTTTATTTCGGCTGTTACAGCTCTCTATAAAGTTCGTTCCAAAAGCCAAACATGCCTTCAATGTGAAACAGAATTTTTCTTTGACTGTTACACAGCTAAAAACAAGTTATTTGAGAGATAAAATATATCGTTCAAATTTTCATAAAGGCGAAGAATGCGTTAACGAAACCTCATCGAGATCGAGATAACGGAAAAGTACCGTTTTATTTGAAGAAACATCAGTAGTACTCAAACCGATTTTCACCTACATTCGCTGCAAATAGTTAGCATTTTCTGTCCAATTTGCTACTACTTCTAGAAAGCGTGCTGTTCATTCACTAATCCTAGCAAATTCTTGTTCAATCCAATTTAGTATTCACAAGTAGTTTCATTAAAGAAAATCTAAGTAGTGTTTACCTTTCTAAAACCACGTACCGTCATTGTACAAGGACTTTTTCGTGACATCGTCGTCGAGCACAGATTTTTCATTAGACTTCAGTAATCATTCGACTGCTGGGAGCATTGCGGTTCTCATGTTATGATTGTTTTTTTCAAAGTGTTTTTTGTCACCTGTAACAGCGAAGAGAAAGCGTAATTTTCTTTTTAGTGTATTGTATAATATACACTTGTGTTTACTTGGCTTACATCAATGATAAAACATTTTTTTTTTCTAGTTGCTTATTTTTTGGCGAATAATGAAGGTGTAATCCAAAAATACATCTTTGTTGATGCATGAGTTTTAAAAAAAGCTCATATGGTGTGACTTTTAGTACGCAGTCGTAATAAGCCTTGATCGAGCTTACATTCGTCGATTTATGGAGTACTTATTTGAAGTAACTGCATCTTCCTAACCCATATTTTTCAACCCTTCCGCAAATACTGTTAATCTTCTGCTTGAAATATTTATTCAGCAATCACTATTGTGCAATCGCCACTGATCATATGTAATTCTCTCTGATAGCAGATAATGTCTTTATCTTATCTTTAGGCGAGTTATTGAGTGAAAATATCTCATCTCATAGTTTAGGTAATTTTGCCAAATGAATTGGTACCCATTGAAATGATAGTACCATTGAATCTCTCTCATCTTAGACTCTTCTATATAATTCCAAAAAAAAAGAATGCTTTAATCTGAAACGAGGTTGATACGCCAGGGTCATACACCGGTGCTTCGGAGGTTTCGGCTACACCGGTGCTTTGGAGGTTTCGGCCTCCTCGTCAGTGACCCCCGCCCCACATTCAGCCCTGCATTGAAACAAGGAGGGAGGCGTATGTGGTGATGGCACAGTGTACAATGACACTGGTCCATCACCACCTCTCAGTCGATGGATTTTTGCTGTTAGATCAAAACTAATTCAAAAGATCAACTGTTTTTGAAACCCCGAAAAGAAAACATTCGATACAATTCCTTGCTTCAATGCAGGGCTGAATGTGGGGCGGGGGTCACTGACGAGGAGGCCGAAACCTCCGAAACACCGGTGTATGACCCTGGCGTATCAACCTCGTTTAAGCTTAAAGCATTCTTTTTTGGAATTATATTGAATGTTTTTTTCGGGGTTTCAAAAACAGTCGATCTTTTGAATTACTCTTCTGTATTTTTGACATTCGTTGCTATTACTTTTTCTTACTTGGCCAGAAATCTTCGTTTTAACAAAATAGCGGTACTATGCTGGTGCTATGAGTAATTCTACGGGCTCTTGCAATGTCCAAGTCATCATTTTATGATTTTATTGATATTCAGCTGTCTCACTGCCCGTATTTCTTGCAGAAGGCCTGCTTCATTCGCTCATGCTCGATCTGCGGTGTCACGTGTGCTCGATGAAGAGTGCTTCACGCTGGCTGGGAAAGCTATTCTAATTGTAGCTGTGTTGCACAATGATTCCAACGATGAGGTGAGTATTGCATTTGTCCATTCTCACCTGCTGATGCTTATCGTTTCCGCTTTAAGTATCGACATTGATCCTTGCTAGATGTTGCGCTCAAATCATAATTCACACATAGTTTCTTATAACTTCAAATCAGTAGCAAATCAAAAGTCACACGACATTTTGAGGCGCTGGGACTTCATCTGTTATTTTTACTTTCAGACGTTCTCTTTCTGTTTCGAAGTCTTCAAACTTGCATCATTTGTATCACCTGTCGACCCGCTGAACGTCGAGTGACTCGAGCGGGTATCACCAACACTTCTATTTTTCCCTATCGCGTGCAAGAGTAGCTTAGTGGGTCCTCCTCCCTCTAGGTATTCCCTGACCATCATATCTTTCTTCTACAGCTTTCGCCAAGAAATCGGACCAACGGGTCGGTGGTCTTTCTGTAGAGCGCTTGATGTCCTCCAGTCGATAACGGCTCTCGTCCAACGGTTGTCGTTGAAGCGCATCACGTGTCCGGCCCACCTTATTTTCGATATCCTGGCTTGTAGAACGGCGTCTCTGATTTTTGATCGTTGACGTAGGTCGGAACTTCGGATCCCTACTCTCATTTTCGAGATACGGGATACTCCTAGCATCGACCTTTCGACTGCGCGTTCGACAGCGCCAAGTGATCTTTCATCCTGCTTACGTAGCTAGCAAGTTTCTGCTGCATACATTAGGGCAAGGATAGTAGTCGAGTCGAAAAGGGTGGGCACGGAGTCGGATGTTCTTTGTCCGCTTCACTACATCTTCGATTCTCTTGAACGTCCACAAAGCCGCTCGTTTCCTCCTGCTCAACTCTGGAGCTAGATCGTTCATCATGTTGATTTCACGACCTAGATAGACGCAACTGGAGCATTTGGAAATGTTCGTTTTGTTGCACATTAATGGAACATTCGAAATCTATTCGTGCCTCATGCACATCGTTTTAGTTAGATTTAGTTGAAGACCAATCTTTCCACAGGCGTTGTCGAAATCGGTCAACATTTATTCCGCTTGGCTGATGTTTGGTGTTATGAGAACGATATGTCAGCAAAGCGAAAATGGTTTAACTGTCGACCGTCAATTTTCACTCCCATATCGTCCCATTCTAATGTTCGCATGACGTTTTGTAGGGTGGTAGTGCATAATTTTGGCGAAATTGTATCGCCTTGTCAAGCCCTCTTCCTACGTCAATGGTGATATTGTTGTAGAATGGAGATATTTTGGTCGTGAAATCTTTATAAAGCTCACGAAGGATCATTATGTACCGAGTAGGACCCACTAGTTAGCCAGAGCCTCTACAATCGCTTCTGTTTCCACTGAATCAAGGCTTTCTTCCGATCGATGAAAGTGAGACAGATTGGTTGTTTGCAATCACGCGAAACTTCAATGAGTCTTGTAATCGTGTAGATGTGGTCCATGGTACAAAATCCTTTTCGGAACCCTGCTTGTTCGCATGGCTGTTCTCTTCGTCCAGTGTTCTGTCAATCCTGTTTAGGATGACTCGAGTAAAGAGTTTATAGACAGCGGACAGCAAGCAGATCGCGCGATAATTGCCTATGTCGTGAAGGTCTCTCTTTTTGAACAACAATACGGTCTTGCTGGTTTTCCATTGAATGAGGACCTTGCATTCTGACATGTAGTGAGTTAAGAGCCGAGTCAGGGTGTTGGTGGGAAGTGGCGGCAGGTTCTTTAGGTGTTCTGGTCCAATCTTGCCTGGACCCGGTGTTTTGTTCTTCACCGACGATATGACATGTCGGATTTCGTAAGGGAGGAATGATGAAACGACCTATTCGTCCTCTTTCAATTTATATGACGATAAGAGGACATGGCTAGCGAGAGATCCAAGTAGTATTGGTGGATGATTTTCTCCATAGCCCTTCTGGAAGCTCTAAGTGTCCCGTCAGAGCATCGGAGTGCAATCATCTTGGTCTTATAATTGGCGAAGCCTAGCTGGGCTTTGCGAATGCTCTTACCAGCTTCTGCCATAATTGCTGCTCGTCTCTCTTTGAGGTCTTCTTTTATCGCTTCTCTGCAGCATTTCGCAAGTTCGGGCGTAAGGTTTCGGTTGCCTGTAGCATGTGCGATTCCACGTTGACGTATCAGCTCGAGTGTCTGCGGAGACAAGCATCTCTCCGTAACCTTAGACTCTCGGCTTTCATAGCGCTACATCTTCTTTGATGTTGTCGACAAAGGTATCTTCCCAAGAGCCGACTGATGATTTGAATACATCCCAGTTTATGGTAGTTTTGGGACTGCGTTGTTCAAATTTAGCGGCTTTCTCTCCTCTCCGCGAAAACGGAACGTTGCGCGAAGGAATCGATGGTCTGATCCCGTGTAGCAAACTCACGAACAACGGCGATATCGGTCAGGCAAAACCTTCGATTTACTAAGATGTGGTCTATTTTGGTATGGTACTTTCCATTGGGAGACTCCCACGTCCATCGCTGAGAGTGAGGCTTTTAGAATTGTGAGTTACCATGGATGGTTTGGGTGGTAAACTCTGATAAACCTGATAAACTCAGATAGCCTCTCACCATGTTCATTCCATTCTAGCCCGTGGGTCCCAATTTGACGTTCTTCAGACGTTCTTCTAGGTCCAATTCTTGCATTAAAATCTCCAACAGTGACCTTGGAGAACGTATGATCTTCTCTGAAGAATTTTTCAAGGTCCATAGAGAATGCTTCGACTTCGCCTTCGTCATAGCTTGATGTTGGTGCGTAAGCAACGAAGAAGGTCCAAGCCGGCATAGAACCACATTGTTTCAACCGTAATCGTCCGATACGGGTGTTAGTTGTTCAAACGAGTCGATGCTCACGGTCAAATTCGATTTGACGAGGACGCCAACGCCGCCGACACCTCTGCTATCGCACTTCCAAGAAACAGTTCTTCTCCGGTGCCATAAATAGCATGAAAAGGATGGCGTCTTCTCGTCTCCGCCATGCCAATGACATCGCACCTTATCCTTCTTGCTTGGATCAGTAGATCTTCTACAGCGGATTCATGAGCAAGGGTTCTTGCATTATAGGTACAGATAGTCATTTCAGTCCCTTTGATCTTGGCAGCCTAGTTTGGCCCTGAGATATTAGCAGCCTCTCCGTACTCGTCCTACCTGGCGCTGCCGTACCAGGGGCTCTTTCGGGGTCAGGGTAATGAGGCTCATATTTTTTTTTTACTGTTTTGAGCATTTTATACCCAACGTATAGCTTGCTAGGCTCTAAACGTGGCGGCCGAGTACTCACGAGCACTTGCCAGTCTTTCTCAGAGGAACGGGAGGAGCTTATTTGTTGGAGGCGAGCTTTTGGCCGACTGGACTCACAGAAGTAGAGTTTTGTCAAGTCAGCGCTGCAGAAGTCAAGGAGCTCATCCCTTGAAATCACTTGCTTCTCTGGGAAGCACACGGTCGCTTTTGATTCACGTTTATTCCCCTATCCATCACCTGGGGACGCGCCACGTGTCCTCGCGACTAACCGGGCGGTATACCTCAAAGAGGTAGCTTGCCAGTCTCTCTCGGAGGGGCGGGAGGAGAACTTGCATTATAATGAATTATTCGAGGTCCAAACTTTAGGAATTTTACAAGCATTCGAATCACATTGGTGTGAAATTGAACAATATAATCTCACAGTGTATTGTGAGCCTTTAATAAGGTCTATATGAGAACTTATACAGTGCAAGATACGTGTTTCGGCTTTACAACCTCGTCAGTCACACGGTGCCTTTTCGATCAGTCAGTTCCTAGGATCTAGCCCTGTTGAAAGATCTCTGAGGAACTGACTGAACAAAAAGATTTAGCATTAGATTCCTAACAATGAATTTTTGCAGGGAGCGAATTTGCAAGTTGTGGAGGGCTCTGAGCTTGCGACAAGCGTTGGAGCATCGTTCATCACCATATCACCGGATTCGCATTGCTGTGTAGCCGTTGAACTGGCTGAGTTCTTTGTACGCGTTCACAAAAAGGTCTCGACACCTTCCTCACCTAATATGACCTGCGGGAATGATAGGTTAGATTCTATTATCATAAGCAATCAACATCTTAAACCACATGTAACGACAATCAATATCATATTGTTTGAAACGTTCTCTATTTTATTCCCACTGTTTCCATTAGTGTGTATGTGTATGTGTATGTGTATGTGTATGTGTATGTGTATGTATGTATTGGTGTGTGTGTGTGTATATGTGTGTGTGTTTAATAGTGTATGGTCTTCTATTTTAGAAATACATTAAGCATGTGAAAAAGAATTTGATTCATGTAGATGCCTATACCTACAATTTGGTTTTGTAAGTTGTGAAAAATGTTTCAGACCTTACATAAACACATATAATACGCTCTTCCTGCGCTATCGAAACTCCATTTCACTTCTCTTTAGCTGAGTATCACTGATTTCGTGAACCTTAACTCATCAACTTTTGAAGTGATACAAGTCCATTACCACAGTCGTATAGATGCATGTGGTGAAATTACAATCTTCAGCTTAAAACCTTGTGTTCGTGGCCTTTTCTGTTTGATATGTCCGATCGCACTCATGTGCAATGATAACGGCTGAAAATATGATGTTATCTTCATTGATACAATCCCTGTATACTTTCTGAGTGCGATATTGAAGAAGTGAAGCACATTTCCGAATTCATGCTACATTTACACTTCAAGAAGATTTTTACTGTGATAAGATGAAACGGCATAATTACACTTGATCATAGTGGTATGGCCGCAAAGCGCGCTTTCACCTATACCAATTCACACTGTATATCTTGTTCTCTTTTAAACACAGTTTGTCGCAAATAATCAAGTGACAACTTGTTGAGAGGACAACTTTTTTTTTGATTCAGTCGGGATTTTACACCTACATCTCAAGGGATAACGTTCGATTACAGAAGTTTCAAGAGAAAGTTTTATGTAAAGAAATAAAAACTTCCAAAAGCGTGCCTTCTAGATTTCACACTCTTTCGTGAATGCTTAAAATTTTATCTCATAGCCATAATTGATCTTCTACTCATCGTTTTACACGACACCTCGCGTACATTATAGACAATACATATATGTATATAATATGTACATTTATTTATTTGTAAATATGTACATATAGATGCATTTATGCGAATATATGTATATGTATGTATATGGAATTAAATATATATCTATATGACTCAGTTCTTTTTTTGACTAGTAGACGCGAGATTGTTAATATACTTTATAATACAGTGTAGTTCAATAATATAATGGTTACGCTTTGGCGGTGTTGCCTCCTTCAAAGCAATGAGGTCAGATTGACGTGTAATTTATTCAGAGGTAGATTCATAGGCTATCAGGAGCAAAGTTCTGTTTCAACTACTTACCTCAGCAGTCCCATAAATAGTCAATCGGCAACGCTCTTAGCTATAATTTTGACTTGTGCAAAATTGTTCTGTATCACACTATTAAATGAACAAAAGGTTTTGGGAAATTTCAAAAGTTTCATTTTTTGATATCTATGTGTCGTTTTTATTTATGGTTTGGCATATATATATATATATATATATGTATATATATATATATATATATATATATATATTCTTTTTATTTAACCCCTTATAGCGGTGGTATGATGTTCGAAATATAAACTCAATGATGTAGAGCGATGTGCAAAACTGAACAATGAAAGGATATACTGAAATTTGAGCGTGGTCTAAACAAAGCACTCGAAATAAAGGTATAATCATGATGAAAGTACCAGCCAATGAGCAATCGAGTGCACAACACTCTGGGTTAGGTGAAGGTTTCACTTGACATAGAGTATAAAGCGTACGTCGTCGATGACTCTTTATAAGGAGTGTAAGGCTCCCGAGAGAACTGACTATAAAAAGATCGAAAGACGACGGGTTCTGTCCGGCTGATGAGTCTGTAAGGACGAAACACGTGTATCGGGCTGTACAAGAGCCCTTACCAGACCACATGACAAGTTGGCTCAAATATTAATGAAAGGATGTATTGAAATTTGAGTGTGGTCTAAACAAAGCACTCAAAATAAAGGTATAATTATGATAAAAGTACCAGCCAATGAGCAATCGAGTGCACAACATTTTGGGTTAGGTGAAGGTTTCACTTGACATAGAGTGTAAAGCGTACGTCGTCGATGACTCTCCATAAGGAGTGTGGGGCTCCCGGGAGAACTGACTATAAAAAGATTGAAAGACGACGGGTTCTGCCCGGCTGACGAGTCTTTAAGGACGAAACACGTGTATCGGGCTGTACAAGACCCCTCACCAGACCACATGACAAGTTGGCTCAAATATTAATGAAAGCGGTGCTTTTTGTGCCAGAGAAATCCATGTGGTAGCTACAGGCCTTGTGCTTGAGATTTATGTACAAAGTTTAATGTGCTGAGCTTACAAGAGGGTTTAAAAGTGATTAGTTTGCATGCCACTTTGACCTCTCTAGGCTATTGAGAAGACGAAATCGCAAAAGCGCCAACTGTGCTGAGTAAATAGTTCAATATGAGCCTTCTCTCTTCCAAAAAGTTTAAAACGCATCATGAAACGTTTGCACAATTTTTTTTAGTTTTAGAAGCTTAACAGTTATGTGTCCATCGCATTTTACACAAGATGATAAGTAACCCACCAATAATGGCGTCAAAATTTGAGCTCATGTGAAGTAGAGGTATCAAGGTTTTACACGAAACACCGTGGATGAGAGTCATGTGGGACTGCGAGAACCTTTAGATCATATGTTTTCATCTATATTTGACGTTAGAAGAATGGTAAATTTGCTTTTTTTTACAAATTAATATTTATTTGATTTAACTTTTGTCAGTAAATCTGGCAAGCACAGTAGAGTTTACGGCTCATTGCAACGTGGTGGAACTTCGGCGCCTATTATGCATACTTGCAAAATCTTTTAGTTCAACATTTTTCTTTGTGGCTGTTTTTCTGTAATGCTCATTGATACTGTATTACAGTCTTCGGTGCACAAGCATCGACCAACGTAATGATGGTTGTTTTCGAGAAAATTCGTGCAGTATGCATGATTCATATTCGAGAAATCGTGAGTCAATATACCTTTTTTGTTTTCAGAAAAAGCCGGTATGTCCTCTCCATGTTAATATTTTGAACTTCGTGTACAAAATATCTTGTCAGTGGATTGTCAGCCTATTTTACTCATCTGCAGATAATGGATGGCGGTTGGACATTCACGATCAGAATAGGTTCTTAAGAGAATTGAGTGGTGAGCAAAAACATGGGCCTCAGGAGGGAATCGCACCCGCGTTTCACCCTATCCGGGAACGCGTGCTCTACCTCTACACCACCAAAAGTGGGCCACAACTCATTCTTCAACATTTCTATGTTAGCTATCAGCCACCAATCTTCAACAGGTTTCGTCGGCTACGCAATTTCGCTTTATAAACCCCAGTTGAGGTGACAGCCATGTGATATGTAACACTTATGATTTCTAATGTTTTTGACTGCATTTTTCGCAGTGCTACGATGTTTCCTATACACCTAAGAAATAAAGTGGCGAGTTGTGGTGGTGCAGTGGTAGAGCACCGTTCCCGGATAGGATGAAACGCGGATTCGATTCCCGCCTGAGGCCATGTTTTTTCTCACCACTCAAGTCTCTTAGAAATATATGAATAATCATAACACTGCGAAAAATGCAGTGGAATACTAGAATATTTCGAATATTCGTTATCACAATGGCTATCAGCTCAACCGGATTTATTAAGCGAAATCGCATACCCGACCAAATCTGTTAAAGGTTGGTGGCTGATAGCTAACATAGAGTTGTTGAAGAATGAGTGGTGGCGCAAATCAGATTAGAATTATGATTTTACAATCATAGATAGGAGAATGTTTTGTAGATTATGGATATTAGAGTTTTATTACAGAATAATAAAATTTAGAAGGGACTTTGCATTTTTTTGGGACGTTGTTCGTGGGCTGCATTCCTTTCTCTATGCCCTCGACGAGTTCTCCGTCTGTTATGACTAACTGATTTGAACCTTCATTATTCTCCTAGATTCTTGAGTTAAGACGTGGTTGGTAGATGCTTTATTTAGAGTTATCGTTTTGACTCTTTTGCCGTTTCCTGAGCTATGTAGATCCAAGTTGATGGTTCCAGGTGATAGTTAATGCCTTGTGGATGTTGGTTGCATCATCGAGTCAGATCTAGTGAATGTAGCACCACTCCGATGAAATTCTTACTTTCGGAAGTGCCTTTTTGTAGATGATGGATGTCAATCAACCACACAGTCTTCCCCCGACGAGCAACGCATACAGTCATTGGGGTACTTGTCTATTGTATGGCAGCAAACTAATATTCGACCGCTTTCGCTGGGCAAGAACTTTTCATAAGAGTGTTAGTAATCATTAAAAAGCTTGAGTCTCTGGCTAGCGCGATACATGGCCGGTTTTCTGAAGTTTTTTTTTTTCTATGTCGAAAAGAAAGCATTTGTGTTTCACATACGCGTTTTTCTCACAAGACAGAGCTTTTTCTCTAGACTGTTTGCAATCATCCTATATTGTAAGATTCAACGATTCCAATGTTGTGCCTATTTTATGGAAAGACAACTTTCTGTGGTGTAGCAGGGCAAATAAGATTGATCTACATACACGTGCATGTGTATTTTGGATAATCTACGGGGTATGGGAGCGGAGCCAGGGAGGCCGTTCAAACACGACTATTGATTGCGCTTTGGCGGCTCACATTGAAGTGCGATTTTTGTTATTTAATTAGGAATTATGGTTTTTTCTCGTTATATGGGAGCGAATGAAAAACCGACCTCACTCGCTGGAGAAGAGGTTTGCATAGGGCTGTTACTAATCATTCGAAAACTCAGACTTTGGCTAGAGCTCCACATGGCTGGTTTCTTATGACACTCATTTATAGCGCCACGAAATTCAAAATGAAACTATTTGCGAAGTCGTATTTTTTTCTTATCACGCTTATATTTAACCGGACGAAACTCCTTCCTCAGGGTGCTAGTACTTATTCGGTAGCACAAGTTTCGAATAACTCAAAAATATGTTTCTTTTTTGGAAAAGCTCTATGAACAGCGCTCTAGGAGAAAGAAAAGATTTGTGCTTCACACCTTGCTAGACAGGGCTTTTTTGGACTTTTAGTTATCATTTCATAGCGTAATATTTGGTGATTTCAACGCTGGGCTTTTTTTTTCTAGAAAGACCGTTTCTGTGCAGTGCAGCATGGAGATATGCCATCAGCCAAAGAGCGAGTTGATTGATGATCGTGTAAAAACGGCCGCTTCCGCCCTCGCCCCACGCTCAAAACCCGAACGATTAAAATACCTTTCCGCGTATGTGAATTAATCTTATTTTTTCTGTTGCACTGCAGAGAAACAGTCTTTGGAGAACATAAGCAGAGCGTTGGGAGGTAAAGTTTGCATTTATTGCTAAATAAAGAACAAGAACCGCAGTTGGCGTTTCACAGTTGTTAGAATCGTGGCGATATCTATTGGCATGTATTTTACTCACTATGTTGCAGAGTTAGCTTCGGCAGCTTCGTAAATGTATAAAATGTTAAATTACTGATATATGCTAAACTTAGCTAAAATTACTTATAGAAAAGATCATCTGATGCGTAAGTTGAGCAGTACGGTACCCAAAAGGGAATCTGCCACTTGTATTCATGGTTACTTGAGTTTAGATTCAACCGATACACTGCTATCACCGCCGGTAAGTGGTGAGTTCACGCTTTCTACAAAACCGTTTAAAAAGCTGATATCTTCTTCTCCGGCATTGCCTATAAGGAACTCACCATCAGTGACAGGCATTGACTACAGGTACGTCGAATGATGGTTGTCGTGTTTCATGATTTAACATGAGTCATCGGTCAACATAATTTTAGTTCAAATGTTCTGCAAACTCGTCATCAGGTAGTACAAGTGATTTCTCCTCCTTGTTTGCCCATTTCTTCTTACCCACCACTACATTCAGCACCTGCCGCACGGCAGATATTAGACGTTTCTTCAGAGTATTCTGTTGTTCAGGTAAGAGCTTTAATTGCCCACTAATTTTTGGAGGAAATTCTGAATTGGCTTGAAGAGGTAAAGTGAGGAAGTGGGAAAGTTCATTTACGCCCGTTACAACTAAAACTCAAAGGATATCATTAACACCATATTTTAGTAGGAAGAAGGTGTATTGTTCCTCTTTGTTTTCTTTTTTAATAGAGAAGTGACTATGCCGACTCGCACTCTGATTTGATGTAGCTCTGATATCGATTGAACTCATATACAGAAAAATGAACTCTTCAGCTTGAGAAACGTTGTTAAAAGAAGAAACCTCGCTGCATATAGCAGTACGGTACTGATTAAGACTGTTACGGTAAGCTAGAGGTGGGTGTTAAAGAATAATTGTACCACTCGTATCACCTGTCCTCCTTATGGCTATCGAGTGACCCGTGCAGACGCCAGCGAAGTCTCTGTTTGTCTATGTCAACATTTGCTAAAAAAAAGTTCGGATGCCTTCCTGACGGAAAGGTTGAGGATGGCGATCAGAAAAGTCTCCTGCTCCAGGGCATGGAAGAAATGATGATCCAATGGAGCAATATGAGATTTACACGGTTAACATGGTACCGTGGTCTAGCCCACTTTCTTGAAAATGTGGCAAGTCGACTTAACAATGTTAGGTGGTCGTCAGTGCGTGAGGTGTCCATCCGGACATCAGTTTGCGGTAGTCCATGCGATGGTGATACGATCGCATCCAAGTGTCTGCCGAAATTACTAGAATGTTCTTCAGACCACAGCCTTTTGGCAAAAACTCGGTTCGAAATGAAAAAAAAAACTGAATAAAACATAGTGCGTGAAAATTGTATGTATGTGTATACATAGATATATATATATAAATGTATTGTATATATGTATATATATGCATATAAGTGGTACATATGTCGTTTTCTCTATATACTTATACTTCTAAATTACATTAGGGTGCTAATAATGTAGTGTACTAGGAAGCAAAGAGGTAAACAAGACACTGATTTGCTCTCTCCTTCAACATTCTCCTACAATAAATTCACTAAACGCCCAGGAATACCTTAACTCTACTGCCTCCAAAACTGCAAAGAAAATCGTACCAACCAGCATTCTACGAGATTCTTAGATAGGAAGATATCAACACTTTTGATTGACTATTTTGAGAGCTTGTTTAAATGTGTAATACATTCTGACAGCATATGTGCTAGACAGGTGATTCGGCGTTTTGCCTCGTCAGTAGCACGATGCTCTTCGGCTACTCGCCTCTTATTATAGGGAATCAAAGTCGTAAAAATTACACTCTGCCTAAGGTGAAAGGATCATCGTGAAGTTCTTTCAGAGTGATTGATTGTCGATTGTCGTTTGCTTGGCAAGCCGCTTAGCTTGGCTAGTTAATTGAAAGTGTTGACATATCTCTTCGCGGACGGCGCTATTTTTAGGTGGCGGGCGGATCGGACGGCTATGAATAGAGTCTGCTGACGCGTGCTTTAATGCTAATCTGGCAATGAATTTGTACTTTTTTCGTTATCAAATAGGATTTCTGTATGAGTGCTCGAATATGATGGAATAGACATAAATAAGGTTATATTTAGAGAAATAACGTAATTGCCCCATTTATAATCCACATTATGTTGGGGAACAACCAAGTATCTAAGAAAAGGCTATATTCAGAACCTTTATCAAACATCTTTATGATATTATATTTATACTTAAAATTTGAGCAAATCTATCTTTTATTTCTTTCAGTTTTCATATACTTCTTGCATGAAGTACATAAAATTCATCATATTGACTGAAAATGGGAAAAAATGAATAGTTCATCAAAAATAGTGCTGCTAATTGCATACAATCCCACTTCATCGACAATTCTTAATATTTTTTGATTATCAGTGCACTTCACTTCAGATTCCCATTTCTCAGATCTGCGTAATATCGTTCGAATTCTGTAGTCGTAGCTATGGTACGTGAAAAGATATGAAGGAGGGGTGATACGCTTCTCTCCCGTTACCTCCAGCCTGTTTGAGCCTATTGGTAAAAACGTATTTTTTTTCTTTTGTTAAACTTTTCGGCAATCATTCGATAGCTAGAATTAAATGAATTTGAACCACATAACCTAATTTATAGACCTGCTTTGCGCTGTAACAGTCGAAATAAGATTTTGTTCCACATTAAAGCATTTCTCACCTGATAATTTTTCTTTCTTTAGCAATTAATATATATTAGATAGTGCAAATCTTGAAAATTTCAACAATTTAATTGCCTTTTGGATACGATTCCTCAGAGCATTGTAACAGTCAAAAGAGTATACCGCTCTTTCCAAGTGTTTTCTCAAGATCACGCTCGAATTTGAACATATCTCATAATTGCTATCTAAGCCAACTTGTCATGTGGTCTATGAAATGGGCTCTTGCACAGCCACAGCCCGATACACGTTTTTCAACCTTACAATCTCGTCAGTCGGGCAGAACAAGAGCCCACTTAACAGACCACATGACAGATTGACTCAGATAGCAATTACGAGAAGTTAGGAGATTGATAGGTTACGCAGATTTGGATCTCTTTCGATGTCCGCATCCCGTTTTGACGTCTTGGAAAAGTGCGTTTTCCGATTTTTTGAGAATTCCACAACTGTTTGATTGCTGAAATCTCAATTTTGGAGGTATGATTAATTTTCAGAATGGCTTCATTAGTGCGCGTTAACATTAAAAATAAAACATCTTTCACACTCAAGCATTACTCGCTGAACGAAGCTTTTCCGCTAAGCTTTCAATAATTATTCGATAGCTCAAATCTAGACGATTCCCATAGTGACTTTGTTTTTGAAAAGAACTCTTATTGTACTTTAGTATTCAAAATAAGATTACGTTTTGCAGTTAATCGATATGCTGCAAAGAGTGCGGTGACTTGGGGCCAATGTTGCGAAATCATGCCGCTTGCAGTGCGAACCTCAATAATCTTTTAAGTATTACAGCGCCTAGAAAGTCCTCTCCGAAAATCTGGCTTTTTAATTTATTGATAATTGCGCTATTGAATGGTTATTATTTGTTAACACTCTGAAGACCATGTGGGAAGTTTCGTCCTTCACCGCGCGAAGTCAAATTTTTTCAGTTATTGTAATGGCGGTGTCGCGCCCCATGAGAAAAGCGGTGAATCTCGTGAGAGGTAGGCTCCAGGCAGCATGATGGATGCGTGGAGACGAACCCAGATGGTTCTAAGAGAGCATGTTCATCATGAAATGATGGAACTTCATTGAAAACCTTCTACAGAGATATTCTCAGCAAAGAGAACATCTATATCTTCCATATTTCATCTACATCTCTTATGTTTCAACGAGAAGACTACATCGCTAAATGTTAACATATTGAAATTGACTACGATAGTGATAATGATTATGCTTTCGGTAATGCTAATGATTACGAAAGTGATAATAATTGCCATCCTTTTGAGTTGTTTGCGAGAACTGTTAAGGGCATTTACACAGTGATAATGATAACTATGATGGTGATAATGGTGGTAGTGTAGTGATAGTAGTAATAGTGGTAATATTGGTAGTGATAGTGCTGATAGTGATAATGGTGATAGTAATGGGGATAGTGATAGTGATTAGTGATAACGATGATAGTAATAATGGCGATAGCGATAATATAACAATGATAATAATGGTAGTGATAGTGATAATGGTGATAGTGGCAGTGATGATAATGATAATGGAAACACTGATAATGATGGCAGTGACAGTGATGGCAGTGAAAGTGATTAGTGATGGAGAGTAAGAATTTCTAGGACAACTGGGTGTTCTTTACAATAAAACTGCGTTTATAAAAGTCCCTCTAATAATAATTCACTTAAGTTTTCGTATGAATAAGGTTTCTAAAGTCCTACTATAAACTTATCTAGAAATCCCCTGTAAATTGAAAGGACGGGTTGAATGCTGCAGAACAAAAATATTTTTATTTTTTTTTTGCTAGTAGCACAAGCAGGAGATGTCCTTCTAGAAGTGAACCTATGTTCTAAGCTTCCCATTTTTCGATCTATCGAATGACTACAAATAATCTAATGCCATAGGTCTTTGAGAGAAAAAGCCAAAGGCTTACAACTTAATCCTTGAAATGTAAATGCATGCGAGAGAACTTGTTTTTAAAAGTAGTGATTTTTAAGACAGTTTGGCGTTAATCTTTTAAGAAATAGATTTCAAAATATTCTTTCAATGATAATTTAATTTTCTTGACAAAAATAGTTTATGATAATTGAAACATCACTATGCAATCCCAGAAAATTCGTTATGAATTAGAAAAGAAATGGACTGCTATTGTAAAACGCTATCTTTTATTCATTACTAGAACGTACTATGAAAATCTTCTCATACAACAAGTCTGCTGTCAGAACCGAAATTTTTCCAGCATTCGATTGAGTACAAAAACATCAAAAAGATAGAAGAAAATGTTCAGTATTAGCTGTAAATACATTAATCCTTACAAAGACGTGGTTTTTTTCCTTTGGGAAAAAGGCAAGTCTTGAGAAGCATTAGCGTTGATCTTGCTAAAATTATTCATAGAAGACTCTCATGAATAATATTTGATCATTTTTTTGGTGATAATATTCCTCTGAGAGCTCTATCTCCCCAAATTCGTATTGGAGCACACACCATTGTTCGTAACTGTCCGAACGGGGAGCCCAGCTGAGGGTCATAATGAATCTCATGGTCCGCAAAGCGATAAATGTATATATATGAATATATATGTATATATATATGTATGCGCATATGTACATATTTACATGCATATACACACATTATATATATATGTATATATGTATATATATATATATATATATATATATATATATCACCTGTATCACCTGTCGTCCCGTTGATCATCGAGTGACTCGAGCGGGTACCAGCAACTCTTCCATTTTTTCCTATCGCGTGCAAGAGTAGCCCAGTGGGTCCTCCTCGCTCTAGGGATTTGCTGAGCATCATATCTTTCTTCCATCGCTTTCGTAAGAAATCGGACCAACTGGTCAGTGGTCTTCCTTTAGAGCGCTTGACGTCCCGAGGAATCCAGTCGGTAACGGCTCTCGTCCATCGGTTGTCGTTGAAGCGCATCTCGTGTCCGGCCCATCTTATTTTCGATATCCTGGCGTGTAGAACGGCGTCTCTGATTTTCGATCGTTGACGTAGGTCGGAACTTCGGACTCTCATTTGCGAGAGGGATACTCCAAGCAACGACCTTTCGACTGTGTGTTCGATAACGCTAAGCGATTTTTCATCCTGCTTGCGTAACTACCATGTTTCTGCTGCGCACGTTAGGGCAGGGATAATTGTCGAGTCGAAAAGGTGGACGCGGAGTCTGATGTTCTATGTCCTCTTCACTATATATTCGATGCTCCTAAACGTTCCCCAAGCCGCTCGTTTCCTCCTGCTCAACTCTGAAGCTAAGTCGTTCATCATGTTGATTTCACGACCTAGATAGACGTAACTGGAGCATTCGGAGATTGTCGTTCCGTTGAGCGTGAATGGGGCATTAGAAACCCATCCGTTCCTCATGAACACTGTTTTCGTTAGATTCAGTTGAAGACCAATCTTTCCACAGGCGTTATCGAAATCGGTCAACATTCCTTCCGCTTGGCTGATGTTTGGTGTTTAAGGGGGAACGATATCGTCAGCAAAGCGAAGATGGTTTAATTGTCGAATTTTCACTCCCATTTCGTCCCATTCTAATGTTCGCATGACGTTTTGTAGCCCTATAAAACGTCATATATATATATATATATATATATATATATATATATATATATACTTGTGGTGCTTTAATGATATGGACAGCTGTGATCTTTAGGATGCTTTGGCGCATGACCACCACATCTATGCGACTTTCGATTTCTGTACAAGAACTGAATTTTCGGAGGAAGAGATGAAATTGTCCAAAAATTGCAAAAAGGACAAGAAGGTAGAATTTTTAATGAAAATTGGTGAAACCGGGCCATTCTTTGGATCAGAGACAAGTATTATTATGAGAGAACTCATCAAAGATGGTGCCCACTATTTTCTTTTAAGCATAAAATATGCTACTGTTTTTTTAACGCAAAATTCCACGAAATGCCGATCATAATTCTAAACCTTCATGTTTTCATTTTTTTCTAAAGTCAAAATTTAGTCTTATTAATTTCTTCATGAACGCACCCGTATATGGTTTAAATGAGTTAAGATGATTACTCCTTCCAACTTCTAACCAATGCATCTTTAATTATGTTAGTCGAAATATGGTAATAAAATGTGTAAATCTAATCTAATGTGGTATAAGTTCTCCTATTCGACAGAAAAATTTGCTGAGTTGTAGAAGCTCACAAAATGTAAATTTATTTTTTGTCCAATCTCATTTTCCGAACACAGAAGGGACTGAACAGTCGCAACTTTGTAGAGCTGGCTCAGATATTCAACAGCAGAGTTTTAACTTCGTTTAATGCTCCTTTTAAGCTTTCTCTGCGCTCTGAAATATTGTCCTGTCACTCGAGCACGGAGTTATCGACCTCTCTTCCTACTTCAAGCAGTCAGCCGTCATCTACTAGTAAGCAACACCAAACTTTTTGAACTGAAACACTTTTCATAAAACTTGATTTTTTTAGTTACATTTGTTTTCTTAGTACAGCGGTGCCATGTCGTTCAGGTTCTTTGACGTCTACACGACGCGATAATACTGTTGAACTAGAACAACTGCTGTTACCTGAGTGGCCACGAGAGAAAGCCGGTTCGGAACCGGCTAAGACCTCGTCGATTAAGCCTCCAATTGCTCCAAAATCCACTGCGTCTTCCCTATATCAGAGAATGACATGTTCTATGCCATCGCGTTCGACTACTATGGATGTCACTGATCGTGAATCGGTTATGAAATCGAGACACAATTTCACTCAGACAGATATTAGTCTGTCTTCATTAAGGCAATCTTTAAGCGCAGAATCACTTGTGGATCTTATGGGCGAGAAGAAGAAGAGGTTCAGCTTTGTAAGGAAAGTTGCTACTTCTCTTCGGTTCAAGAACTCTTTGGAGAAGGAGCGAGCTGCTGAGAAGTCGATCAACTTTCCATCTATTGGCTGCAGGTCATCACCACAAAGTCCACAAATGGAACGTAAGGGAAGGAAATCGACCTATCTCGGTGAGATTTGTTTAACTCAGTAAATAAGAAGTAGGAGTAGCTAAACTTTTGTCGCCTCATTATTCTGTCTATAATATAACAACATGTTTCGAGACTTGTATGTCTGGTGAGGTACTTATAGTGTACTAGACAGACCTGTTTCACCTTTCCAAGCCCATCAGTAGTAAAATGCCTTTCTTCAGCCGATCTCTTGTAGGGCAAAGTACCTCCACATACAGAGGAATCGACGCCAAATAACAAATCACCATTAGTGAGGTGACAAAATCCCCTAACATTGCAATAACCAACAGCTGAGCTCGTGGATGGTAAAATAAATCACAACTCTTCATTTGACTGCTTCTATAGACCTCGCTCAAAAACAATAATAATCTGATAATATTATAACATGTTCTGTTGTGAAGTATGCTATGCACTTCAACAGTGCCTTATTGGTCTGTTTCATTCCAAGCTCATCAGCAGTACGTTGCCGCTCGGTTCTAGCCAATTCCTTGAAATAAATGATTTGACGCCGAATAAGTATGTTATATCTTTTCCTCCCCCCTCCCCCTTCTTCGCAAAGGATCGGCTAATCCGAAAGGCACCGTACTACTATTAAGCTTAGAAAGACGAAACAGGCCTGCCTAATAGCTTGCAAGTGCCATACCAGACTTCATAAATCGCTCAAGCATCTTATCATAAGGATAAAAGGATAAAGCTCTCGGCGTTGATCAATCCCTGAGGGATGCGCCATGCATTCGACTTCAATTTTTAACTTCGTTTGAGGTGATTGAATGCCTATCTGGCCTCTACAATGACTCGCGGAGGCCTTCCGCTGAACCGAGTCAGTGCTGCTTATCCTCCCAGACAAGTCTGAGACCTGTCTGGTACCAATTTACCGACCCCGGAGGGATGGATGGCTTGGTGAGCCATGAGCGCTAGATCGAACCATTGACCTCGTGTGCGACGCAGGGCACCTCTAACCACTGCGCCACATGCGCTTATCTTATCATATCACCACATTATTATTGTTCTTGGGCGAGATCTGTAGAAGCAATCGAATGAAGAGGTATGATTCTGTGAACTGCATGTCTGCCCTAAAAATTTGCATTTTCCATTTGAAGCAAGATTTTTATTAGCTCATAATCGACCATATGAATAGAAATAGAAATACAACTTCTACTATAGTCCCATACGAGGAAACAACGAGTGCATTTTCGTGGTTTTCCTCAAGGTCACCTAAGAGGACTCACAAAGCAGTTGTTGAGGTAATGTTTCGGACTTTCTAGTGCTTTTCTTTGACAGCACTATTAAACAACATATGCAGGGCGTCGTGGGAACTAACGATACGTTGCAAACATTGGCTGAGAAAAACAGCGGTGTACCTCTGTTCCTCATGCGTTGCGTCGAATTTATCGAAAAGGTAAGCGGTGAATTGTAGCGCCAAAACCGTACGTCAGCTGTAATTATGTACTGGAGATGTTTCTTCGACCAATACTGTATTTTTTTCGCATTTAGTTGAGTTGATGCCAAAGTAACCGCGGTTTCAGATCGTGCTGAAACCGCAAGTATTTCGTAATTTGCTTCAAATGGCGAGAGGGGTAGAATAGTTGACGTTGAATTCTGAAACATCTCACGTAGTCTCAATAAAATCACTTCGATGATTGCCTTTTCCAAGACTTTTGATGAAGTTGCTAAAAAAATTTTATTGTGGTTTATGCGTTGCTGAAATGCGTCTCCTTTACAAAACTTCCTGAACCGCCACTGCACTCTACTTTTGTTAGCAGCTTCTAGGCCAAATGCGTTTTCAATGTTTCGGCTCGTCTTTAGTGATTTACGACCCATTTTAATCTTACGTTTTGAAACGACATTCATTTTTTTCAGTGAACATCCCTTTCATAGTCTAAAATAAATATAAGAATGAACAGCAAGTAACACCTCGTTAGCAGCAAATCAAAGAGCAAAGAATGCTCTTTGAAGTTATTTATAATATAACCACATCTACGCAAGAACATATTCCAAAATCAAATGACATTTCAGTATTGCCTGGATCACATTTTATCTTCTTAATTAAATACGTTAGTTTACTGTAATTGCCTACACTAAAAAATTATAGTTGTGCCTGAGTGATTGTTTTCAATCTTACAAAAAGTGGTGGCGCATTGAGATGAGCTCAGTCTTGGTAAATGAATTGGATTTTTAGATCACCAATTCTGCAGGCTCCATATGTGAAATCAAGAGTATTGCAACTAATCGAAAATTCGACACCGACTATAATTCAACGTGCACACTTATAATCAATCTATGTAATATTACGGACTCTCATTGATGAGCTAGAAAGAGGTTTCTAACACGTGCATCTGATGTACGTCGAAAAACGTTTGTTGACTTCGTCTTCTCCAGATCCCAAACGATTGTTGTTCAGATTTATCCTCATTATTCGGTGATTATGAGTTAATGAAAGGGTGATGTACAAACTAAGCCAAGATCCGTTGAAACTATTGAAATTTTCAGTACATGTGCATGAATACATAGATATACGGGATCATTTCAGTTATCCGTTCCCAAATCCAGCGTTGGTAAAAAGTTATTTTTTGGTGGTTTTTGAAGTCTAAAAGTCATTCCATGACGTTAATCTTTGGAAACTTGGTTGAAAAAAACTCTACATTATTATTAGAACGACATTTACTGCACTGTAGAGCAAAAATAAAATTGTGTTTCTCATTCGAACATTTTTCGCTGTACAAAGCTTTTTCCTTAGACTTCTAATAATTATTCGATAGTATTAATTTTCTAGGTTTCGACGACGTATTTGGCTTATAAAAAAATTCATTAATGGGCGGCAACGGCCATAAAAAATTGGGTTTCGCAAATAAAAAAATTTCCGTCATCCAAACTTTTTTTCTTCAGACTTGCAACAACTATTTGATAGCATAATCCTTCTGGATTTCAACGACGTTTTTGGTTTTTCAAAAAGAAATTATTGCTTGCTGCAACAGCCAGAAAAGAATTGGGTTTCGCAAAACTGAATTACTTTCGTCATCTGCACCTTTTTTCGACCCTCATAGGTTGACCACCATCTAATAGCTTAAATTTCAAAAATTTCAAGTGTGTGTTTCGTTTTCAAAATGGCCTTCTTATTGTGCTGTAACAGCACAAAAAAACTATGTTTCTCATTCAGGCATTTCTCGCTGAAAAAAGATTATTCGGTACTGTTCTAATATGGCGGTGCCACTTGAGGCCTTCTGTAAAAGGTATTTTTTGCTTTTGAATGGCCTGTTTATTTTCTCAAATAGCTTATTTTTGGCACCGTATCATTCAAAATAAGACTTTGTTTCTTATTCGAAGATTTCTCACAGGATGAAAGTTCTGTTGTAATGAGCTTTTAATCGTTAGATAGAGAACATCTTTCCGATTATAATGGTATATTTGGCTTTCGGAAAAGACTTTTTCGAGCTTTGTGACGACCGAAAGAATAGTGGGTTTCACACTTAGTGAGCACTTCTAGTCGGCTATGGTGTGTGTACAGCTGTAATACCAAACCGTTGCATAAATCACATGTGGATTTTTTGATAAAAGCCAAAGATCTCTGCGGTGCTCCAGAATTTTTTCTACATGTCCATGTGCTTTTTCAGAAAAAAGATTTGTTGGAAATAATTTATCGTGTTTCAAAGACTGACAAACTCACAATAAAACATAGATCACTGTTCAGGAGGCGAGAAAACTATGATCGCATCCACGAGTGATTTAAAAACGTCGCATAAATCGACAATGGAGATTACAACTGGGACATTGGCAAAAAATAAACGGAAGGTCGCAACAATCACATATTTTTAGCTGCGATCATTTTGCGCCACATGAGCTCAGCCAAGTAAGACTCCAAAAAAAGGTGTGCGGTCCTTTAATGTTGTCTGTTGCGCCATTTGCAGATCCCCACATCCTTTGGACCGTTTGAGAGTGAGTACTTGTGTGTGGATCTCCAAAATTGTGACGATGGTTAACCGTGATGTGCTGGAAACCAGGTTTTTGCATATCTTGTTATGTACCCTTTCCGACAGTCGGAATAGATTAAAGAACCTTGAGCAACGTTGTTTTTGATAGCAGCCAGCAAGTTTGGTGCTGTGCGATCTGAAACCGCCACCAAAAAGCATTGCTTTGTCACACGACAGACTCCTCCATAAATCCATTGTTCCTCCGGCATTGCTCTTCCTCTTTGTCAACAATGATTCGTCTATCTCCACAATCTTGCCTTTGCCCCACAATCTTTTTACCACGGCGTCGAATCGGCTGCTCTGCGACAACTTCACGTAAGTACCTTTACCAATCCACAACTGCGTCGCTACTCATGCCAAGACTTTTCTTGCACATTTTGAGCGACGTTGACTTTTCACTCGACCGTGGAAGAAACGGAGGTCAGTAACAGAAGGAAGACGAGTGTTCCCGAACCACTTTCCAACTCTAATACCGACCTTATCGCGACATCTACGCTTGTAACTTCGCCAAGCAAATTCTGAATCAAAGTGAAGCTTCACTGGATGTCCTTTATTGCACAGACGTTTGGATTGTAACACGCCGTGTCTTTGTAGGAGCATGACGGCTTCTTTTTCGGTGCTTGGCGAAGCAAAAATGGTCATGATTGAGTGAAATCGATGAGAATCAGAAGGCAGTTGGAGGTATTTGACTTGTAATGACTAATCAATATGGGAAATGCTGAGATGGCTCGTCAGCAGGGGCCGGTATTGCGAAATCCCATCCACATCCTGGCAATGCGTGGCGACCAGGTGGCGTCGCTGCATTGCGCGCTCTAACCTATTACAGCTCACTAAGAACTCCATTCGAAAAACCAAGTACATCACTGAAATCAGCAGAATCTAGACTGTAGAATGGTTTCTAAAAGTCTGAGGGAAATGCTCTCCCCGACGAAAGACGCGTTGAAACGCCTCAAGTGTGAAACATACTTTTATTTTGGTTGTTACAGCGAACTGAAAGCTTTCTTTCAGAACCTAAGTATGTCGCTGGAATTGTCTGGATTTGAGCTATTGATTAAGCTAAGGAGCAACTTGGAAAAGTTGGAAAACGCCCTCGTTTCTGAAGGGGTGCGCAAAACAGCGATATTTCAGATGTGTGAAACCCACTCTTCTTGTGCGAATTGCAGAGCTCTGAGAAGTTCTTCCTAAAAGCAAACATATTATTCTAATCAGAAAGATTTGCTCTATCTAATGGCCAAAATTTTATTATGAAAAAATCTTTTATTAGGCGAGAAATCTTCAAATGTGGAACAAAATCTCATTTTGACTGGTACGGCGTTAGAAACAAGCAATATGAGAAATGAAATATATCCTTAAAATTCACTTGATTTGAGCTATCAGATAAATATTCGTCAGATAACAGCAAAGAAACGCTTCTACCAAAGGCCTCAAATGGCGCCGCCATAATAGAACATTACCGATTTTTCTTAACACTCCTAGCAATCATTCGATAGCTCAATCTCGTCGATTCCAGCAATATGTTTTTTTTTTTACAAAAAGGACTTCTTAATGTGCTGTAGCAGTCAAAAGAATGTTAAGTTTCACGCAGCGCCGCACTGAAACCAGACCACAGTGCTTAGCAGGTATGTAGATAGAGAGTTCACAACATGGCTGCTAAGCCACTGCGCTTTCCGTGCAAACTTGCGAAACCCAATCTTGTACTGATTGCTACGGCGCTTCAAGCATTTTTTCTTCACAAACGAATATATCGATGGAAGTGGCGAGACCTAAGTTTATGAATTGTTAGTAAAAGTTTGATGGAAAAGCTTTGCCAGCCAGAAAAGTTTAAATGGGAAGCACAATTTCATTTTTGCTGTTACAGCGCAATATCAAAGCCGTTTCGAAAATAAAATACATCTTCGATTTTTCTGAGATTCAAGCTAGTGACTATGACTAGCTGAATGACTACTCGACTTCAAAAATTACCAAAAATTAAGTTTCGGATATACTATGTATGTATATACATAGTGGCTCGGTATATATATATATATATATTATTATTATATAGTGGCTAGCTCGGCGTGGTAGTGGCCTTTTTTCTACCCTGTAACACAGGTACTTTTTGATTTCCACAGCTCCAATTACGGACCTGAGTAATGAAGCCGTTATATACATAAATGCGACATTAACACCTCGAGTACGAGAGGTCCACGACCCTGATCCCGTCCCCTCGCCGCGCTGCGACTAGCAGTTCATTCACCGACTACTCAGTGATGCAGGCCATATGGAAAAGTTTACTAGTTCTATCCCCTCTTACGAGGCTTAACTACAGTTTCTACGGTTTATTTATCCTTCCCAGTTCAGTTTGTATATATTACTAACATACCATGTCACGCCATATCTCATATCGTAACATAGTAACACGAGAAATGAACGTGGTACGTAATACGCTGCTGTGCACTCAATATAGTCTATGAAAATCTTGGAGCCTTTTAGAGGGTGATACGTCACAGCCATACGTACGTTTTGGCGGTATCGCCTGCTTCATCAATGGCCCACGCATCGCAGTGAGCCCTACTTTGTAAAAGGCTGTAGAGACATTATTTGTGGTGATGGCACGTAATATTATGTTATCACCATTTTAGTTGATAGTTTACTGTTAGCAATGATTACGTACAAATTCATTTCATCGACAGTTTTTGAAACTTACTTTAAACATTCAGCATAGTCTCTGAGAATGTTTAGCGCCTTTTCGAGGTTGGTACGTCAGTGCCATGCGTACATTTCAGCGATGTCGCTCGCTTCATCAGTGGCCCATACTCTCACAGAGCATACTAGATGTATACAGCTATGTATATATATGCATGCATGTGTAATACATATATATACGTACGTTATACATGCATATATATATATATATATATATATTTCTACTTATATTGCAGAGCATCTCAGACTTGTTTGGGAGGATAAACATCACTGACTCGTTTCAGCGGGAGGCTACAGGCCACCGCGAGTCATTGTAAAGGCCAGATATGCCAATCACCTCAAACGAAGCTAAAAATTGAAGACGAATGCATGGCGCATCCCTCAGGGATTGATCAACGCCGAGAGCTTTATCCTTTTTATTTTAAAGCGTGTACACAACGTATATCGTCGACTAACTTTCAAAACTTGGTCAGGGTTTCAGGGTGGCGGTCTGGAAATGGAGGGTTTATACCGTGTGCCCGGTAATCAAACTCAGTTATCTGAACTTGAACAGGAATTTCGTGAAAAGGTACTATTTCTCTGTTTTACTTTTGGAAAAAGTCAAAGAACACTTGCTTTTGTTGATAGATATCATTCATGGGGCGTGTTGATGGGCTCTAGAGAGCGATACACGTGTTTTGGCTGGCAGCCTCGTTAGTCGGTCACTCCCTTCGTCTTTAGCCAGTCCTTTTGAGCGCCCCTACAACTCCCTATGTAGAGTAGGCGACGACGTACGATTTACACGTGCCCTAAAGTAAAATAAATCACTAGATCGGCAGTGTTCTTTACTCGATTGCTCGTGTAAATCGTACGTCGCTGCCTACTCTATACAGGGTGATGTAGCCCCCGAGAGGAATAGCTAGAGACGAATTGCCTGACCGACTGACGAAGCTGCCAAGGTTGAAACACGTGTGTCGGGCTGTACAAAAGCCCATAAAAAGACCACATGACATGTTGGCTCAAATAATGAATAATGCTTTTTCAATGTTTTCGAACCTCCTCTCATCCCATAACATCTTTTGTCATAGAAAAGTTGGAAATGATTCTAAAGACTACGATAACACATAGGTGATCTTAAGAATACATACAATATGAACTACAGAAACTCCTGAAAAATTGCAGGTAGAAGACGAATTACAAAGCCAAATGTAACAAAAGTATTGGGATATCTCAGTCTCATCAGTTGCACGGCGCCATACGGTTCACTCAGTTCCGCGAGGAGATATCCTCTGGCTACGCGAAACTGGCATCGTTATACTTACACGCGTAGTTAAGTAATAAGAACACTGCCCGTTCGGTGACTTTATCACTTGACCGCGCGCGTAAGTATTACAGAGTCGGTTTCTCTTAATAGCGATATCTCTGCGCAGGACTGGCTGAACCGTAAGGCACCGTGCAACTGACGAGGCTGAAAGGCCGAAGCACGTGCTTTGCACTATATAAGTGCTCTTAACAGACCACATGCATGATTTGAAAATAACTATCAGGCATATTGAAATGTGAGCGTGGGCTCACGAGACACTCAAAGCGAATAGTATTGACCTGTAATAATAGCCTACCTGTATCACAGATAATTCAATTCTATGCGGATTACACGCTGTCTACACCTAAAATTACTGGAGAAATCTCACTTTCCTCAAAAACATCTTCATTTCTGGTGTTTAATTTCTACATTTCACTATTATTGAACTTCGTCATAAATTTCAGCAAAAGTATATTGGTTGTTCATCATGTTTTTATTACCTCGTGTTTAGGGTGATGTAGATATCGCCAGTCTTGATGTACCTATGCATGTGGTCGCAACTGCGGTGAAGCATTTCTTTAATTGTCTCTCTGAGCCACTTATACCTACAGATCTACACAGGGATATTTTGGACTGTTTAAATGAATCCGAGGTAGGTTAGGAAAACAGAATTCTTATTCGCATGGAAAACTTAGAATATTGAGTGATACGCAAAAAATCGACCTCACGCTGGATTGAATCCGCCTGTCACCCGTACCGGGTGAGCGTGCTACAACTGCACTACGGATGTTACCGCTTTGCTGCCACTGTTTTATAAAAATTTACTATCGTAGTCGTCAGCACCCAGCCTTCAACGGATTTGATCAGTGAGCACATATCACC
The DNA here is from genome assembly GCA_019055375.1 of Parelaphostrongylus tenuis. Classification (NCBI taxonomy): domain Eukaryota; kingdom Metazoa; phylum Nematoda; class Chromadorea; order Rhabditida; family Metastrongylidae; genus Parelaphostrongylus; species Parelaphostrongylus tenuis. The sequence goes on from JAHQIW010003716.1 coordinate 123,716, forward strand.
ATTAATTCTATTCTAGCTGATAGCTATTGGGATTGTGTGATCTAATCAAATTCGGTTATTTGTGTCGTCCGGCAAAGATTTGTGGAGATTTTTTCGTTGGACAAAAACTTTTCAATAACTGTTCGAGAGCCTTAATCTTGGGAAACTGCTGAAAGCACTTATTTCGAAAACACCTCTTTACAGCGTTTCATCACTAAAATAAAATCGTATTTCACACGCGTCGCACTTTTTTTTGCCTTCCGCGTTATCCCTTATTATTTTTGCGGGACAAAGCTCTTTCGTTAGTCTACTGGTAATCATTTGACCTCAAATCTCGAAGCATTCAAAAATGTTAGAGAGGCTTTTTTACATCGTCGCAAAAGAAAAAGATTTGTGCTTCGCAAGGGGGGAATTCTTGCAGTACAAAGCTCTTCTCTTATATTCAAAGTAGCTATTCAATAGCGTAGGTTTCGACGATTCTAACTGTACTTATTTTCCGAAAAGACTTTTAACTTCAATGTTGCAGAAAAAATAAGATTGAGCTTTAAAAACGCCGCTCATTGCCTATCGCCTAAGGTATGTGAGTGATTGTGGATTGATAGACCACGCAGGTTGTGGATTGATAGACCACGCAGGCACGATTCATATGTGGAGTGCAACTTTTTTATCGAATTTGGGATTTTTCTCCGTTCAACAAAAAGCCTAAAACAATTTAACTCTGATACCTCAAGATTTCCTCTACACACTCATATGCTTTTCGTCCACAGGCGTAGCCTGTTTGTAATTAGGCTCATTAACTGGTTTTAAGTGTTAAAATAAAAAGATAGTGTAAAGCCGAAGGTCTAGAATGATAGAGCAAAGTTCTACCTAACATTCTAATACAATCTTTGGGAAATAGAAAAGAAAGTCCCAAAGGAATAACTATATCCGCACGATACGCGTGGATGTTGTGAAACACAACTCTAATTTCCCCGCTACAGCGATGTAAGAAAGCTTTTCTTGAACCACGTATATTCTGGAACTCTCTGAAATTTACCCGTTGATGTAGAGCGATGTGGAAAACTTTTGCGTCAGGTGGTACTTGAACCCACACTTTGCCCTATTGAGTTTTGCACATTACTTTACATCATCGGGTATATCGGTTTAACAACATCATACCATCGCTAGAAGCGGTTAAATGAAAATGAGTTTTCTAAAATGTACTTTATTCAGTTAGTAATAGGTTAGAAAGAAGCCTTGCTCAACAAAATATACACGCGATAATGATAAAAACGCGCGGCGCGTGTGAAATAAATTTTTTTCAGTGCTACAGTGCTGTAAATAAAGCCTTTCTAAATAAACAGCATAGCAGTCTCTCGAGGTTTAAGCTTTCTGCTGATTACTAACACTTTTTGAATACATCCTGACAGCGTATGTTAAGCCTTTATGAGATCTGGTATAGCATTTACACAGTGGTTTTCGATCTTACGACCTCATCAGTAGATCAGTGCCTTTCGGCTGCTCGCTTCCTGTTAATTTCATTTCTTAGTACTTTTAATAATCAAGAATATTGATATTTGTATATTTGCAACATTACATCAGTGTTAAAAAGCACTAAGATAATGAATTTGAGACTATTAAGAATCGAAGCCGTACGAATTAGGCTCAGGAATAATTTTTGTGCAGTAAAAAATCCTTCTTACAAACTCCTTGCTGGATAACAGCAGGAATCTTAAATTCATTTTCTTAGTGCTTTCTGACACTGATGCAATGTTGCAAATATGCAAATATCAATATTCTTGATTATTAAAAGTCAACACTCTAAGATGTTTATTTGAAACATCACATCACTGCTTGAAAGCATAAACATAGGCAATAAGGAAAGCAATTAGATTATACGTTTCCAATAGGTGTCAGCTATAATAAGATTGATGCCGACATGTGCACACCCGACCGTATCCGTTGTACACTGGTTGCTGACAGCTATGATAGGGGACATCTAGGACCAGGAACCCACTTCCCTATGAGAAGAATATATTTCCCGCTATATTGTAACATTTTTTCTTTATTTTATCTGTGGTTTTCTAGTCATTCGATTGCTTGAGAAATCTTGATTTTGTAATTAAACTTGGTTTCTAAGAAGATCTCTGGAATACGTTCACTAACGGACGGAAGACAATGTTTTACTTCCGAATTGATTTGCCCGTTTGTCAATGTTACAGTGTTGTTTAGTGCTTATATAGCAAAATCTTCATTCCAAGCAAGCTTTCTCGCTACAAGAAGATTGACTAACACTGAAGACACTTTTGTGAGTAAAAAAAATGCCCATTTGCTTTGAAACTCACTACTTTTCGCTACAAATTGTGTGTGATGTACTCGTGGTTCCTTACCTTCTTTACAGTAAAGAAATTTCCACTGAAATATAAAATCATTCGATAGCTTGGAGAATACAGATTTTGGTGCTTTTTTTTTGGAAGGCCTTCATATTTCGCTGTAATAACTGAAAAGAGAATTGTGTTTTGTTTTTGGACTAGATGGCTCGTTGTCTGAACTTCACAGTGCTTTTTCAGTTATACAGTAAAATTTTGATTACAGGGTTACTTTACCACAACAAAAGATTAAAATACTACTGAACTATTTCTTACGAACGTACTTTGACAAAAAAAGACAAAGAGTGTCCTGAAACCTTCTACTTTACAGACCACATTTTTGGAATGAGAACGCGCTTCTAACACTTACTGCACATTACCTTTAATCACACTGTAAAACTGTAATAGGTAGGGGAAAAAGTTCTGAGAAAATACTTGTAAAACATTTATTTATTCACCTATTTCACCAGAAAAAAAGACAAAACTATTAGTCAAACTTTGACTTTTACTACTTTTACTTTACTACTGAACACCGTACTTTTGCCAACCGTGTCTTCGCCCCAAGCCAGATTGATGCGTTCACTTGCCACTATTGCTTTTGTACACAACAGCCATTCGTGCATCATCAACAACCTAATTTGCTTGCTTGTTAACTCCATCTTGAAATAAGTATATAAATTACATACCAATCAGCGCGGGAGAAGACGGGCTTGCAAATGAACCCAAAAACACAAAAAATGGCCGACACTCAGAAAAAGTCAGAAGCATTTTCTCAGAACTTTTTCTCTAACCTATTAATTCGAAAACACCTTTTTCACAGTGCACAACTTCTAGAGGGAACTTATAAGAAGGAGGTTTGAGTGTATAGTTTGGGCAAGCCTTCAGAGCCCGCATTCAACCATCTGACAAGTATTTCCATAAGAGTGATGTGCAAACTTTCACGTCAGGAGAAAAACGAACCCATATCTCACTTGATCGTGGAGCGCGTGCTCTGACCCGTTGCACTACTAACGCCCATTATGCCCAGTAGTGCAACGTGTTAGAGCACGCGCTCTCGGATAGAGTAAGATGTGGGTTCGAGTCTCGCCTGACGCGAAGGTTTTGCACATTACTCTACATCAATGGGTATATTTTAAACATCACACCACCGCTAGGAGTGGTTAAAAATGGAATTATGTTTTATCATATATTACTTCTGTGAAAATGGACCGCCTTTTCCTACTTGTCATTACTGTGATCGCCAATTGTTTGTTCGATAATCAAATTCCAAATTTCGGGCATGTACAATCCTGGTTCTTTTCAATATGAAACAATAAAAGAGTTATCAGGAAGCGAATAAATATCCGATTCCGTTCACTGGACAAGAACTTTTCACAAGAGTGTTAGTAACGGCTCGAAAGCTCAAATATCTGGCTAGCGCGGTACGTAGCTGGATTTTCAAACATTCTATCATTCTGGAAAGACCGTTTCACTGAAGTGTAGCATGGAAAATAAGATTGATTTACATATCGGCGTGCATGTTTACCAGCTAATCTACTGACCGAGAGGGGGGGGGGGGTGGTGAGAGCGACCAATTGATGACCTAACGCGTTAGATATGTAAGGTGCATACTAGATATTAAGTTGGGATTTTTTTTCCTTTCTTTCAAAGATACTCCAGATAAAGCGATTGACTCAGAAATTGCATGATTTCCTCTACACTTTCATATGATTTCCGTGCTTCTAGCGAATTATACGCGTGATAAAATTGAAGAAGCGCAGCGGATGTGCAGTACAGTCTTATTTCATATGCTACAGCGCTGTGAAAGGGTCTTTTCAAAATCGGCCACGTAGCGCTGTAACCAGAGATTTAAGCTTTTGAATGATTACTGCTTCTATGAAAACTTCTTGTCCACCGAGAGAGGTCGTTTCTTCATTTGTTCCCGATTGACGGTAGATAACACAGTTCGTAGAAGCCGACTGTTTCTTTTACCTGAGCATTACGTCGCTTTGAATACCTGTCCGTAGCTCAAAAAGGTAAGGTTCTATGCGACAGTACTTTCCTCATAACCCGCCGATTACCTCTCATTTTTTGAGTTATATTGCTCCTCAGTGCTCAAGTCCCTATCCGAGGTCCAGTATCTGTGCACTGCGAGTGCACTGCTTTCCATAGTGTCACCGGCTTCGCCAGTCACCTCTCGTTGTCAGTGTTCCTCAGAAAACAATCGAACAAAACTCTCTAGCGTTTATCTGCAGACATAACAAAACCTTTTGCTCAGAAAATTTATTTGGTCATAGTACTTTTTTCAATTGCTAAGAGCATAGCCATTGTAGGCAGGTGAAAGGATCAGGAGTCTCAGATGTATCCAAAACCATCTGCGTATGATCACATTAAAGTTATCTCAAATTATGGGGACTGGTCAGGGTGAATGAGGACATGAAACAAAACATGTGAAGCACGTTAAATTAGTGCTGTTGACCAGTGGCGACACTGCAGCGATGAATAGTATTTGTTCGTAAATATTGAGTCTTCTCATTAATTTCGAATAGCGTTCCGGTTCTTCGCTAAGTTTTCAGTTGGTAACGCCTAGTTGAAGGACCAGCTGCGCTCCGGAAGTCCACGCGAAGTTGGCCGACGATTTTCACTGCGGCCATGCGACAGCCAGTAAAATATTGCTGCAATCTCTCACGTCAGCGTTGCCACATTCTCGTTCTGCTTCGAGGTGACGCAAGGCTGCATGTAGCCAAAATGAGAAGAGGAAGTTGATCGAACTGAGTTGAGATTTGCTGGATCATCTGTCGCACAGTCCTCACTTGTCGCCGTCTGACTATCTCCTCTTCCAGTCGCTGGAGCACGCATTTCCTAAGAAGGAAGAAGTTTCCACACATCTATCTACTTGGTCGAGGATTGACAACTTTCATTCCGATGATGACCAGTTCAATGAGCGCGTTTTTTTTTTTGCCTCAGAAATGGCAGAAATGTGTGCAGGCCGATGGCGCATAATTTGAATGGTGTTGTTGAGCAACTCTGATTACTTCTAGTTAACAGATTTGGTGTTTATTACTCTAGTGCCAAAACTTTTGAGAAGACTTACTGTTTTCAAACAAATACTATTTGCCTTTGCAACCTTGCCACTGGTCAAGAGCACTAATTTTGTGTTACTTCCAATTGAAAGTCTTCAAGGCGATTTCATTCACCTTGACCAAATCCCAAACCTGGAGATAACTTTGATGTGATCGTGCGCAGATGGTTTTGGAGTACCAACATAACATTTTAGACCCCTGATCCGCTTACAGCGGGCTTGCTCTCCCACTTACCAAGAAGTTTTATACAAAAACTGTCCAATTTTCGCAGGCTGTTGTGAAGCTAATAGTCTTACCAGTTTAAAAAAGTACTGTACTTAAATGAATATTCTAAGAAAGGCTTTGTTATGTCTGCAGATAAAGACTAAGGAGTTCTGCTTGATTGTTTTATAGGAACAGTGACAACGAGAAGGTATCTGAGAAAGTCGAAAACACTACGCAAAGCAATGCACTCGTAAGATGCTGGCCTTGGGATAGGGACTCGAGTGATGAAGAGCAGTATAATTCGAAAGATGAGAGATAATCGGCGAGTTTCTGAGGAAAGTGCTGTCGCTTAGGACCTTATATCTTTGGAGCGACGGGCAAGTATCAAAGTGAAATAATACTTAGGTGCAAGGAACCAGGCGACTTTTATGAACTGTACGTGCCCAACGCTCGCAAGTTGATTATGGAATAGACATTTATCTATGGTGATCAAAACAATGATGAGTAGGAAAAGACGGCCGACTCTCACAGAAGTGCTCGTGAAATGGTTGAGTACAGACTATATCAAGGCTTACTCCGAATGTGTACTCGAAACTCCTTCATCTAATTTCCCTTTCAAAGTTGTACACTCTAGGAAATGTTCTCAAACAGTTTTACAGTATCGTCAAAGGTGATGTGCAGTAAGTGTGAACTGAACTTTTATCTCAAGGACATGGTCCTGCGAAGTAGAAATTTTAGGACAACTGGGCCTTTTTTCTTTTTTATCAAGCATACGTTGTAAGAAAAAGTCCAGTAATGTTCTGATCTCTCTTTGAGAAAAAGTAACCTCAAAAGCCAAAATTCTACTGCTTACCAAAAAAAAACCACTGTGAAGTTAGGAAAATGGGTCATCTCATGCAAAAACAAAACGCAATTCTCTTTTCAGTTATTACAACTCAATAAGAGGCCTTTCAGTAAATCAAGTCCAACGACAAAATCTCTATTTTCCAAACTATCGAGTGATTACTAATATCTTGATGAAAATTCCCGTTCAGTAAAAAAGCCAACAAAACACGGGTACATTCCACATAATTCGTAGCGAGATTAGAGAAAGATGAAATTTTTTATAAAAAATGGGCGCTTTTTTGCACTAAAAGAAACGTTAATAAAAGTGTCATCAGTGATAGTTAGTATTTTCGCAGCGAAAAAGGTTGCTTAGAATCAGAGTATTGCTATGTGATCACTAGCAAACACCACTGTAATGTTGACAAACGGGCAAATTACTTCGGAAGTAAAATTTTATCTCATGTTAGTAAGGTAATATGAAATTATCTCTCAGTATCCAAGTTTTGTTTGAAAATCGGGAATTCTGAGTAGCTATCGAATGATTGGTAGGCATAGATAAATAAAGAAAGATCTAAATTTGATTAGTGGTCAATAGAACCAATTATTAACCTTGATTGTATCGTTCAGATAACTGAACGCCTACAAACAATAATGGGTCGGCTGACAGCTGTGAATCGCAAAGTTCTCGTCTATTTCCTTTCGCATTTACATCGAGTAGGTGAATTGAATCCTGACGCTAAAGTAGACACGAAGGATAATCTTAGAAAACTTATTTGTAGGTTGCTTCTTCCCCAAATACTGCAATGGATATCCACAACCTATCAAAAGTACTTTTCCCCACGTTGTTCAGGTAAAAGAATCTATTAAGCATCTCTCTTGAGTTTCTCGTTGAGTTTTATTCTAGTGATCCTACCAACCTATCACAGCATATCATCTAAGGAGAACTAGCAATATATGATGTTGGAACAGTTACAATATGGAGAAAACAGTCAAAAAAAAGTACTAATATGAGCTGTTTAATGTCCATCCTGAAGTCAGTGAAACGTTTTTGGAATCTTTTTTCAAGTTTCTATTCAAAAGTCAAAGCAGAGGATTTTATCCAACAGAATGCGATGGTGTTCTTTAATGTGTGGCTGGTATGTAAACATTTTCGGTTCTTTAGGCTTATAAGGGATAAATGAAGAAACGACCTCATTTCCTGCGCTAGAATTTCTCATAGTAGTGTTAGTGATCATTCGAAAGCTTGAATCTCTGGCTAGAACACTGCATGGCCGGTTTTTCAAAACACACTTCTACGATTCTGTAACATCCAGAATGAAAATTATGTTTCACACCCGCCGTGCGCATTATTTTCTAACACACGTAAAATTCGCTGAAAGCACGAAAAGCATATTGTCTGGAGAAAGCTTCATAGTATCTGAGTCAATCGTTCTACCTGGAGTTTCTTCTGAAGCGGAGAAAAGTTTCAGCTGAGTAGGAATTGCATCCCTCATATCTAATGGGAGAGCATCGATCAATTGAGACCCTCCCTCCCAGACTCCATAGATTAGCCGGCAAACAAGCTCGCCGAAAATATAAAACTCAATGCTATTTTCCTTAATTAACATTTCCAGAAAAGAAAGCACAGCGTTGGATTCATTGATACTTACGCTATCGAATGATTACTCATAGTTCAAAGAAAGAGCTCTGTCCAGTGAATGTAAACCACAAATCTCCCTTTTTTCTACAGTGCTACCGAAAGAGCTTTTCCCAAAAGCAAACACATTTTCGAATTTTTCGAAAATTGTGCTATCAATTGAGTGCTAGCATCCTAACGAAGGAGTTTTGTCCAGCGAAATATAAGCGAGATAAGAAAAAAAAACGCGTAGTCGTGTAAAACAGAAATTAATTCTGAATTTTACAGCGCTATAAAAGGATGTCTTGAAAAAAACCCTATAGTGAGCGATTCAAGTGTTAGAGTGATTACTAACACTCCTATGAAAACTTCTTGTCCTCGACAGAGGTCAGTCTTATCTGTCCCTTTTTAACCAAAAGTAGACACATTTTCTTTCTATTCAAACTTTGAAAATTCTACATCTAATAATCTTAAAATCAAAAAACTTTTATATCACCACACTTCCTTACGTGATGCCAACACGGCCAGTCTTACAGAGTGCTGCGGGTCTCACTGCGTTGTCGATGTTCCATACGTTCTTTGAAAGCTCTAGGCATAGCTATGATGCAGTCTGCGCAGTCATGGACCACCCACTTTGGCTTGTTTGCCTTCCTATAACGTGGTTATTCACTGATTCCGAATTGATTGAAAAGCTTCCATGCCTCTATTCAGCTTCGTCACTCCAACACTAAGTCGCCGGTGCGAGTGAAATCTCACTCACATGTAGTTCGATATTGTGACCGGTGTGTGAATATTCACTCACTTTCTTTCCGGTTAATGATCTAGCAACTTAGCGGACGTCGATACACTTCAGTTCACTCCATTGTTGCGGAGCAGGTAAAGAGACGCGAACGATACTTTTTAATCCGAACTTCCTTCCTCCCACTACTTTTGTGTAGAAAGCAGCTGCAACTCCATAGATCCATTCAAAAGTGAAGCGATACGCCGCATACGTCACTTCAGCTCTTGCATTCCACAGCTGAAATCTATGGTTCCCTTGTAATAGAAATTATAACTTATCTCATTACCTATAACAAAGAAGGTTCCAGAGAAGTTTCAAAGATAAACAGCTACGAAACGTGTCAATTTATTGGCATAGGTGAACTACAATAATCTTTGTAGGTCGCAACCGGAATGAGATGACTATGATTTACGAATATTATGACTACATTGGGTCATGAATAGTTCATAGGTTCGGACGCTTATGGCCGTGGATATTACATGCTGGAATGAGAGCAAATAAGCACGTGCTTATGTAGCAAATGACTTAGCCTGCAGTCTTGAACACTGGTATATTCATGTGAATTTGGGAATTATGTTGCAATTGACATTTCAGACCTCATTTCCACAATTTTGACGAGATGCATACTGGTACTGCTAAGTTCGCACAAGCAACCGAAGTCATACTTCAAAATGCCCATAAGATCTTCCAATTATATCAAGCACAATCTATACGGGTTTAGTTGTGACCTCGACTCCCACTGATGAAGCAATTTTATTGAGAGGAGATCATTATTGACTGGTTGAAACGTGGTGTTTTTCACTTGTACATTGGAATAGAAGTATTTTATAATTAGCATAAAGTCAATGTTTCAACACTAGTCTACTAGAATTACGCTAGTTTCCCCTTTACGAACATAACATGCCTTTCATTAAATTGGTAATAGTTCTATCGACTCTATCTGTATCTTGTAGCCCATTACCTCTGAAAAGACAGTCATGTTTTCTTAAATGGATATTTAGGATCTTCACGAAATCATATGAATCCTTGTTAGACAAATTAAGTCAACGTATTAAATCTAGTCTTGTCAGACCATGTGGTCTCCTTAATCACCAAGCTCTTCATTAGTTGTGCATGTGTGAATGTAGTCTGAGTCTTGTACATATGAATGCCAATAAATGCCATTTTCTCAATTTTTCGATAGTAAATCTTTGATGACTGTACACGACACAAAGGAGAAATTTCAATAAATAGTACTAATACATAGAGGTATGAGAAATTGATTGTGATTTATGCATTTGAGATGTGCAGTTTGATTGGAATAAATTCTAGAACAAATGTGGCTATGTTATAGATCATTTTAATGCGCATTCCTCGTTTTATTTCGTTGCTAGCAACGTATTTCCTGCTCTAAATTTCGAATATATTTCAAATTTAAAAAGGCTGTTGGATGGTGCAAAATTAACCGCGGTTACAGATCGTGAGTTCGAAATTGGTTTTTAAGTAGCATAGACACCTCACAACATCAACAACGCAATTGGCCCAAATTGTTACCGAACGTGCAGTGCACTGGCGGTTCAAGAAGTTTGTAGAAGGGATGCATTTCATTTCAACGATGCATAAACCGCTATAACTTTTGTACCAAACTCATCACAAGTTATGGGAAAAGAGAGAAATCATCAAAGCTAATCCTATTAAGATTACACAATCCCGCCATTTTAAGTTAATTACAAAAGTTATTGTGGTTTCAGAAGGTCTGAAACAGCAATCACTTTTGCACCAACCTAATAAGAATATTTGCAAACAACGGAATCAACATTTTGAATAAAATGTTGTCTCCTCCTGAGTCTAGCTTACATTAAGCTCTGATCAGATAAAATTGTCACAACGACATCGGATAAGCTAGCAAATGAAGAAGAAACAATAATTCAGAAACAATAAGTACGAAACGTTACACCCCTGCAACAATTCATATGACAGTAACGACTCAAATTATTTATCTGTCTTGCCAAATCTTTCCAAATCCACCTCGATCTGGATCATACTGCTCTCGGTACTCATCTCGTACCTAAGCAGCGGATATGATAAATAGTAATTGTAAAAAAATTAAGCCCAACAGTACCACGATGCAAACGCTGTTCTCACCTGACCACCATGTTTTCCTCTTCCGTACTGTCGACCTTCAACAAAGCCTGCATCATAATCTACTCGAATCATTCTACCATCAAGCATTGTACGATTTAGGAAACGTACAGCATTTTCGGTATCAGCACGAGTATAGTAGCTAAACAGAAACAAAACCACCAAATAAAATCGGCTTGACTGTAAGGACATAACGTGAACAAGGGAAGGAACTTCGTAAGTTGATAAAAATCGGAAGAACGCATCATGCAATCGACTTCGCCGAAGAGGTGAATGGATGCAAATGTGGCGTGTACAAAGACTTTCAGTCACCTTCCAATGTACCACGCCATTTTTTTCCCACCTTTCAAGCTCATAGATAAGCCTTGTACGAGTTCGCTGACTACGAAAAAAAAAAAAAGATAGGAGACTTGGCGATTTCGAAGGGCGAAATTAAATCAGCGAGCATACACTGTGTACTGTATTGCATCTCTAACCACTGCGCTACATGCAACCCTGCATGGCGTGAAGTAGTGGAAAGTCACACACATCACATGGAGCATACATAGCGATTACAATTTGCAGGTGAGAAGACACATATTTCATGTTAGCTACCAGAGGTGTTCAAGTTTCTTAGCCCCTTCAAGATCGCGTGCGATGTATAAATTGCACTGGAACTCATTGGCTTTCTTAATTGGATAGAGCTTTTTACTAGACTTTTAGCAGTCATTTTGCAGCTCGAGGAACGGTTATTCCGATTCTGTGCTTGATTTTTGAAAGTCTTCGTAGTCCGCTGTTACAATGAAGAAAAGATGATGTGTTACACTCGGATTGAGCAGCCCGTCGATTCTATTTCATGGCGGGTTTAATTAGCAATATTAGGCACAAATTAAAAAACCTAACTCATAAAACCATGAAATAAAATCTCTTCTGCAATTTGATAACGATCTTAACTCCTGACGTTAATTGATAGTCGAGAAAACGTTGAGATGAGACATATAAATGAACTGAGAGTGCAGGACGGCAATTGATCGTCGCGTTCAACACGAATCGCAAACGTTGTTCCATTTTGTAATTTGATTAGGAATTCTCTTCGTTTGAACAAAAAATTCTAGCTTTTTCGAGTTACTGTGATACTCCATGGTCTCCTATATACTCTAACTTGTTTTAGGGGAATATAGAACTCCTCTCTGATATGCAACTCAAGTACGAAACGTAATCTTCTTTCCGCTCTTACAGCAGTCTATTGAGACCTTTCTGGAAACAAGATTCAGTTTCTAAAAAACGCCGTTTAAACTACGCATGACCACCATAAGTTTAGTGGATAGTCAAGCACATTCGTCAGCAGTACAAAAAATGCGCAACAAAAGTGATGCATGATTTTCTCTTTGCTGTGAGAGCGCATCAAGTAAGTCTTTTCAGAAACCAAGCACAAAATCAAAATCTCCGAATCTAATTATTCCATAACGGTTGAAAGTTTAGAAATTAACCTCGTACAGCGGAAAAGGTCTCAATAAATTCGTGTTTTTGGGAGAACACATGCGGCCACCAACAATTAATAACACGATTTCTGGTGTTGCTAGCAATCTATGTTCTCTTTCACCTCTATAAAAGGACCATACATTTTGTTTCGTGATACCTCAGAACCTATTCTAAAGAAAAAATTCTACATCATCGCACTGGTACATCTAAGCAATGCGTACCACTCTATCATAAAAGACTTGAGCAGATACAGCAGAAGAATATATAGAGATCCCATTCAAAAACGCTTTCACTTCAGCAATAGTGCTATCGTAGAGTGACAATATTTTGAATCTTATGATCCACCGATTTTCGTAAAAAAAAAAACGCTAAAGCATATTTGAGAAACACTGTATAGAGCTATAGTAAGTTCCCCACTTTAATCACTTCTTCACTTCTTATGAAGAATTCAGTGATGATAGAAAATATGGAATCGTCTTCAGATGACTACTCAAGAACATGACAACAGATGACTCTACTCAAAATTCAACGACAGGCACTGTTGTTGATTCGAACCACCATGGGCTATACAATTCTCTCTAGGTGGGCGAATCCATTATAGATTTGTCCAGACAAACCTTCATACAATCTACAAAAACCAATGACTGCGTGCAGTTACTATCTGAGGATGCTCAAGGAAAGCAATTTTGGAATTCAAAAAGAATCACGACCGGTTAGCAATCAATAACATTTACAAAGACAAAGCACTCAGATTGTAGCTGAAGCCAAACTAATCAGCTTATTATAAAGAAATGGTAGCATGCATATGTACAAAAACGAAACTTACGAAAACAAAAGAAAAGACTAATAAATTCCAATCGTTCGAGTCCACGGTTTTGCAACTTCACACAGCCGCTATTTTTAAAGAAACTTGAACAAAGATCTTTGCTTTACTTGTCACAACAAGTGCTGGCCCTACTAAACTATGTGTCACCTGTCGTCCCGCTGATCGTCGAGTGACTCGAGCGGGTACCAGCAACACGCCCATTTTTCCCTATCGCGTGCAAGAGTAGCCCAGTGGGTCCTCCCGCTCTAGGGATTTCGCTGAGCATCATATCTTTCTTCTATAGCTTTCGTGAAAAAATCGGAACGGTCCGGTGGTCTTCCTGTAGAGCGCTTGATGTCCCGAGAATCCAGTCGGTAACGGCTCTCGTTCATCGGTTGTCGTCGAAGCGCATCACGTGTCCGGCCCACCTTATTTTCGATATCCTGGCGTTAAAACGGCGTCTCTAATTTTCGATCGTTGACGTAGGTCGGAACTTTGGATCCTTTCTCTCATTTGCGAAATACGCGATACTCCTAGCATCGACCTTTCGACTGCGCGTTCGATAACGCCAATTGATCTTTCATCCTGCTTACGTAGCGACCAGGTTTCTGCTGCATGCGTTAGAGCAGGGATAATCGTCGAGTCGAAAAGGTAGGCACGGAGTCGGATGTTCTTAGTTGTCTTCGCTACATCTTCGATGCTCTTAAACGTTCCTTAGGCCGCTTTTTTTCTCCTGCTCAACTCCGGAGCTAGGTCGTTCATCATGTTGATTTCACGACCTAGATAGACGTAACTGTAGCATTCGGAGATTGTCGTTCCGTTGAGCGTGAATGGGGCATTCAAAACCCGTCCGTTCCTCATTAACATCGCTTTCGTCAGATTTAGTTGAAGACCAATTTTTCCACAGGCGTTATCGAAATCGGTCAACATTTGTTCCGCTTGGCAGCTTTGGCGAAATTGTCGCCTTGTCGAACCCCTCTTCTTACGTCAATGGTGATATTGTTGTATAATGGAGACTTTTTGGTCGTGAAATCTTTATAAGCTCACGGATCATTATGTACTGAGCAGGGACGCCCTGGTTATCCAGAGCCTCTATAAACTATGTATACAGCTCTTCAATCCGTAAGACTTTCTGCCGACAAGACATTTGTGCCTGTGCTTCTTACGTAAGGTTTATTGGCGTAATATAACGCAATTCTGAGTGGCAGTAACTCCTTTTTACGTATGTTTACTTATCGTATAAAAATTATCTCATAATTACCATTTGAGCCAACATGTCATGTGGTCTGTTCATGGACTCTTGTACAGCCCTGTCGATCCTAGTGATTTGTTTCACCTGATGTCTAGTGTAAATCGTTCGTCATCGTCTACTCTTTATAGGGGCATGAAAGGACCCCCAAGAGGACTGGCTAAAGACGAAGGACATGCCCGATGACGAGGCTGCTCAAGGCCGAAACACGTGTAACAGGCTGTATAAGAGCCCGTTAACAGACCACATGACATGTGGCTGAAATAATATGAGATAAGTTGAAATTTCAGCGTAGTTTTAAGAGAACACTCGTAACGAACTGTACATAAATAGTTACTCAACATGTCCAATCCATCACATATGATACTTTTGAACAAACGTAATTGAAGTAACAGCCTTTCATCCTGAGAGCTTATGCTGTAAGCCTTCTAAGTCATTATCAGAACATAACTTTAGATCCAATAGGAGAGATTTCCCAAGATCAAATAAGGTGTATGGAGGTATATAGACAAAAACACAGAAGAGAGGTGTACCATCTTTTCTGGCATCGACTTCAGTGTATACGTTGTACGTAATCAAGCAGAATGCATATGTCACAAAAATCTATTTGAAGGTTATGAAAATCAGTGCTTAAATTGAGAGATGAAACACCCAGCGCATCATTTTTAGAAAGGAAATGTAGTGAAATGAATCACTAACGTATAAAAACTAACATTACGAAACAAAAGCCACAAGGGCTCTTTTTGAAACGATCTAGACCCATGACTACACGCTTAACCTCTCCAGCACGGTTGAACAGTTCATACAGCTGAAATGAAGCATAAAGTACGACACAGAAGACCAGATAGTATATTTGTATATAGAGGAAAATATGGGAAAATAAGATATTACATGGTGAAATAAGTGATTATAAAACCTGATCTTCACTTGTATAGAACGACAAGTTCCCCACATAGAGCGTTGTTGAGGTACGTAGCGCAAGATCCTGCTCTTTTAGCGTACCCTGACACATCAGTGAAGATAGGCTTGCAGACAACTCAAGAGATCGATAGAACAATTCATCTCAGATCAGTGAAAAAAGCCCAAGAAGCTTACTTGAAACCGTTGGTCACGGTACTCACTAAGTTGGCCTACACTTTCAGGATGACGCAGAGCGAACATTTCTGAAAAAGTCGACGCTTCTTATGTAACATTAGCCATCGCTTATGAATGTATGGAAGTAGAAAACATAAAAAAAAAAACTCGTAAGACAAATAAAAGGGTACGGTGCGACTTCCGCCCTACCCTTTCTGTGCATAGAGATAAAAATTAAATAGGTAGGAAAAAGATCTCACCAGCCTTTGCAGCACTTCGTGCTCGCACTCTAGCATCGAATGGGTTCATTTTGAGTTGTAGATAATTCTAAAAAGTCACTCAATACGGTAAAAAAATTATAATTTAGAAACGGAAAATACATAGTGAGCATATCATAACCATAGCGGTCGACGGAACATTTTTATAGCAATATTTATTTCGTTATTTACAATGTAAAATATCTGTTAAATCAAAACGATATAGAGAGAACAACAATCAGCGAATAACAGCAAACATTTTCATTGAATGGAAAATCTGTTTACATTTGACCTCCTTACGAATAACTCCAGAAGATCAACTCCACAGTTTCATTTCATAATCACATTTGAGGGGATGCCATGGCCGAGTGGTTGCGGTGCTCGTCACGGCGGGCGTGGAGTCAACTCCACCCCCCAACACCCTCTGGCAGTTAACAAGAATGCCCTATGGAACGCAATAGCCAAGCTATCCTCGAGATTGCAAGGGGACATGCTTGACCAGTACTCTACGTCATTGAACAAGAAAACGAAAAACTAATCGAGTGCTAGAAGTACTAGCATCCGCAATATAAAAAATGTGATAATTGGTCGTGTAAATAGATCATAATATAGCCACATTTGAAGAACAAACTATTTATAATTATATATCATATTCTCTCAGTCTAATAGATGATTTATTTTAGCGGAGTCTTTTCCGTTAGACGGCACGGGATGAAAAAAACTACTCCTTCCGCTGGACAAAAATAAAATTGTTTTATATCGGCGTCGCAATTTTACTATCCTCGCTAGAAGCACGAAAAGCATATAATCGTGTAAAGGAAATCTTGCACTATCAGGGTCACACGCTTTATCTAGCGCTTTGAAACGCAGAAAAAATTCTCAATTAAATAACAAAAACTGCATTCCATGTGTGAGCCGCCTAAACGCCACCATCGACCGCCGTGTTTATTTCAAAAAACACATGCTCGCGTATGTGGATCAAATTTATTTTCCCTAATGTACTGCAGACAAAAAGTCTTCCCTGAAAATAAGTACAACGTTGAAATCGTTGAATATTACGCTATCGAATGATTACTAATAGTCTAAAGAAAGAGCTGTGTCCTGCTAAGCGCGTGTGAAACACAAATGTTTTCCTTTTGCTGAAGCGTTATGAAAGGGTCTTTTCGAAAAAAGGCTAAGTACCACGGCAGCCAAAGATTTAAGTTTCGAATAGTTACTAACACTCTCAGGAAAAGTTCTTGTCCACCAAGAGCGATCGTTTCTTCATCCCGTGCCGTCAAACGGAAAAGTACCTGACCGCCATATAATGACAATAATATGATGCACTCTTCTGCTAGACATTAACAGCACCGAGATTCGCAAGATGAGATGTCTCTTGTTTGAGTGCCTCGATAAAATGTACAGAGGTTGGATTATATCCAAGCATTCTTTCCAATAAAATAGACGATGGCAATCCTCCACCATATGACTGGACCTTGAAAAATACACTAATAGTTTAGAGGAACGTCATCTTTGACGATAAATGCATACTGAAATTTTTGGGGCATTTTACATGAAACCATAACGACCGCCAAACATCACAAACCTCCATCCACTTTTCACCTTCAGCTCTGTTGAATGGTGAGTCTCTGAATTTCGAATTCCATATCAAGCTTGCAGCTGACCTGGCTATCAAATAAGCATAATACTTCGCTCCGTACTGCACCAAATGGTGAAATCTAAATTGTACCGAAAGTGTTTCAGTGAATATCGAGGAACGGCGAAAAGATGCCTGTCTCATGCTGAACTACTTTAGAAAAAATAAGCCAGTATAATATGTCCCTACGTTCAATTCGCACTAAGATCCTACGTGATGCTACGCTCTGACAGTGTTTTGCCATTACGTATGATGGCAGATGGAATGACTAAGACATTCCTCTCTTGTTTCAGACTGAGACTAATGCAATAACTAACGCAAGGACCACAGTATAAAAAATTCAGCAGCAGTGCAACTATTCTGTTAAAGAAGTCTGGTAGCTTTTGTATGGAACTGAAAAGGCAGAAGCCATATACCTATGCTGGAAAGCTGAATCCTTCTGACGATCGAGATGCGGTAGCGCCTTAAACGACGATGTTGATGTATATGAATATATTGAAGATGCACGATTCAAACGTCGTAACGAGTATCGTCAGAACTTACCTTCGTAACAATGGAATGAAACAGGTCAGTAGTGGTGATTCGACCTTCACGTAGAAGTCGAGCTGCATCTGGAGCATGCAGCTCTAAGTCGAACAACGCATAAGACGCCTATAATTGTACAGCCATTACATTAAAACATCGGATATGAACTGGAGTGCGCGTTGTGAGTGGCTAGAGGTGCCCCAAGACGCGCACGTGGTCGACGGTTCGATTTCGTGCCCAGAGCTCACCAAACTTTCCATAGCTCCATGGTCAGCGAATTGGTATCAGACTTATCTAGGAGGATATGAGCACTGACTTGATACACAGGCAAGTCACCGTGAATCAATATAAAGGCCAGATATGCATTTAGTCACCTCGAACGATACCTGATGAAGTCAAACACATAGCGCATCCCTCAGGGATTGACCAACGCTTAGAGTACTACCTTCTCCTTTTCTTATTTGATAGCCAATCCTGCACATCCTCTAAGTCTCCAAAAATAACTCCGTCAAACCTATCGCACGTATTAGATTAATGGGAAGTTTAATTCAGTATAACTGTACTGCTAGCACGCGAGTGCTTCGTTATGAAATATTTTGAGCCTTTCAAAAATGCATAGAAAGGCAAGCACTGACAATTGAGAATATTCCACTAAGCACTCACATATTAGGAGTATTAGCGCGGCAATAGCACGTAAATAGTCTCACTGTGCATACCATGCCGTGGACCATCAATGACCACGTGTACCACTGTTTCTCACTCTTCCACGCTGATTACACAAATCTCGGAAACGCTCCTGTTTTAACTCAGCACTATTGCTTTGAACAAACGAGCCATCAAGTCAGTCCAAACACTGTGTGAGATATGAGTGAGAATTTGTAGCAGTATATATGCGCACACGAATATGACACATGCATATGACAGTGATAGCACGACGGACCACACAACCAGTCGGAGAACTGACATGTGACGGCACAAGTGCCGCTGTGCATGTTGCTTTAGCAGAAGACACATTTTCTAGGGTAATTTGAGATAGACGAAGAGATATAGGCTCATACCATTGCCACGCCCTGCGCATTTTAGCGACCGTAGTAACACTTCCTAGGTCTGATGGGACCAAGTCTACGTAGTGGAAACGCTAATCTAACTTATGCCAACATTGAGATGACAAGCAACATTAGAAGCACCAGCCGTACCTCGAGCTGCATGACGCAGCTATATTGGAATATGAGATAGGTTCGCTGTTGCGAGACACTTCAAATCACTGATTTCATGTACGAACGTAAGTTGGGAATATTTGTAATAAAAAACATTGAGACATAGATTCAGTAAACTCGCTTAACTTATATGCAATATGACTATGAGCTAGAAGTGTTGGGGATAATTTTTGCTAAATCGTGAGTATTCTATCCAGAGTATTCGGTTGTTCAATAGGTTTTGGCACTAAAGCAATAAATGCCAAATTTAACAACTAGATGTGATTAGAATCACAAGGTCTTGATATGGTTGCACTGAACATTTTGGCTTACAACTTCTCTATACTTATTTAAAATGGAGCTGTCGTGGGAACAAATTCGCTAGACTCTCATGCACGAATCGCGCGTAGGGGAAAATGCTAATGAAGTGGAACGCAAGATCGAAGGAGCTTCCTGTGGGCGTTCCAGGCGCGGCTGATCCTCCAGACTGTTCGCTTTAACTTTGAACTTCGCAAAGTACTTCCTCCGTCCCCTCTGCAACCGTATCATCGCTCTAAGCTCCACTAACATTGCGTAACGCTTCACTAACAATTTCCCCTATAAGCCATTTGCGCATAAGTAGTAAGCGAATTTGCTCCCAAGACAGCTCCATTTTGGAGCAAGTATAGGCAAGTTGTACACCAAAACGTTCTAAGAAAGTGGGCAGTGATACCAAAATCAGGCAGTCTTAATTAGTTTGGATATGTTGACTTGGCGTTTATTGCTCAAGCGCCAGTTATGCAATGATCTAATACATTGATAACTAGGAGAGTAGTAAAGGAATATATCAAAATATCATCCTGAACATCAGTAAGGTCCTAATTTAACATATTTCAAACTTTCGGGAATTCTTCGACAGTTCTGAGGAGAACAGACGAAGATTTCGAAATCTCCAAGGAATATACAGTGCACTGGACTTCAGCAAGCATCGTAATGGCCACTAAGTGCATATTGGCTAACACAATGATTTCCGATGGCCGACATCTGTGTCAACTCAGTGCCTTAGAGGCAGTTGGTTTTCGAGAGAAGCATCATCTCAAGGAATAACTATTGTTACAAAAAAATCTCATCAAGGAATTATAAAACTGAACAACGGACTTGCTGTACTTTGTTCACACAGTTAATCAGAAGTACAGCCGTCAGTGCTTTGAAAGTAAGAATTCGCGTTACCGAAACATACGAACCTGTTGCATTATTTCTAAGGATGAAAAAGCAAATCGAGACGCAATCATGCAAGCAGCATCTTCAATTGGTACACATTCACCATCTGGATTACGAAGAATTGTTTGCATGACCTGAATGACGAGGTATCAATTCCATTATCGATGATGAAATATAAGTACAAAGCAGATTAAGCGTAAATTTGCGATTTGGTGCTGAAACAAAAAATAAAAACGGCTCAGAACACAGTACAGTGCATATGTTCGATGACCAGATGCAAAGGTTTGAAAGTAAGATTTAACAATTTTCGTAGCAAAAAAAATCATACTGTCAAGTCGTTGAAGAAATACTCCATCAGAATAGACGGAATTTCTGAGAAATCCTGTGGACATCGCGTGCCTAAAAACAAGGACTTTGAAAGCAAACTATGTAGAGATTTCTGCCACTTTTCGTTTCACAAGAAAAAAAAAAGAAAACGCTGAAGAGAACATTTAAAACAGCCACCTGCCACGTGCTGGTATTTCGTTCTGCCAAGCATACTATGCATCGCATGGCCCATTTCGTGGAAAACATTCTCAGCTCTGTGCAGATGAACCTGACCACAGCGACGATTTCAAAAAGTATTGCCAGCATTGTAAACAATTGTGTGAACTCGTATAATCCAATGTACTTCATTTGTACTGACACGTAATAAGCAATATGGTACTTGAAATCTTTACGGAACAAAGATTCTTCTGAACTACGCCCGCTGAGACTATTCGTCTCGACAAGTTTCAAAGCCGCTATAACAATGGCATAAACCAATTAGTGCGGAACTTCTTTGACATAGCTCCAGTAAATAAAGTTTCTCATCCCTTTGAGGATGGAAAAGCATATCAGAATCATTTTCTAGCTTCTTTCGATCCATAGCACGTAAAAACGCTGAGACATGAATTAACAGGCAATTAGGCAAGATATAAATTGACAATATTCATAAGTAAAAAATGTTGAAGAATCAGTCGAGCTAACTGGCAAATGCAGGACTTTTGTTGAGAACAGATGCGAAGAAAAGGAATCGAATGGAACGAAACCCGGAACTACCGTATTACTAGGTGGTAGGTCATATAAAACAAGAAGAAAAGCGGTGAGCTTTCACTTCTACCTGATAGAGCAAGCGAACGTCTCTTTTGGTGACGGTATGGGGACACACCTAGTGTATTTGGCTTCCAAAAAATGGGAAGAAATATCGTTCGATTGCCATCAGCGAGAGCAGATTATGAGATAGGTCTACATCCGAACTCACACAAATCCACCACCTCAATGGTAGAACGAGGGTGTCGATCTCACAATGAGTTAGTGAGGGTGTGCCGAACACCATACGTGTCGGGATCGGTGACTCAAGAATATAATTCTAAGGGAGAGTTTGAAACCTCACTGGCATGCAACACAAAGCTAAGAATCAGGCCATGCTGCGAGTACAATACTTATTCAAACGGATCAAGGGCGATCTACTCATCACGGCTTTCGTATTCTTTTAGTGTTCCGATGTTGCCTCTATAGTGTATAGTTAGCAATCAAAGACAGTTGACCGTATTCGTGGATCGAAAACATTTCTTCAAACTGGGATAAGGCCACTATCAGGACGGTGGTTTATTCCATGTAAAGGTTGACGCCAAACTAAGACTTTCGATTATGAACTTCGGACTCCTCAGCTACTTGATGAGAGGAAATGGAGTGATAAACCTCTAGTTTTATTGACATCCCAAATCCTACGTCATGTCTTCCTGCGAGGTATTGAGTCACCTTCCCTATCAGCTATGTCAACACAGTATTACGAAAGGGTTTCTCTTCTATAAGCATTCAAGTTGAACCATTTCAAAGCTATTTATGATCGCGATGTATAATGAGTGACCAGATCACGCCACACTGAAAATTATTTCCTACCTGACAGTTCCTCCAGTTTGCATCAGTCTCGTCACAAATTGATAACGATAGTACCACTATTGGAGTTTGCCAGATGTCATCTCGTAACTAAATCATGATTACATTGAACAGCAGATGTTCTCTTTCAGACCCCTCCCCTTGATACTACGTAACTGACTCGAACCTTTTTCGAGCAGCGTACGGTGAAATGACAGTCTCCAAAAGCTTTCGTTGATCGACGTCCAACATCCAGATATATTGTGCCAAGGAAATCATCGTTGGAACTGAACACACCCTACAACTAACGAATCTTATGTATTTTCATAAATTCATGTGTGACGTAGTATCAGTATCCACTTTGTACACAGTTTCTGAAGGTCTTTCTCGCCGCGCAAAAAAAAATCCCCTTGAACTTTCAGTAATCATTCGAAAGCTTAAATCTTGGGGATTTTAATAATTGTTCTTTCCATGAAAAGCTCTTCTTATTGTGTTGCAACAGCGAAAATAGTAATATGTTCCACAATCAGTTTGCTTTTTTTGCTCGACTGCGGTTCGTGGGTGGCTTTTCGCTGGACTATCGATAGTCATTCGATGGCCCCAATCGCGGTGATTTTTATGTTCAATTCGAAACAAAAAAGTTCGCAGCTGTAACCCTGCTCTACCAATTTATCGAACGAGTACAAATAAATCAGCGAAAGTCCAGCCACAGACCCAACAATCAGACTAAGCAAATTGAGTGTGAGATATATTTCTTTCGCTGATATAACGCGCTCGGAAAAGCTCTCATAAGCCAAACTTATTACTTGAATCGCCAAAACTTGAGCATGCAAATAATGTCTGAACGTTTGAGGCAAAATGTTTTTTACAGGGAGGAAAGCTTTCAAAAGCGCGTATCCAGATGGATCCAAAAAGATTAAACTCATTATTGGAAGCAGTTTTAGCTAACAATGATGATTTGACAACTCGATGCACAGAACCTGACGACATTTTGAATGTCAGACTTTCCACTTCAAATTTGAAATATTGATTTAATGCATAAGTATGTGCTATTCTGAACAGTGGACTTTACAAACTACTAATGGCTTCACTAGTTAAACTTAAAATCGTTGAAATCCACACACCTCGCCAACAAACAACATTTAGTTACTCAGCTCTCGATTCGACCGATTTTCGAAGACCTCGCTCGAAACGATAATAATCTGATAAGGATTCAACATGTCTTGAGCTGCTGAAGTCTAAGTGCTAGACAGGCGCCCATTTCATCCTGCCTGAACTCCTCAGTAGCACAGCCCCTCAGTTTAGCCGGTCCCTGAGGCTAAACCCCTCTGTGAAGGAATCAACGCATAAAACATGTGACATCCTTATCAAATTATTATTGTTCTTAGCGAAGTCTGTAGAAAAGTGGTCGAATAGAGAGGTATGATCCATTTTAGCAGCCACAGGCTCGACTGCTGGTCTCTCCAATGTCAGGGGATTCCATCACCTGATTTACTACTTATTTATTACTCGGCCTCGATCCCTTCGTAAAGGACTATAGCCTCAAGGGATCGGCGGAACAGAGGAACCGTGCTACTGAGGAGTCCAGGCAGGACGACGTCAAGCACTTAGACCTTGACGACTCGAAAAATATTACATCCTTATCAGATTAGATGGTAAGAGCTAAAGTGAGAGTTCCGCTAAATTCAAAAAGCAAAAATTCGTCAAAGGAAACTTAAGAACGACCTGGCTGTTGAAGAGTATTCCATGAATGTAAAGTGCCAGACAGAATGATGATGGTCGGCTGACGAGATGTTCAATTACAATGATGTTTTGAGTTTGAGAGTTTTGAAAGGGCAGGGTTTTCAGGGATGTCTGATTCAACTATTGCAGTATTATCTACTCAAAGTGTTGTCAAGGGTTGCAGCGTATAAGTCAGAACTTTCAATGTCGAATAAGCGTCATACAAATAATTCTCTAAGTTTTGAGGCTTACTTCATGATACTTTATTAATCCGTCTTTACAGCGCTTTTTTTCACGGTGCGGATCCCACTATTTCCAGCATTCAATCCGTTTTTTCGTCTTCTTCGTTGAGGGCGGGAAATACTGGTTCAGGGAGTTTCCTAGTTTCCTTGAAGTCTCGAAAATAGCCTGGCTGTAGCGTTCCCTGGGGTGTTCGAAGTGACTGCCGGAGAGTGATGGGGCGGGGCTCAGCCCGCGCACACCGTCAGGTGTATCTTAACTACTCGGTCATGGCGCCTCTTTGAAGCAAACTGGATAACCACAAATGCTTAACCCTTCAGAGACAGCAGTTGATCGATCGCACAGCACAATTCGTAAAAGGCGCATGATTTTCGTTATTCATTGAGATTTCCTCCATTTGAAAAGTAAAATCTCAGGTTTCTTATTTCGATCTGATACTCTATGATCTTGTCTCCATGACCAATGTTCTCCGGATACTTTTCCGTGACGTGCCCTGTTTCGACGCTTCAAAAAAAAAAACGGAAATATTGATCTTTTCTAAAATTTTAATAATCGTTCGATAGCTTAGATCGAAAGAATTTTGATGGTTTACCTTATTTTTGATATAGCTCCAATGTTGAACTGAAACAGCAAAAATAATATTTTTTTCTCAGTCAAAATATCTCGCCGAACAAAGCCATTTCTATAGAATTTTATTGCAATGGATAAACCAAATCTTAAGAATTCCGATGATGTATTTAGTTTTTCGAAAGAACTTCATATTGCGCTATAAAATCAAGAAAGATTGGGATTCGCAATTCCGATCATTTACGTCATCACACCTTTCTTCGATCCCTAGAGAAAATCGCGCCTTTTGCTTTATTCTCAAGTTTTAACGGTTATCTCATAGCCAAAATTTCAAAGATTTCAACGTTGTAATTTATTTTCAACATAGCTTTATTGTTGCGTTCTAACAGCAAAAATTAAATATGTTTCTCATCCAAAGATTTCTCACTGAACAAAGCTCTTCTTGTGAACTTTTAGCAATCATTTGATAGATCAAATGTCATCGACTCTGAGAATGTGTTTGGTTTTTGAAAAGAACTCGCCACTGCTCTGTAGCAGCCAAATGAATGTTAAGTTTCGCGCAGCGCAACTCGACATCAAAGCAACGTGCTCTGCCGGTATGTGGATAGGGACCTTGTCAACATAGCCGCCAATCCCCCGTGCTTTTCCAGTGCCAAATTTGCGAAACCCAATCTTCTTTTGATTGTGACAGTTGAAACAACAACTTTCTTTCAAAAACCAAATACATCCTTGGAGTCAGCGAATTTAAGCTATCGAATGATTAGTAAAATTCCAAAGCAAAAGCTTTGGTCAGCGAGAAATAATCGAGTGACAAACATGATTTTATTCTCACTGCTACGGCGCAATAATAAAGCAAGCAGTTTCAAATATAAGATACACCGTTCAAATTGTTTTGCATTTGAGCTATCGATGACTACTCAAACTTTGAGAACAACCAAAGAGTGGTTTTTTTTTCAAGGGATCGAAACATGATATGGATAAGGAAAAACAAAACTTTGTGAGGGCGAAAAGTTATCCTTTTTTTTCCCGTTCTTACAGCTTTCTGTGATAACCTTTCAAAAACCAATTACAGTATCAAAATCCGCAAGATTTGTGCTCTCGAACGACCATAAGAGTTTAGCAAAGAGCCATGTCGAAGCCGCAGCCCGGCAAATGAAGTAAGGTGAGAGTGGAACATAATACAATTTTCGTTATTACAACGTAATGAAAAGCTTTTCGAAAAAGCGATACTGTTCTGTCATGGAGGCACCACTTGAGGCCTTCGGTAAAAACGTATTTTTGCTTTTGCAAAACGTTTCTAAGTTTATCGATAGCTCAAATCAAGTGAATTTCAACGCCATGTTTAATTTCTCAGATAGCTTATTTTTAACGCCGTACCACTCAAACAAGAATTTGTTTCCCATTAAAAGATTTCCACTGAATAAAAGTTTTATTGTAATGAACTTTTGATCGTTAGATAGAGAAAATCTTCCCAATTATAATGGTATACTTGTCTTTCGAAAACGACTTCGAGTCCTGTAACGACCGAAGGAATATTAGGTTTCACACTCAGACCTTTCAAACCCACCCTTCTCGTGCGAATTAAAAGCTCTAAGTTCTTTCTAAAAAGCAAACCATTTTCTTTTTTAGAAAGATCTACTCTATCTGAAGGTTGGAATTTTGCCGTAAAAAAAACTTTTATCAGGCGAGAAATTTTCAAATGTGAAACAACATCTCCTTTTGACTGGTACGGCGTTAAAAACAAGCGATATGAAAGAAAAAAAAATTCAAATTGATTTGATTTAGGTTATCAGATAGTCATACATTCGACAGATAACAGCAAAGAATACGTTTTGGCGAAAGCCCCAAGTGGCGCCGCTATAATAGAATAGTGCCGAAAAATCAAACATATTGTTGCAATCACACAAATTTAAGCTTTCGAGGAATTACCAGATGCTTTCATTATTATTTGAGCCAACATGTCATGTGGTCTGGTAAGGGCTCTTGTACAGCCCGATACACGTGTTTCGGTCCTGCAACCTCATCAGTCGGGCAGAACCTATCGTCTTCCGATCTTTTTATTAGTCACTTCTCTCGGGAGGCCTACTCTTCCTGCAGAAAGGAAGACGAATGTTTTACACTCTATGTCAAGTGAAATTTTCACCTAACACAGAGTGCTGTACACTCGATTGCTTTTGGGTAGTATTTTTATCATATTATCTCCCGAGAATAGGGCTTCCGAGAGAACTGACTGATAAAAAGATCGAAAGGCGATGAGTTCTGCCCAACCGGCGAGTCTGTAAGGACGGAACACGTGTATCGGGCTGTACAAGAGCCCTTAGCAGACCACATGACATGTTGGCTCAAATGATTACGATAGAATCGAATGAAATCTGAGCGTCGGCTCAAACGAAAGCCACTGTACAACTGACGAGGCTGTGAGGCCGAAACACGTGCACTGCACCATATAAGTGCCATAACAAACCTCACGAAAGGTTTAAATATGCTATCATGATTGACTAATTTAAGCGGGATCTCAAATAACAGTCGAGTATGAAAGTTCGACTTGACTTTCAGCAAGCGCAGACATCCAGAAACGACAACGAATTCGAACACTTATGGTGTTATTCCAGATCGTTGCGAATGTGCTATTCTGAGACGTTTCCAGTAGTGAAGATATAATTCGACAATCTTTCACACTAAGGGGACTTGGAGTAAGCTGATTTTTTCAAAGTTACCCACCAGTTTAATAATATTGCCAGGCCAAATTTCTCCTTGTTTTATCTGCTGCTCTTCAATTCGCACTCCATATAACCTATTCAGCAAGTTAGTGAGACCATTCAAGAGGTTTCCAAGTGTTAAAAATCTGCTCGTTTCCCGATGATAAAAACCACCGTAAGCACGTTCCTGAAACAACTCGTAATAGAATATGTTTACCTGTATCAAACCGTGTTCTACGTCCACTTACTCCAGATACGCAGTAGGACGACACAATTTGGAAGCAGAGTGCAAAATTTCTGACGACAATGATGTCAAAAGTCAAAAGCCTACCTTATAATCTGGGTGAGATAATGCAAATCCCATTCACCGATACCACTAATGAATGAAGAGCACTGAGACTGAATATCGACCAAAACTGCTAGTTCGCGTTCTGCAGAAGGTCGACATGCCTTGAAAATCTTTCTCAAGAGTGTACTCGTTTCTACATGATCACTGAGGTAAGCGAAACAAGAAATAATACATCTATATTCAATTAATCAACCGAATTACAACACACAGTATGCCAAATTAGAAAGTCACCTGCACAACTCCCCATAGGAAATCATGGGCGGCCTCATAGGAGCCTAGCAGAGTATTGTCCTGCGCCCTGTGAGCATATGAGCGATAACCAGTGAGTCTTGCGAGTTCATCTCGATAACACACGAGTTTTCGTAGTTCTTCCTCCTGTGAATTAATAACCATGTTTTTCCATGGCTCTACACAAATCATAAGGAATGCTGAGCATTACGTACACAGGAGTAACCTTCAAACCTTCAAACGATAGCGTAGTTGACACGTAAAACAAGTAGCAATGAATGACGATAAACGTATTCGACAATCAAAGTTCTCTATAAACCTCGGCATAATTAGTTGTTATATGAAAATCGAGAAAACTTATCTTGATTAGCTGACGCGGGTTGGTAAATTAGTCGTAGAAGTTCGGCTGACGTTTCGGCGACCCGCCTTCCTTCAGAGCCTGGGCAGAATGTATCAATTGTCTATATGAATGACTCGAATGTCATTTGTATATACCTAAGATCCATCAGAATCATTCGAAAAGACCGAGATCTTGCGTGATGGTGACGCACTCGCTCCGCTTCTTTGAGGGTTTTGGCGGTTTCCAAATGCCTCAAGAAATAGACCTTCGAATCTTCAATAGACTAGTAACTACCTCGCGTCAGCTATCAAGAAGGCTGTTCGCCGATCTTCATATTCAAACTAGATTTGCCGAAAGATCTGAGTCACGCTAATAAAAGATAAGTTTTCGATCGATTGTCATACAACCTATTTGAGTTCATATAATACCTGAGCATCATTATGTCGATAAAACGTAGTATAAACGAAACGCCGCTTCGACTGCTCCACGCAGTCCGATGCTGGTGAAGAGATTCTTTCGCTGTCCAGGCTATATTGATTCTTCAACGATCTGCAAAATGGCTCTCAAAAACAAACGAGCGGTATAATTTGGTAGTCAAGCCAAGAAGAAGAAAACCTTCTTGATAGCAAATGGAGCTCTCAGACGGCTCTACTTCCCGAATATTGTAGCAAAATAATTTGGTAAACAAAAATCTATATTTACCTGCCAACGATGACTTCTCTATCGCAACCTAATTGGAAATTGGTCCCCGCTTTGAAAATCTCTCCCGATAATTTCACAAACTCGGCACGCTATAAAAGAGAAAAAATTCACTGTAAGAGAGACATAAGCATTTCCGTACGAAGAACAACCGTAACAACGATCACGGGAAACGATAAATATGAAGAGATTCCATGCTAAAATGTTACAAGATGTCATTAGGAAGAAAGAATTCATCACCTTGTCGTCAGAAAGATGCACTCCAGACTGTTCGAATTCATTCAGGAATAAATCTATGGTACGTTTATCCACATCGTCAAGTCGGTTAGCTTCGATTTCTTTCGAATTCTTCAGTGAGTGATAGAGAGTGGTAGACGTGTTGAGACTAGAACGGAAGCTCGAATATTGCGAGAGAAGAATGATCTCTACGATGAATGTTTCAAACAGAACAAACCTCTCTACAAGTTCGCAAAAATCACGAGCACTTTCCTGTGCGGCTTCGACATACGATGGATCACTGTGAAGCTGTCGCACGCATTCCACCTAGCCTAAGATTTCTGTAGAGCAAGTCTTAATTGAATGCTAACAGAATCGATAGTAGCATACTATAAACGAGTAAATGGTTCCTATCTAACAGCCCAATAGAGATTATATCCCTTTGCTGACGATAACAGCCCTTTTGACCCTCAAAAATTCAGAGGTCTTACAGTGAAAAAGACTTTTTATCTAAATTAAGTACTATTAAAGAGCTCAAATCTCCAGCCATTGCGACATTTGCATAGTTTTGAAAAGCCCTTTCTAGTATGCTGTAAAAGTAAAAATAAAATTATATTTCACACTACGTTTGTCTTATTTGGCTAGCTAAACTTTGCAGAACGATTGGACTACACCAAATTCATTCGATAGCTCAAATATCAGCGAATATGATGCTTCAAATTGTTCTCGGAAAGGTTTTCATAGCGCCATAGAGCACTGTGAGAGCGAAAACAAAGCACGTTTCAAATTCAGAACTTTTCTTTGCACATAGAAGTTACATATGGACAAAAAGTATACACACTTTGTAGAGAAAACCATGTCCTATCAGAATGGCACGAAGAACTCAGAGTATTTCCGGTGAAAAAGAGAAGAAAACATTGTTGAAGAATGAAAATCAGGCGCCACTGGCGAAAATGTTTATGCTGCCGTCCTCAAAGGGATATATTGAGAAAAGTGCAAAATGATGATACGCGGTTCAAGACTCCCACTAGCACTGTTCTTTCCCAGGATTACATTTCCACCCATCTAAAAAAAGGACAAAGCATAAAGCTCTCGGAGGCGATCCATTCGCGGAGGGAAGCCCTATGCGCTCGCCTTCATCAAGCATCGGTCAGAGGTGACGGAATGCTAATCTGGCTCCTACAATGATAAATCAATGAATCCTGTGTATCAATCCTATCAAATCGGTGCTGCTATCCTCCCAGACAAGTTCGCTACTGATCCGCCAACACCGGAGGAATGAAAGGCTTCATGAGCCTTGAGCGCAAGGTCGAACCATGGGCCACGTGTGTGCGGGTCGCAGTGCACCTCTAACCACTGCGACAATGTTCCTCACTAACTAAGATGGAACTACAATGAAAGCAAATCAGCTTAGACATACTACAACATGTAAGCACTACCAAGATACTCGACAAGAACATTTTTTTGTAAGAAGAAAGAATACAACTTACAAGATCGGCTGCTTTACAAATTGTATTTGACAAGTCGTCGAACAGTTTCACAGTTGTTTCTTCATTACCACCGGTTTCGATCTGATTGACGAGACTCAAACACTCCAATCGGACATGCTTGTTCAACTCTGCAAAACTCTCGGAGCTCTTCAGACGCGCATCTTCAAACAACCCCTGAAAATTTTGTCTCCGTTCGCATTGTTTTCCACATGACAGAGGTAATTCCCATTATTTAACACGCTGACAACGACGCGAAACCCCGCGCGACACGCGGTGCCGTCGGGCGGCGTGCGCGGAGACTACAATGACGTTGTGGTAGTTTTCTAATGATATCTGGACTTTTATCGTTACTAAAGAGAATTGAGTCGCCAGTAAATAGTAAAATATGACAGAGAGACTACGATAAAGCTATCCGTAGCAGAAACAATGGCGTTGTTCTCTCCAAAAACCTCGAACATAAAATACTTTGTGAAGTAGAAGAAAAACGAACTCTGCTTGTAAAACGTTAGCTTTTTCGTTAGCAGAAAGTAAAATAAAAGTAATTTAACAAAGTAAACTTAGTGGGATAATGGGCGTTTTCTCAAATTATCGAATCACTACAAAAACATGGATGAAATAGAAAGAAACGAAGTTATATAACAGCTGAAAATGTGTTCTCTTTCACAATAATGTGCTTCTCTCATTGGAATATAGATGATTTTCGACACATGGGCATTCTCTTAACTATGAAACTTTTTATCGAAGTCTCTTCTGTTATAGTGAATCATTTGGTCTCGGTAATATCCCCTCAGTACCTCAGATCACCAAACAAATTCCCATATTTCCATTGCAAGGCGTGATAATGAAGGCCGCGCCGCGCCGCCGCACACGAGACGACCGGTATGAGCTAAAAACAGCTCACAAACGCTGTCAACATGTTAAATAATTCATTCATAGCCTTCAAGCTCATATGATATGCATACAGATAAAATAATACCAACGTTAGTTTCAGGATGTCCCATAAGTTTTGACACTAAAGCAACAAGCAACAGACTTATTAAGCACTGATTCAAATTGCATGATTTAAGTGTCGTTTAATTGTGCATTTTCTTGCGAATTCTGGTATACAACTTGCCCATGCGTTCTCTGCAATGGAGCTGCCATGGGAACAAATTCGCTTACTACTCATGCATGAATGGCGCTTGGGAGAAAATGCTAGTAAAGCGGCGCGCAAGGTTAATGGAACGCAGGACGGTGAATTGGTAGCAGAAAGGACGATTGGGAAGTTCGAGAAGTTCAAAGGCGGAGAGAACAGTCTGGAGGATCTGTCGCGTTCGGGAAGTCCATAGGAAGCTCCCTAACCCCCTATGGGACGACGTGTACCACCTGAGGTACACGTTTGTTAGAAAGCCGTTCTCGCTGAACAAAACTCTCTTCCTAGACACCTGGTGATCATTCGAAAGGTTAAATTTTGGCGATTTCAACAGTATGCTTTGTTCTTAGAAAAGCCTTTGTATTACCTTGCAGCAGCGAAAATAAATTTATGTTTCACACTCACTTTACTTTACTAACTCGGCCGGGGCTGGGTCATGGCCCTTCGCCAAACTCTCATTAGTTAATCGATTGGTTTTTCACAACGTGATCATAGAACACTGTAAGAGCGAAATGAAGATTAAATTCCGCACTCAAAATTTTTATCGTATAAAAAAGTTATATGCGCGAAAAAACATATGATAATGTAGAGAAAATTATGGAGCATCAGAGTAACACAAAACCTGAGGTTTCATTGCCCAAATAATGGAAAAAATCTGACTGAATTAACGCAAATAGCGCTTGCGCTCAACTTCACTAGCATTTCCCTTTACGCGCCAGTCGTGCGTGATTATGAAGCTATTTTTGTTTTCAAGACAGCTCCGTTTTGAGGCAAGTATAGGCCAAATTGTATACCAAGATGTTCACAAGAAAATGTGCGATTGATCGACACCAAAACCATGTAGTCTTAATTAATTGTGCTCAATAAATTTGGTGCTTGTTGCTTTAATGCCAAACTTATCAAAGGAATTAATATATAACTGAGAAAATGAATATTCGGTAGTTTATATGTTAGGCGGGTGACAAATTTTGAGCCGATCTCACTCGCTGGAGAGGAACTTTCGACAGGAGTGTTAGTAACCATTAGAAAGCTCAGATCTCTGGCTACAACTCTAAACTACCGGTTTTTCAAACCAAGCTTTTTATAACGCTGTAGTATTTAGAATCAAATTTTGTTTCTCACTCGCTTTCTGGCTTCACTTTTTCCCACGAGTATAAATAGCAAGGAAAGCATATCAGCGTGTAGAGAATTTCCGTAGTATACAGAATTATGCGTTTCTATCTAAAGTTTCGTGCCGATGCTTGTGAAAAAATCCCCAGTTAAATAACGTAAGTTGCCGCCGTTTCAACGCATATTGCGGTAAATCACTATCGAGCTACGTGGTAGATCAGAGATTACCTTACTAAGAAGTCGCTATGGGTTCCCTTCACATCTTATTCAGCTGTGAACTTTTTCAGCGACCTTGTTTACTCGGGTGAACTGACGGAGCGGGGCGATGGATCACGTTTGAAATACTGTTATCAATTAAGGATTTTCATCGACAGAAACTTCAGATAAAAACGTCTGGTTCTGATAGTAAAGAAGATTCCTTACAAGCTGATGTGCTTTTCGCGCTTTTAGTGATTTATCCTCGTAGTGAAAATGAAGGCGAAAGGTGGGTGTGAAACAGAATATTATTCCGAATGCTACAGCGTTATAAGAGGGTGTTTTGGAGAACCAGCAACGGACAGTTGTAGCCAGTGATTTAAGCTTTCGAATGACTACTAACACTCCTATGAAAAGCTCCTGTCCAGCGAATGAGATCAGCTTAAAAATTGGTCGCCGCCTAACATGTAAGTGTCGAGAATGCTATATTTCATGACCTTCGTTTCGAGTGTTTTCGTAAGACCACAGCTCACATTTCAATATGCCCTGGAATCATTTTTGAGCCACGCATGTCAGTGGTCTGTCAAACAGGGCTGACTTATCGGGCTCTATAAGTCAGGCCTGTTTGACAGACCACTGACATGCCTGGCTCAAAAATGATTGCAAGGCATATTGAAATGCTATGTTTCTTTTCAAAAGAGAAGCCGACGAACCTGAGGCGGCAAGTCGATTTCATTCTCGTTTGATCGCCGAAACACATATTTCTGTCTCGATAGGCATCGGATCGGCAGACGACGAAGCAATCCTCTCGACACAAACATGCTCTAAATCGATCGTGTAGTGAACAATTCAACAAAATTCGGTTGCACCTCACACGACGACTATCGGCGGGTCACGTGGACGAACTCGAGGAACTCAAAGACTCTTCAGGGCTACGTGACATGCGATTTCGCTATAATAGAGTCTAATTTGAAAGCTGTTATTGGAGACATTAAAACGACCATGTAAACATAAAAGATTTGATCTAAAAATAAGGTGCTCGAGTTCAAACAAACACGCATAATTGCGTACACGCGATATTACAGACTTCGAAAATCAACTTGACGGGTGGCACGTCTGTTTCCTTGACCTTTCGTCGTCAACAATAGGTCGTTTGCCCTTCCGACCATGTTCGGCCACTCCACTCCCTCTGTCTCTCTCTCTCCTCTCTCTCTCTCTCTCTCTCTCTTCTCTCTCTCTCTCCTTTCTCTCTCTCTCTCTCGCTCTCTCCTCCCTCCTCTCTGCCTCTCTCCTTTCTCTCTCTCTGTCTCTCTCTCTCTCTATCTCTCTCTCTCTTTTTGCTTCATTCATCTCGTATCGTCGTCACAGTGCAATTTACGTGGCAGCGATTGCTGTGGTGTAGCTTTATGTTTTATTCAGCTACCCCTCTCACTTCCACGGACCCAACCCCAACTATTTTCATACCACGGCACACAGCATTACAACGCCCAGTGAAGTAATAATAAATAATGGAAGCTTTATCATTTATTCTCCACAATTAACTGTTTTCTTGATGAGCTTGCTCTATGAATTAGTGTGAATAAATAGTGTGATATTAAACAAGCGCAAACCGAATATTTGAGAAGTGAGTGATATGCAAAACACTGAATCACAGGGGGGGGGGGGCGGGGGCGAGGGCGGGGGCGTAGAAGCTGCGTCATACTC
Organism: Parelaphostrongylus tenuis; assembly: GCA_019055375.1. NCBI lineage: Eukaryota > Metazoa > Nematoda > Chromadorea > Rhabditida > Metastrongylidae > Parelaphostrongylus > Parelaphostrongylus tenuis. The sequence goes on from JAHQIW010003716.1 coordinate 158,644, forward strand.
ACTCGAGAAGCGGACGACGGGGAAGGAGTTCTAGCAAAGCGGTGGCCTCCTAGGTGTAGTGGTCAGCACGCGTCCCCGGCGAGGTGAAGCGCGGGTTCAACCCCGTCGGAGGTTCTGCATATCACTGAACATCCTTGGATATATAATTATGTAATTATAAACACTGCCAAAATTAAAGGTAAAATTAAAATTCTTGTGTAGACCGAAGAGTCCCAGCGGGTTTTCCGTTATTAGAACTTTCACTCCTGCTATTTATTGGCTAGGGCTCCCAATACTCTTCGTTGAAGGCCTCAACCTCCTCAAAGTTCCTTGTGTTCCGCCTCTAGACCCGATCGTTCAACACCGAAAGAGACACGTGAATTCGCGCTAAGGATCAATAAACACGACTACTAAAAACAATGTGGAAGCTTATATTCTTTTCGACTGGGCAGATCATGCTGTTTGTTTGTGGTACATGAACGATCGGGCCTAGAGGCGAAACACAAGGAACTTTGAGGAGGTTAGGTCTCTAACGATAAGTACTGAGAACCTTAGCCAATATTAAAAAGGATAAAGGATAAAGCTCTCGGCGTTGGTCAATCCCTGAGGGTTGCGCCATACATTCGACTTCAATTTTCAACTTCGTTTGAGGTGATTGAATGCATATCTGGCCTTTACAATGACTCGCGGTGGCCTCCCGCTGAACCGAGTCAGTGCTGCTTATCCTCCAAGACAAGTCTGAGACCTGTCTAGTAACCAATTTAACCGACCCCGGAGGGATGGATGGCTTGGTGAGCTATGAGCGCGAGATCGAACCATTGACCTCGTGGCGACGCAGAGCACCTCTAACCACTGCGCCACGTGCGCTCTTTGCCAATATTAGGAGTAAAAATCCTCACACGGAAAAACCGCTGGGATTCTTCGGTCCCAACAAGAATCTTTATTTTGACCGTTATTTTGGCACCTTTATGATTATTTAATTATTTATCCAAGATGTTGAGTGACATGCAGAACTCTGGACCTCTGGCGGGGTCGAACCAAAGATTATTCCACTGTTGATGTCGCCGCACTGAAATGTTGGGATGGATCGATAGAAGTCGAAGGTTAATCGAGATTTTCACTTCATATGTCACAACACGATGAACGGAAAGCCAAATTACAGAGCCTTTCTTCAACATAATCGCAATAAATAGTAAGATTCGGTAGCGGTAAGTGTAAGGTGTTAGGTGTCGCGGCAGATCTCATTTAGATTTTTAAATGGAAAAGAAACCGAGAGATCCCATACTTGCATCGTTCTTCCATCAAATCATTGACAATATTAAGTGAGATTGCGATGTACCAAACCTTATCTCTGATGAAGAACTTGGGGCTCCATGGCCGAGTGATTGTGACCTTGGTCGAGGTGCGCGTGGGGCCAAGCCCCTTTCCTCCCCCCCCCTTAACACTCTGTGGCAGTCAAGAACGAACGCCCTACGGAACGTCACATTCAGGCTATCCTCGAGAATACTAACAGACGTACTTCAGCCAGAAAAGCAATGCTGCTGGAATCAGTGGGATTCGCATAGTGGAAGAAAACTGTGAAGAAAGATCAATAAAGTACCAGATGAAGAATATCATCTCTGCTTTTTTGGAGATCATTCAATGAGCTACACTGCGAATATGCCTAAAACTTCCACGTAAGCCATTGTAACATTTACAAACAGTAAGACCGTAAGTCTTCACACAAGACCTCGTATCTGTAATTCATGAGCGAGTGGAGCCTACTGAACCGCTTTGTTATTCATCGGGTAAAAGTGGAGAATTTACCGATCTCTCCACTCCTCAACTGATGGTTTTTTGAAAGTTGTTGCTGTTTGATTTATTCCAATGTTGATGCAGGTTTCTATATTTCTTACAGTGAAGAGCCATGAAGACTAGTGCAAAAATAATTGCGGTTTTAGAGTGTGTGAAACCGCAATCCATTTTGTAGCGCTTCGAATGCGAGATTGGTAGAATAGTTGACATTGATGTCTTTTGCGACTTCTTGTTCAGTTTTGAGAGGATCAGCTTCAATCAATGCAATTCCCATGGCTTCTGACGACGTTTGTCCAAACGTAGTTGCGCTTTTTGTGTTCCTCAAATGCGTCTCCTTTACGAAACTTATTCCAAAAACCACTGCACCGTACGTTTCTTAGGGTTTTTGGGTCAAATGCTTTTATTTACGTGCGCGCTGTTTTCGCTGCCTTGAGACCCATAATAACCACGAAGTGGAGCCGCCATTACTTTTGCACCAGCCAATACCCTTTCCATAGTTGGAAATTAAATATGTAATAAGCAACAAGTGTAAAACATTTGTCATTGGCAAAAAAAACATAGAGGAGAAATCCAATTCAAAATCATTCATAACATATCCGCATTTTTCAGGAAATTGATCCTTCTCTCAAGCGGCAAATTCCCGTTTGAACCGCAATTACTTTTGCACCACGTGATAAATTAGTCCAGATTTTTCTATGATTATGCTAATTTGGTTTTCTAGCTCAGCGCAGCAGATTTAGAGTTCCACAATGTTGGTGATTATCTGTAATAACAATTCCGTGAAGATATCTACCTATGAGAAGAGAGCATGTGGCGCAGTGTTTAGAGGTGCTCTGCGTCGCACACAAGGTCAATAGTTCGATCTCGCGCTCACGGCACACCAAGCCATCCATCCCTCCGCGGTCGGTAAATTGGTACCAGGCAGGTCTCAGACTTGTCTGGGAGGATAAGTGGCACTGACTCGTCTTTTAATCACCTCAAACGAAATCAAAAATCGAAGACGAATGCATGATGCATCTGTCAGGGATTCGTTAACGCCGAGAGCTTTATCCTTTTTTATCCACCTATGTAAGTGTTCAATGTTCACTAATTCATTCTTGTTTATAGGCGAAGTTGTTTACTTTGACAGTTAGTCACTTAATTCTTAGACCGTAACGTACTCTCTTATTTTATATGATATTCGAAATTATAGTATTTTCACTGCCTTTTTCGCAGTGTTATGATGTTACTTACATAACTAAGAGAATTGAGTGGTGAACAAAAACACGACCTCAGACGGTAATCGAACCCACGTTTCATCCTATCCGGGGACGGATCCTATGTTTTTGTTCACCACTCAGTTCTCTCTTATTTCACTTTTTATCCATTACTTTTTTAACTGACACTAAAATACACACATTAATCACGATCGGATCCTTGCATGTTTTTCATAATTGTCTTGATACATGGTCTCATTCAACACCTAAAGTGTGTAGAAATCTCGCTTGCTATTCCATTCTATCGGCTGTTTTCTACTAAACGGCGACAAATGAAAATGGCCCTTTTCGCTGAACAGGAACTATCCATTATACTTTTAGCAATCATTCGAAACTTAAATCTCTAGCTACTGCGCTACATGGCTATTTTTCGAACTGTTCTTTTATAATGCTGAAGCAGAGAGCTGACATTTGTGTTTCAAACTCGCATATTTCCCGCTGGAGAGAGCTTTTCCCTCAACTTATGAGTCACCATTCGATAGCGTAGGTGTCACCGATTTCAACGTTGTGCTTATACTCTGCAAAGACCGCTTCATGAAACTGTAGGAGGAAAAATAAGATCGAGTTCATACGCGGGATGTTGGTGCTGGCCTTGGATTCCATACGGCAATTGATAGCGTTGACGCGTTACACATGGGGAGTGCAATTTTTGCTTCTTGAATAGGGGTTTTTTACCCGCTTCGAAATAAACTCCACATAAAACGTATGACTCTGATGCTAGAAGATTTTCTTTGCAAGTTCATATGCTTTTTGTGCTTTCAGCGAAATTAAACTGAAAACGCTGAGTCTTTGTAAAAAATTATTTCATCTTGAATGCTGCGGAGTTATAAAAGGCTCTTTGAAAAAACAATCATGTAGCGCAGTAGCCAGAGATTCAAGCTTTCGAATAGCTAACAACATTCTTATAAAGAATTCTTGTCTAGCGAAAGAGGTCTTTTTTTATTTATCGCCGTCTAAGAGAAGCAGGAGGAAACGAGCGGCTTGGGGAACGTTTAAGAGCATCGAAGCTGTAGTGAAGAGGACAAAGAACATCCGACTCCGTGCCCACCTTTTCGACTCGACAATTATCCCTGCCCTAACTTATGCAGCACAAACCTGTTCGTTACGTAAGCAGGATGAAAGATCACTTGGCGTTATCGAGCGCGCAGTCGAAAGGTCGATGCTAGGAGTATCTCGCATTTCGCAAATGAGACAAAGGATGCGAACTTCCGACCTACGTCAACGATCGAAAAGCAGAGACGCCGTTCTACACGCCAGGATATCGAAAATAAGGGCCGGACACGTGATGCGCTTCAACGACAACCGATGGACGAGAGCCGTTACCGACTGGATTCCTCGGGACGTCAAGCGCTCTAAAGGAAGACTACCGACTCGTCGGTCCGATTTCTTCACGAAAGCGATAGAAGAAAGATATGATGCTCAGCGAATTCCTAGAGCAAGGAAGACCCACTGGGCTACTCTTGCACGCGATAGGGAAAAATGGAAGAGTTGCTGGTACCCGCTCGAGTCACTCGACGATCAACGGGACGACAGGTGATACAGGTGAAGAGAAAAGAATCAATCTATCTTTGAATAATTCACATTGCTGAGCCGTTTATATAGTGCGGTACGTTACTGTTTCATATTTTCGTATGCTAATTCTTCTGTAAGCGCATATGGCGCAGTGGTCAGAGCTGCTGTCATCGCACACTTGATCGTTGGTTCGATCATACGCATGGCTCATCAAGCCTTCCATTCCTCCGAGGTCGCTAAATTTGTAGAGAACTTATCTGGGAGGGCAGTAGGGCGGACTTACTGCATCGGTAGGTTGCCTCAAGTCACTGTAAAGGCCATTATGCGTTTAATCGCCCCAAGCGAAGCTAAAATTTAAAGACGAATGCATTATGCATCCATCAGGGTTTGATCAGTTCCGCGAATTCTATCATTTATCTTTTTGATTCTTAGTATTTGTTATTTTTATTCGTCACATGGACCAAGATTTTCAATCCGTTCAACTTCTTGCTTTCTTCATATAAGAACTCTTTGGCCTTGTGGTAACTTCGTTTTTCGCTCAATTTGGTTTTTCTCATGAGTGCGTTGATTGGCAGTCAAGTTGTTTTTTTCCTGCATTTGATAGCCCTTGTAAGGCGTTAGTAGGTCTCTACGATAGATATTCATCACAAATGCTAAGTCGTAGAGACCGATGGAAGGTTCCTTTGACCCAGGGATGGCTCAAACCAGCGACAGTGAGTTTACATCCTTTCATTATTATTTGAGCCAACATGTTATGTGGTCTGGTAAGGGCTCTTGTACAGCCCGATACACGTGTTTCTTCCTTACAGACTCGTCAGCCGGGCAGAACCCGTCGTCTTTCGATCTTTTTATTAGTCAGTTCTCTCAGGAGCCCTACTCTCAGGAGATAATATGATAAAAATACTAGCCAAAGAGCAATCGAGTGCGCAACACTCTGTGTTGGGTGAAAATTTCACTTGACAGAGTGTAAAGCGTTCGTTTTCGATGACTCTCTATAAGGAGTGTAAGGCTCCCGAGAGAACTGACTATAAAAAGATTGAAAGACGACGGGTTTCTGCCCGGCGCAACACGTGTATCGGGCTGTACGAGAGCCCTTACCAGACCACATGACGAGTTGGCTCAAATAATAATGAAAGGATATATTGAAATTTGAGCGTGGTCTAAACAAAGCACTCGAAATAAAAGTGAGTTTACGATTGAATGACTTGACCGACCATTGCATTTCTCACGTCTCTTATCATCCCCCCATATATTTTTTTCTCTGTCATATGTGTCCTCTATGAATAAATAACGATTGAAATGAGCTTATTCATGTGTCGTTCAGACGATTGTAATTTGTCAATTGATGTGTGTGAATCGTAAAAGTGTTTTGTTTCTATTCTTTTGGAAGTTTTCTTATATCTCTGTTGTGTTGGATCCAGTTGACACACTTATTTTCCGTATTGACTCACCTCATCCGTTTTTTCTCTTCCAATACTCTGCACAACTATTATGTTTGAACTTTTCAGATATGATTGATCGAATTATAGATCGCATTTACATTTCGGGCGCTGGAGATGTTCTTGCCGGTGATCCTCTACTAAAACACGAGGTAGAAACACCGTTTTTCATCCTTTTATATTGCCTAGGTTTTTTAACATTTCTGGAAGAGTGTGCACTTTTTTTTAGCGTCAAACTTGCAGATAACTCATATTCTTACCGTCTCTGCGGTTGAAATCCCTATGAATCGGCGCGTTCCGGGCATCAAATACCATTTTATCTTCATCATGGACCTTCCTAATCAGGATTGCTTGGAGGAGGACAGCTGGCCGAAGGTGTAGCATACATAGATGATGTCTTAAAGTCTGGCGGAAGTGTGCTGGTTCACTGGTGAGTGTATAGCTCTTGATTTGTTCAAACTTACGCAAGAGTCGTTTATGGGGATCGAAATCACTTGCATAGGTGGTACCCTTCCATACGTTCCCAATGTGAAATTCATTACAATCATTCATGAATGATAGGGAACATGTGAATCGTCAGTCTCTAAATATTTGCAGTAGACTTGTTGTCGTTTCATGTTTTGATAGATTTGGCGCGTCAGTATTTTTTGTCTGCAGATTCTCATTTGCATCACGAGATTCTGTCAAGGTTTCGAGCTGTAGGATTTCCCTCAGCGCTAAATATTGAAGATCATTTGACTTTTAGTTTTATCCCTTGACCGCACTGTGAACGTTCTTCTGTTTTGTTTGGTTGTCGTTGTGACAATCAGTATTATAGCAAAGTGAACTAGCGTAGATCAGTAGTTAACTGCAGAATTCTGTTTTTTTTTTTCGAATTTCAGATATCTTGTTGACGTTATCCTCCTTTTACTCAAATAGGCTAACAAAGCATGCTAGTGTTTGGTCGCAGTCATGGCAAACTACACCACCAGTCTGCGGTTGGCCTTTGGGCCAGTTTGTGGTTCTCTAGAAGGCTTCATTTTTCAAGGCCTTTTCATGACCTTCCTATAGGTGTAACCAGCACATTATCAATTGTAGTTCGTCATATTAACGTATTTTGTCAGTCCTACACGTTCACAGCAACACTTTATTTCATGAAGCTGATAGTGAGTTCGGAGTTCATGAACACTTTTCAATCCTCAAACATAACAGATAAGTCAATTTAGGGTCGGCAACGTTCCAGAAAAGTCAGGTTTCACCGTGTTAGGAGGCATGACTGAGTATTGGTAGGAGCTCTGCCATTAGAATCAGATTCTGGTTCCTCACTGACGCAGCTCATTTATAGAAAACTACAGTATCATGGAGACTTTTCATTATTTATTTTACATAACTTGTCATCACATTTGTGAAGTGCAAGTAGTTCTTGCGTTCAATTCGTCCTCGCATCCATCCTTCACCAAGGTCGTCGAACAATTCGTATGTTGTTTTGGCTTCTGCTTGATTTCGTCTTCTTCATAAATGTCGTAGAGTGCTGGTCGAGACAACTCTCCTTCCAGTCTTGGAGACAGCTGAGTTAAGATGACCGTTTTGTCACCTGCTCAGTCTAAATGACAAAAGAACAAATGTTTCAAATCACTAAATTAACAGTGAGAGTCTGATATGGGAAGAAGAAATAGTGGTTTTCGTCTTTGACCGTCACATTAACACCCTCTGAAGCGACCACATCACGAAATCTAGCGAAGGTAAACTGAGTAGAACATACTGGTTGATTGCTTTTCCTTTTACGCTTCACTCACAAAAAGAGCTTTTCTGAGAAACAAGTTCCGAACAATAGCCATTGTGTGTTTACAAGAAGAGATCTAAAGGAGAATCCCAAAACTGAGTGCGGCAAAGTTCCATCTCTAATAAAAGTTCGCATAAGAGAGCACTAAGGGGAAGTTCAAGACCCAATGAAACGCCACACCCAGTGCACAAGGGCACAAAGAGATAGCAGAGATCCGAAGTAAATGTCACTGTCATCGCATACGAATCTAGAACATTAACGCGTACAACTGAAACGTTATGGATAATTCCTTTTCTTCTATTTAACCGCTTCTAGCTGTGATATGATGTAAATATAGCCACTGATGTTCAGTGATGTGCAGAACTTTCGCGTCAAGCATGATTCGCACCCACATCTCATTCTATCCGGGAGCGCGTGCTCTAACCCGCTTCGCTGCAACGCATACATAGATCTGAGTCAAAACCGTTGACGGTTGGTTGCTGACAGATAGACTCGTTGTAGCATAGAAAAGAGTGGTGGGCGAAACAGGCACTGGTAGTGCAACGGGTTAGAACACGGTCTCCCCGAATAGAGTGAGATGCCGGTTCGAGTCCTGCTGACGCAAAAGTTTTGCACATCACTCTGCATCAGTTGTTATCGAGTTCGAAGGACTCAAGGAATTGCAAGGAGGAATATTTTGTGATGCCGCATGGCTTTTGGCCATACTCTCACGCTGATTTTTTGCCCAATCCAGGCACATTCCTCATACTTGTGAAACTGAGCTTGCCTCTATAATTATAAGTGGGAGACTTATAACGGGCAAAACGCTGGGTAGACTAAAAAAAAAGCTTCACTGTACGAATGAAATTCATGTGACTTTTCCTTCATAATGGAAGTGTTTGAATATGTTGAATGGGCGTCATTTTATCCTTTCCAAACTTTGAAGAAAATGAAACTGCTCGAAACAACTATCTTAAGTAAAAGTCTGGTGATAAGTTTGAGTCTGTTCATCAACAAAACAGTGAATTGTATTCCATCTCCAGTACCTCGTATCTCGAGTGAAATAGCAGCGTGACACACTGAAGACAGTGTGTAGATTTTCATATTCTGTAAGAAGTCCGATGAATATTAGTGGCAGTGCGGAATGAACGTGATGATGATGGTGATGTTAGTGTAGAATAAACGGCGTACCTCATGAGTGGCTTTTTTTTTTGTTGATAACATTAGCTTGGAATGAGAAATATTTCATCTCCTTAGAGGTTTAGAAGCCATGAGCTTCAATCAACTCCTGTCAAAAATTGGCGCAGATACGGTAGAGATAGTGATGCCGTTCAATACGTGTAAAGTCTTAGTTGACTCACACGCCGACCATAGAATTAATCGACCTCTCCATTTCTCTGAGATCACGGAATTGCTATCAGTCTAGTCCATGGGGTTCGCTCAGATCGAAGTCTTAGGAATGCTGAGACGTGGACACACCACGACTTCAAGGCGAATTGGCTCCACTAGCATTCAGCGGCATTTTCAAAGAAAAAGTCTTCGAAGAGCAGCCAAATGCCTCTATGAAAATGCAGAGAAAAATTGGTTGATGCGAGAAATTGAATCTGGTGGTTGAAGTGTTAGGATCTCAAGACAATTACGTTAAGTTCTAAATTAAAAGAACAGTAATTTATTGCCCAATAATGTTGAGTGAGAGCGCATGTGGCGCAGTGGTTAGAGGTGCCCTGCGTCGCACATGAGCTCAATGGTTTGATCTCGCGCTCATGGCTCACCAGGCCATCCATCCCTCCGGGGTCGGTAAATTGGTACCAGACAGGTCAAAGACTCGTCTGGGAGGATAAGCAGCACTGACTCGGTTCAGCGGGAGGCCTCCGCGAGTCATTGTAAAGGCCAGATATGCATTCAGTCACCTCAAACGAAGTTAAAAATTGAAGTCGAATGCATGGCGCATACCTCAGGGATTGATCAACGCCGAGAGCTTTATCCTTTATCCTTAATGTTGAGTGATATGCAAAACTTTGACGTCAAGCGGGACTCGAACCCGCATTTCACCTTTTCTGGGGTGTGTTTAACCATTTGCACTACCGATGCCTGTTTTGTCATCATTCATTCTACGCTACAAAGCACCATTCTGTCAGCAACGAATCGTCAGTGCTTGGATCCTGTAAGCCATATCGGCAGTGGTCCCAGTTACGCTGACATATATTGTATATATGTGATCGACAAAATGTTTTAATCAACCACTTTCTTAGCGGTGGTATAATGTTACAAACATACGCAATAATGTTGAGTGTGCAAAAATATATATAACTTGTGAAAGAGTGAAAGGACAAAGTTCTCGAAGTTGGTAAATTCATTAGGGATGCGCCATGCGTTCAGTTTGATCATGTAACGTTTAAGGTAACTGAGTGCATATTGTGGTGAAGGTTCAGTGGTTTTTGCTGTGTGGTCCCTAGATTGTTCTCAGGCAGTGACTCGATCGATATCTGAATATTGTTGGATTGTCCTTAGCGCCGCACTGACCTCTATGCTGTACGCGTCGAACTTCCGGGTTGCAGCGGCTTTTGCCCTTTGAAGTGGCTCGTTGCACTTCCTAGTTGCTACGGGCTGAACTTTAGTCTGTGTGACCGTGTCTTCTGCCAACTTGTCTCTTGTAACCGACAAGAGCACAAAGTTCAAATCCTTGTATGGATTATACCAAACAATGGCGTTGTACCAGTAGACAACAATAATGTCCACTAAACTATACATACATTACTGTAATAACATAAGACAATATACATACGGTTGCGTCAAATCGTTATGTGAACATATATGTCTGTGAATGTGATGTCATCGTCCTGTGACGATAATATGAATAAGTGAACGTAATTGATGAACTATTGATGTTGTTATTAACGGAACATGACTAGGCAGCGGAGCCCGTTTGTGATTGCTATGTTCGCCCCCAAATAGAAGCACCGCGGCGGGATCCAGTGGGTGAGTATATAGTGTTAACAGTGTGGTCACTACTGATTATATATGGGCAGAATACCTTAACCGCGGTGGTGGGCCGAGCATAGCCTAAGTAGTTTGCTCCGCCACGTTAGTGATATGTTCCGCTCACAATTCTATTGAGTTCATCTGACAGTTGAATGAACGCAACCTTATGAAAGCAATTAGTTACATGATAACGAGACTGTATGAAGAGAGCAATAATGAGTCGATAATGAACTGAGGTGAGGTGGTCCCGGGTAATGTCAGATGACCGTTCGGATGACGCCCGGTGATCAAACTGCCTGTTGAGGTTGGTGGCAGCTTGGTGCCACCCTCGCCACTTGGATCATTTTCTGTCTAAGGTCCTCTAGCCTCTGCAGTACCACTTGCACTCTAGAGTCATGACCATCTGCGTTGCCTGAAATTATCATGTAATTCCGGAAAAGATAGCAAAGCTCCGTTGGGAGATTTGCTAATCATATCTTGCTTTTACAATGACTTTCAATGGCCTACCAAGTCATCACATCAGTGCTTTATTCTACCAGATAAGTTTGATACCTTTTCGTCGATCCGAGAAGGATAGGAGGCTTGGTGAGCTTTGGGCGCGGCATTGAACCATCGACCGTGTGTGTGTGTGTGTGTGTGTGTCGTGTGGCACCTATGACCGCCGTGCGCCAGACGTCTCACAATGGTATCATCGATGATTTTATTGAATTTAGAAATTGCGAAAGATATCAATTCATACTAGAAATCAAAAGATCGATAGGGACTGTAACTGTGTGTAAATAGAAGTTATTCTCTTCCTTTAGCTGTTTCTAAAGCTTTTGTGGTTGCAGGTTTGTCATGTTGTAGTCCATCCTTCAAAGAAGGTATCTTCTAAACCGACGTTTTTGAACGTGTTGGTTTGGTGCAAATATGATAGTAAATTGTGCAATTACAAAGATTTTTACAATTGAAATTTTGCTTTCAAAGTATAAGTTCGAGAATTGCTCCTTGAGCTAAAACGACCTCTACGCTGTTGTAGCAGCTCGAAATGTCTCGAAAGCATCAGGCATCGAAGCTCTTTGAAACTCGTTAGAAAATTCGATGATTGGTCATAAGTGTTTGGTAGCAAGAAACGTCGCGAATGCCCACTAGGATTTGTTAACGACCATTGGAATTTGATATCTGTGCTCATCTTTGTTAGGTTTTCGAGAGATTTTTGAAGACATTCGAAGTGAAAAGCGTTTATAAATGATTACGTAGAGTCTGTAAAGAGAAATTCCATGTGGATCATTACATAGTACCTCCTACCCTTGCACTACTGGGTCTTATTTATCAATTTCATGAGGAGAAGTATTGAAAGGAAGAGAGTTAGATCTCTATTTAATCCTCCGAAAATTCTCCTCAAATGCGTGTTAGCAATAAATCTCGGAGTCCGACTATTTATTAATCTCGGCATAGTTTGAATAAATTAGTAGTTTCTTCTGTTAAGCCGTCCCGAGGTGTTAGTGATGGTATTTATTAATATTAATGAGGCAATACAACAATACAGTTAGTAGTGTTGGTTGTGTTGAAGTGATCTTTTTAAGTGAAATTGGCGTATCGAGAAGTCCGACTGTGGTAGCAGCTTACATCATGCAGAAATTGAAGTTCACTACGGAGAAAGCTATTGAACTCATCAAGAAGTCAAGGCCAATAGTGTGGTGATTTCTTATAACGATTATTGTGACATAGTTTGAATATCTCATCGCAGACCTGTTTTTTATCCTCTCTTAATGTGATTTTCTAGTCCTAATGAGGGGTTCGTTGCACAGTTGCAAATTTACGAGCAATTGCACTACAAAACTGATGGAGCTTCACTAAAAGAAAGCCGTTCGTACAGGAACTGGGCTATATCATCTGGCAATTCACCGCTACCTGGTTAGTTTGCTTACTTAGTATTGGAAAATCCAAGAAATTCACTTGAATATAACTTCCTCCCTTCGAGAATACACCAAAGTTTTCACATATACAAGGCGTTGGCATTTGCAACATTGAGCGCTATTCAAACATCAATGGCAGAATCTCACTGCTACGAAATCAGTATTTTTGATGGATTGCTCCCAGAGTGGATAATTCTTTTATTTTTGGTCTTTACCATACTAACGTCGTTTTAATTTGTTCTAAATCTTTCAGCAAACTTTCTCCGTATTGCTGTATTGTTAAATTTCACTGTAAGGCCATAATTCACTTCCGTTCCATGTAGTTAGATTATAATATAAGTTCTAAGTTTAGCCAATTTTTGAAAAGTTAAATTCTAGATGTTAAAGCAAAAGTCTAGCTTTCGGGCAACCACACGACTCTGCTGACTGAGATATAGAGCTGAGGAAGTATTATCGCGCGCAAAGGTAGCGAGGTGTCGACGATCTTCCTGCCATTTATTCCGACAATGAAGGGCTTGGTGAAGAAATATAAAAATATATGCAAAGACATACGCTACACATGCTCTCCAATATACACACCTCTCACACACTACATAAACATACATACATCGTATATTAACACATACACATGCACAAGCATATACACACATGCAGTCTTGCACACACACGTAAAGACATGCACACTGGAAACCCGTGAAACAATTCATTGTGAGCACTTCAGTTTTTCCAAGCATTCAAAGATATACCTTCATTTCGAGTGCTTCATTAAGACCACGCTCAAATTTCAATAGATCCTTTCATTATTGTTTGAGCCAACTTGTCATGTGGTCTGGCAAGGGCTCTTGTACAGCCTGATACATGTGTTTCGTCCTTACAGACTCGTCAGTCGGACAGAACCCGTCATCTTTTGATCTTTTTATTAGTCAGTTCTCTCGGGAGCTCTGCTCCCTTACAGAGAGTTATCGAAGACGAACGTTTTACACTCTATGTCAAGCGAAATTCTCACCTAACACAGAGCGTTTTTGCACTCGATTGCTCTTTGGCTGGTATTTTTATCATATTATGCCTTTATTTCGAGTGCTTTATTAAGACCGCTTATTATTAAGTTAGGTGAGAAATTCGCTTGACATAGAGTGTAAAACATTCGTTTTCGATATTTCTCTGTAAGGGAGCAGAGCTTCCGAGAGAACTGACTATAAAAATATCGAAAGACAACGGGTTCTGCCCGACTGACGAGTTTGTAAGGACAAGCACGTGTATCGGGCTGTACAAGAGCCCTTACCACACCACATGACAAGTTGGCTCAAATAATAATGAATGGCATTTGAAGATATTTGATATATCGCAGAAGCTTGGCAACTGAGAGCCACCCGGATTGGAGGGATAATAACTCTTTAGATCCCAAGTGGCACATATTTGTGCCATTGCCCTCCACGTCGTTCGCCGCGGGGATTTGTATTTCCGCTTTGAAATTGAAATATGGAGACTCTGACAAACTGAGATTCTCAGGGAACTTTATCATCATTTAAAGATGGAATATCATAAAAGAGACTTCTATAATGGTTCTTTATAATACAAAGAACGCTCATGTGTTGAAAAATTTCCTATGTTTCAACAAGAAGAGCACATCCACCCAAAATTGAACATATTCCAATTGTCATGTAACAGTTGTCTCTTCTCTATTCAGTCTATGTTTCTGTTTTCATTTGCTAGCTTGAGAAGTGCTGATTTTGATACTATACTTAGTTTGTGGGACGATCTTCATAATACGTTTTATTAACAAAAAAAACGTTTAGCTTTTTCAGTATGTTATTTATGTAGTAAACTTTCGTTTCTGTGCCAACTTTATTACTAGAAAAAACATTGATTTGAAGGGACTTATATAAACGTATTCCTAGCGGAAGGAGCGCCCAGTTTCCTTGCTTTTTCACTAGGCTATTATTAACCATTCGATAGCTCAAAAATTTGAGATTTGGTACTTGTCTTGATTTTTGAAAGGACTCACAGTGCATTCTACCAACGGAAGATATTGATTGGTTCATATTATATACATACTGTACTCACCACTATTATTAACAACGTTTGATCTGCTTGACAAGAAAAACACTGAGTTATGAGTGTACCTTCAACATTTCCGTTTATTTATCTTTATTTTTCTCACATTTATCTTCACTGAGTTCATGTTAATTCTTGAAGGAACAAACCTGAATGCGGGTGCTTTCATCAAGGAACTCTATGCAGAAAGAGATTCTAGGGACCGAGGAAGTAAATTCAGGTTGTAACTATGTCAATGATTGTCTTGCGTTTATTCTGTTTCTAAAATTTCGATCTACTTCAATTTGGGGAGAAGTCCAGTGTATATACTTTGATTAGGTAATTCTGTTGGACAAGGTGACGAGCGTAAATTATGACGATGAAAACTATCACTTTGGTGCAAGAGCATCTGCGGTTTCAGATCTTGTTGAAATCGCAATTACTTTTGTAATTTGCTGCAAATGGCGGAATGGTAGAATAACAGACGTTGAGTTCTTTTGGAGTATCTCGTGTAATCTAAGAATAAGCTGCTATAATTGCTATTCCCATGACTTCTGATGAGATTCATATAAAGGTAATTTGCGGTTTATTGTCATTATTGAAATGTGTCTCCCTTACGAAACTTTTTCAACCTCCCCGCTGCACTGCGCATTCGTTAACAATTGCTGAGCCAAATACGTTTGATGTTGCGGGTTGTCTCTGCTGCTTTAATACCCATTTTGGACTCACACTCTGAAACCGACACTACTTTTGCACCAATTAACTGTTGTATGTGGCACATTTCCTCTCACTACTTGGTATGGTTGAATAGCTTCAACTTCAGTCATAGAATGAGTTGCTCAAATCCACTCAGTTTTGTTAGAATTTAGAGTCTAGGGAACTATGCATTTGAGAGCTTAGCGGGTGTTATAAGATCCAAACAAGAGCTCAAAATGCTTGATTTTGTGCAAAATAATCCCTTTACTGTTTAGATGTGGAAAATGTCGGCAAACTCTCTTCTTCAGTGAACATCTTGTTCCACACAAGCGAAGTGATGGCGAGGTACAAAGCTTTACGTGGAATCCATCGAGATTCTACTACGTGGAATTGTAACACATTTGCGATAAAACACTTTCGACAATAGGCAGTAGTTTTTTGATTAGTAGGGAAAAGCAAAGTTGTATAGTTTTTAGAGTATATTCCTTCGATTCTAATTTTGTTCAATTACACTTATCAGATTTTTCGGGATGATCTTTGAATGTTCAAAATTTCTATGCAGATGACGCACATGCAAAAGCGCAAAATTCTTTATGGTTCTATCCTGTTTTCCGGCAGGATCTTAAAAGAACCATTTTGCTGGAAGAAGACTTCCCAAGACTATTAGTGATCATTCAAAACCTTGAATCTCGTAGAATTTGAGAATACACTTGTTTTCAGAGAATACACTCGTTTCCAAGAAGGCCTCTATTTAGCGCTGTGACACTAACAATAAATGTGACCAACAAGAATTCTTCGCATTCAACCGCTTTTAGCGGTGGTTTCACGTTACAAATACAACAAATAATTTTGAGTGATGTGCAAAACTTTGACGTTACATGGGCCGAACCCGAAGATTATCCTTTCCGTGGATGGGTGTCAACCAATTACATTGCCGACGCCCTCTTTCTACGCTACAACGAATCAATCTGTCAGCAACCGTCTGTCAACGGATTGGACTGTCAAGCCATAGCGACGTTGATCTCACTTACGCCGATAGATATTGGATATATGTGAACAACCAGAATTCTTTTCGTCAAAGAACTTTTAGTGGTGGTATGATGTTACAAATATGCCTAACAATGTTGAGTGATGTGCAGAACTATGACGATAGACGGGAATCGAACTCGCATTTCACCCTTTGAGGGGCGCGTGCTAACAAATGCACTACTGACACCTGCTCTGGAAATAAAATCATGTTTTACACCCGTTGCGCGCTATTGCGTGTTACCGCGCATTATCACGCTTATATTTCACAGGACAGAACTTTTTTCTTAGACTATCAACGATTATGAATGGCACAAGTTCCGGATATTTAAAATTGGGTTTGACGCGCGTTGCAAGTTATCACGCGTCATTGCGCTATCTTTTCATATTGCTGAGCGCTGTCCTTAGACTATTATGATCGCTCGATAGCGTAAATCACTTAAACTTCAAAACATATAGTGTTCTTCTCTGTTATCGGGGAGCAGATGAGTGTTCGACGTCATTTGCTTAGCAAGAACTTTTTGCAGTAGTGTTAGTTATCATTCGAAAGCTTAAATCCTTGGTTAGAGCCGCACGTGGCGGGTTTCTTGAAAAGACCTAATAACGGCCTCTTTTGCCGTCCCACCCCTCGGCCTGTGAATTGGCCAAAGAACATATGATAGCGTATGTGAATCATTCTTATTTTCCCTGCTACACTGCAGGGAAACGGTTTTTCCAGAAATTAGGCACAGCGTTGGACACTTTAATCTCACGCTGTCAAATGATTGCTAGTATTCGAAAGAGAGAGCTCTGTCTGGCGAGGTGTAAAACACAAATGATTCTCGTACAGCGTTTTCAGAGAAGCTTTTCCAGAAAGCAAACACATTTTTGAGTTATTCGGAACCTGTGCTATCGAAACAACACTAGCAGTCTGGGGAAGAAGTTTTCTCCCGCAAAATATAAGCGAGATAAGAAAAAAATGCGTGGTTCTGTGAAACATAGATTCGTTTTGGATCTTACAGTGTTATAAAAAGGTGTTTTGAAAAACCGGCCACGTGTGGCCCTAGCGAGAGGTTTAAGCTGTCAAACGATTACTAACACTCCTACGAAAACTTCTTGTCCACTGAGAGGTGTCGATTCTTCATTTGTTCCCGGATAATGGGGAAGAACCAATATATTTGACTTTAGCAAAGCTTTTTTACAGAGGGTTAGGACAGAAAATAAAAATGTGTTTCCCATACGTCGCGCACTAACGTGCGGATTTTCATCGTTTATTGAGAACTTTCCCTCCGTTTTATAGAGATTTTTGAACTTTTTGTGCTGGCGTTGCAGAAGAAGCTTTGTCCTATAGTTCGCATGAATAGGCTTTCCATTTCCATTCTATTTTGCTGAACGGAACTTGCCAATAAGCCTAAGCTCAAGTCACATGAACGTGTATAGGAAATCTTGCTGTATCAGAGCCGTACGTTTAGTACAGAGTGTTTCCAGAACGGGGAAAAATTCTATGCGGTAAAAAAAAAAACACCACATGTGAATCGCGCTAGCGATCCCCGGTTCACACGCTCTCCTGCCGTCAAGCAATTTGCAGCCTCTTTGGGGCTTATTAGTGCCTTTCCTACTGCAGTGTGGTAAAGCGGTTCTATTCAAAAAATGAGCACAACCTTAAGTTTAGCTATCGAATGGGCACCAATAGTCGAAGGAGAGCTCTGTCGAGAGAAGTACGCGTGTGTGAAATACAAATCTACTTTCTGCCACAGCGTCGAAAAAAGCTTTTTTAGAAAACAAATACATTTTTAAACTTTCAGATCATCACGCTATCTCAGATGATTATTGATAATCTATGGAAATAAATCTGTTCTGCGAAATATAGGCGCGATAACGTGCGATGACGCGCAGTGCGTGTGAAACAATTTTTTTTTCTAATGCTGCAGCCCTATAATGAGGCTTTTCCAAAAAGCCAATACAGTTTTATTTTCGCGAAATTAAGATTACTGAAAGTTTATGAAAGTATGGGAAGTCTTTGTTCAGCGAAAAATTCTTCAGTAATTGTTCTCTGATAACAAGAAACAATTCCCCTTATGTTGGATCGCTTTCTTGTTCAGAATACGAGCCGTGATGCGTAAGCGGGGAAAAACTAATTATTTTAGAAGATTTACTTGTACCTAAGTAACGACATTGCGGGAGTCCTTCTAGGGCGTTTTCAAGGTTTGGACTCAAGTATTCTATTTCTCAAAAAATTTTTCGAAGGTCGAAAAAGCAGAATCATCGCGGATTAAAATGAATTGACAATGATTTGCTGTGTACTTCTTCTTTCCTGATTTAGTGTTATTCCTTATTCCTGTTGTTGTTAGAATTAATGTTTGTATATCCATAATTACTCAGAACGATTTAGTTATGCAAATTCGGCTATATTGTTGAGCCACTGAATTGGATGAATGTGTCAGAATATGAAGGAAAGGTAGGTTTCATTCGTATCTTCATCTTGATCTTCTGTACGGCGTATGATGGTTATTGTGAGGACAAAATGTTTTCATTTTTTCTCATTCAATTTTCAGCATCCGGTATCTCGTTGTTATCACTAAATTTAGAACTTCGCAATATGAACTCATGTATAATATTTTTCGTCTTGAGTGTTTTCTTAAGACCACAACTCAAATTTCAATATGGCAAATAATCATTTCTAAGCCACGCATGTCATGTGGTGTGTTGAAATGGACTGACTTATAGATCCCGATACACGCGATTCGACTTGCGGTCTCGTCAGTCGGGCAGACCCTCTCATCATTTTGCCAGTCCTGTGTGGTTGTTCCAGTCCCTACACTAAGATTTAGCGACAACGAACGTTTTACACTCTATGTCCAGTGAAATTATCTCCGAACACAAAGTGTTGTACACTCGATTGCTCTTGGCTACATACCTAATATGTCATATCTATCGTTTCAACAGATCACATGACATGCGTGGTTCAGAAATGATTATTTGGCGTGAACACATATAGTCAGTTGAGCATCACGGGTATATGATTATCAAGTGCGTTCATAATATACCAATGCTAGGTCAACTGTCCAAAATGTGAAACAAAACTTGGCAGCTACATATGGGGTGGACAGCAGTGTCATGGAGAATCTGAAGCAAAGTGTTCGCAATACGGTACATTTAATGTTTATTTTTCAATATTTGCTATATGTGCAATATGTTTCATAAATTATGTGATCTCTTTTCTATAACAATCCTTCCTAGTCATGGTTGTGTATGTTTATCACTCATTTTTCTACATACCGTTTCAGTCGCTCCGTGGGTGCATCTACATCGGGGGAAGGTAGATGAGATAAAAGTGCAGTCTACTACACAACAACCACAGCGACCACATCTTGATGTGCCATCTGTTGTAATATCATAAAGTCCACATCGTTTTTGGCTTGGTTTTGTTGTTTCTCATGTGAGCTGTGAAGTAGCTGTGAATTATTTTTGCATTGGTTCTAAACTCAGAGAGTTGTGTCACATCAAACACCTGATTGTAGTTGCTCATATTCCGCATATTCGTAAAAATAGTGTAATAATTTTCAAATTCTCTCATATCATTCAGATCACTGTTGCGGCGACAAAGGATATTACTTACCACCTTTATTAACTCTTGAAGGACGATAGATATCGATTTATGCGCTTTTTTGCGCGGCGGTGCGCGATTTTCGTTATTCGGTTATGGTCGTTTTCTCTGCTTTATGAAATCTGTGATTTTCTTGCCCAGCTTTGGTGCAACACGGTTTTTTTTTACTCTCTCATATGCTTTTTGTTTAGATATATGTGTCTTCTATAGAGAAAAACGCTAGTTTACTAGGCAATCATATTGAATTTGTCAATCAATCGAATTGTACAAAAGATATCGCAATGAAAATCATTAATTTTGATCTTTTCTAGTTTTATACTAGACTCAAGAGTCATCATGATAAAAATTGGAAAACAATGAGTAATTTATCAAAAATAATATTGCATGCTGGATGCGATTAATTGAGTTAGGAATTAGTTTTCAGTGAACTGAGATTAGGTTATCAGTTAATTGGTAACTCTCACTATAACAACTAAGTGTATATCAACCATTCGTTTATTTCCAATTATTGGGAGCTGACGTATGTGGAGCATTCGGAGCATTCGGAACATTCGGAAAATTTCTGAATGTTCCAGTTACATCTATCTAGGTCGTGAAATCAACATGATGAACGACCTAGCCCCAGAGTTGAGCAGGAGGAAACGAGCGGCTTGGGGAACGTTTAAGAGCATCGAAGACGTAGTGAAGAGGACAAAGAACATCCGACTCCGTGCCCACCTTTTCGACTCGACAATTATCCCTGCCCTAACGTATGCAGCAGAAACCTGGTCGCTACGTAAGCAGGATGAAAGATCACTTGCCGTTATCGAACGCGCAGTCGAAAGGTCGATGCTAGGAGTATCTCGTATTTCGCAAATGAGACAAAGGATCCGAACTTCCGACCTACGTCAGCGATCGAAAATCAGAGACGCCGTTCTACACGCCAGGATATCGAAAATAAGGTGGGCCGGACACGTGATGCGCTTCAACGACAACCGATGGACGAGAGCCGTTACCGACTGGATTCCTCGGGACGTCAAGCGCTCTAAAGGAAGACCACTGACCTGTTGGTCCGATTTCTTCACGAAAACGATGGAAGAAAGATATGATGCTCAGCGAATTCTTAGAACAAGGAGGACCCACTGGGCTACTCTTGCACGCGATAGGGAAAAATGGAAGAGTTGCTGGTACCCGCTCGAGTCACTCGATGATCAACGGGACGACAGGTGATACAGGTGACGTATGTGAGGAAAAGTTGAGAACTTATAGATAGTGAAAGAATTTTGAGCGTGGAAGGACAACTGTGTTTGAGCAAAAGGCTTGGAACATTGGCGTTTTGCAAACTATTAGTGAGAAAAATGTCTCTCCAAAGAACTATTGGATCAATTCCGAAACCAGCTTACTAGCCCTCAGTTCCAGACCACGAAATACGCATTTTCATTCCCTATCTATGTTTGAATAGTCATTCGATAGCTTGAATCTCGAGTAATCTGAAAATGTACTCCAATTTTGTGAAGGCCTATTGAGTGCGCTGTAACAGCAAAAATGGTATCATCCTTCTCATTGAAAATTTTTCGCTCAGCAAAACTTTTCCTTCGGACCTTAAGTAACCATTGGATGGCTTAAATCTCGGCAATTAGAATAATGTATTTGATTCTTGAGAAAGACTTTTTATGACGCTTTAACAGGCAAAAAGACGATCAAGTTTCTCAAATCTGTGTAATTTCCGTTGTCCGCACCATTATTCGGTCCTTTGAGAAAAACGCTCCTTATGATTATTTTCCAAGTTGTAACAATCATCTAATAGCTCAAATGTCTAAAATATCAATGGTTTATTTGATTTCCATTGGTTATTATTACAGTGTAACAGTAAAAATAAAGTTATATTGCTCATTCACGCATTTCTCGCTGATCAGAGCTTTCTTTAGACTTTAGTGAACATTTGATAGCTTAAATCTCCATAATTCCAATGATGCATCTGGTTTTTGAAATTGACTTTTTAGTGCGCCGTGACAGCCAAAAGAATGTTAAGTTTCGCTCATCGCGACATCCGGCGCTTTTTCACATATGCCTTGGAGGTTGCCAATGCATCAATTGTCTTCGAGCTTTACGATTGGCTTGATTGATGTGTTGACTGGCTTTCGCCTCAAACTTGGGTAATCAAATCTTTATTGGCATAACAATATTGTTATTACGACAAAGAACATCAAAAATAACGGTATAAGGTCGATACGCGACATAAAAAATCAGTAACGATAAGGAATGTAAAATAGTGGTGGTTCAGTGGGTTTGTAGAATTGTTAACGACGACAGAATACTGCGAGGAGTAATTTTGGATGCTTCCGTAAAGAATGACAGTAAAAGAGTGAGTGCAAGTGACTACATGAGATAGGTTAGAGAGCGACGTGCTAAGTGCAGAAGTGCCCTGCAAAAGTATTTTCAGTTGGTCAATACCCTGGACGACGACCACAAGATTATTACTACAACGATACATGAGGCCTCTGCCATAAACGTGAGGATGTGAACTCGTGGAGAACCCTGCACAACATAGGAGACACGGTGATGTGCCCTAAGTCAGAGTTCGGACAGTCGATATAAGGTCAGCAGTCGATACTGTTAATAAAGACATAATAAGCATCGATCCTTTCTTACAGTCGGCCTAAGCTTCAAAGTGTATGGATGAGTTTAATACGGTGTATTCACCGCAATGTATCTATACAAAACGATGTGGAGTAGTTGAGTGAACAGTTCAGTGGCCCTTGAGTAGAGGACAAGAACAGAGACCATAACGTGTTGAATTTTCCTATTACTTAGACAATCGATCTGTCGCCCATAGTTGACGTCATTAAAAACGTTAATACAGGGTCAATGTGTCCCTCCATTTTAATCAGAGTCTATGGAGTCAACTTATGACTTACGTAATGAAGATACAATATATCTGCCTAGTATCTACACACTCAATATGAGCATATCCATTCCGTTGACATCTCTCTGCTCGTGGCAATGTCCCGGCGATGCTACGGATGCAGGCCAGTAAACAATCGTAGGACGTCGTCTTCCAATATCTTCAGGTCATTTCTTCAGGTTACTCCATTTCGTTGAAATGCATTATTGAATATATGAATGACTTGTAATGAATATTATGTTTTCTATTTATGATGTCGGATAATTGAGTCGATAATTTAGTCGACTTTGTCGACATCATGTCCATTTTGCGAAACCCAATCTTCTTTTGATTGCTACAGCGCATAAGACCTTTTCAAAAACCAAATGCAGCATTGGAATCGCCAAGATTTAGGCTATTGAATGTCCACCAAAGATCTTAAGAAAAAGCTTTGTTGAACGAGAAATGTTCAAATGAGAATATGATTTTATTTTTGCTGTTCCATCGCACTTAGAAGCTACTGCAGAAATATTCAAATTTTCAGGAATGTAATCTATCGGACGACCAAAAAATACATTTTCTTAGGGGTTGGAATAGGAGGCGGATAACTGAAAGGTACCGACGACTTCTCCGCAATTATGAACGCGCGCTCGTCCTACGCTCACTTCGGCTACATGCTATTACCTTCACGTGGATCTCTACTTGAGGTGTTCACTTGTAGAAGACGTACTTCCAAGCTAAGTTCTTGCAAGACAGGCGATACAATTCTACAGTAAGGGTTGAAAGTTTGTTCATTTTTTTTGAGAGGATGTGGTATTACCGCTAAAAAATGAAGATTTTTGAGACGAGTAGTGGCTGTGTATTGAAAAAAATTTTTATGAAAAGTTCATTCGTGATACTCCATCCTTTATGTAACGATAAGATAGCTCCGACGTATAAACTTTACCCGTAATTACCAATAAACCACATATGACGTCCAAGCGATGTGGTAACATTATAAGGATGGAATGCAATCTTCTTTTCGCTCTTACAGCGTGTTATGATAGCTATTCAAAAGAAACCAATCACATCGTCAAAATTGTTGAGATTTGGGGTATTGAATGACTAGTAAAATTTTGGTGAAAAGCCGTATCGAATCCGCAGCCGAGCAAATGAAGAATTGTGTGTGAAATATAATTTTATTTTCGCTGTTACAACGGAATATCTAGCCTTCAGCAGAAATCAAGCACATCTTTGAAATCAAAGAGATTTGAACTTCCAAAAGATTTTTGAATGTCTGAGTGAAAATTTTTATCCAGCGAGAAGGAGCTTCGAACATTTGTGTGTCATATCTGATATACGTCGTCCCTCGAGGTTTAAGTGAGTTTCTGCGTTAAGTTAAGCAATGTCTTAGATTTTAGCATTCATTTATATAAACTGGAGGCGCTATTTGGAAGAATGAAACTATTTGCATTGTACTGCTATGTTTTGAGATTGAAGAGAAATTTTATAACTTTTGCTTTTTCATAATCATAACTGGAAAACTGTTATCTTGTTCCGAGCTCTAGAGTATCCATTTGCACTTGTGTTGAATTTTGACTCGAATCCATCATCTTCGACGTACGCATGTCAAACATTGGGAATTACGTGATCGATAAACTGGTTTTTTTTATTTCTGACTTTACTTCAGTTCGAAATATAACTACTATAGAAACGATAGATGGGATAAATATTCATAAGCTTCATATTCTCTATTGTTGAAGTTTAGACAGTGCATGTCCCTAACACGAAATTTTTCGTAGACCGTCTGTATTGTCGCATTGAACGCTCGAAACGGAATCATTCGATGTTGTAACACGCCGCAATAGAATCCATAAGTAAACTACTGATAGAAAACAAAGAGGAATTTTGTAAATGTAGTTTGTCAAAAGGGCATTATTCGTTGGTGTAGTGAGGAAGGTGTTATACACAAATCAAAGTTCATCACCACGAACTCTAGGCATTGACGCTATACTGATATTTTAGTTGAAAGCATAGTTTTCAATCGTTGTCATTTACTCTACGGTTCGTTCACAAATGAGTGTAATCCGTTGTACATATATCGTTGAATGAACAGTCAGAGTTTAGTAAGTTGACACGAGAAAATTTAGAAAATCTGGCTCTCATTTTGGATCTTAAGGTTTACCTCTTGGAAAGTGGTTACAATGCGAAAGCCAATCAGTAAAAACATGCTACTTTATCGCTACCGTTCGCATCGCTCCCACACGAAATGTCTATCTGGAATATAATTCGAGCTTTGTATGAAATATATACCGAACAACTAAAAATGCTTCTACTGAAAGGGAGACTAGGAAGGAGTCACTACATTTGGCACGACAACTCATTTGTATCAAACTGTTGAGTGGCTCGAGAATCCAAGTTTTGGGACACCACAACTAAGGTTATCAAATGTTTACTGAACTTTGGACAAAAAGCTTTCCACAGACCCTAGATGTGTAAAAAGTCTGCACCGCGTGCTGAACGTAACTTTTTTTCCGCTGCTACGGCGCACTGAGGCCTTTTCAGAAAACAAGTTTACTGGAATCATCGAGGTTTGACCTACTGATCAATTAGCAAAACTCTAGAGGATTGGCTTCCCTAACTAAGCATACTTCCAGGTAATCGTATACCTGAAGAGGTACACGCCGTCCCCAAACGAGATAGCATAGGTCGGAACTTCGATTACTTCCCTTAGTTGTAAAATGCGGATACTCCAGACACCGACTTTTGTCAACGCTTTCTATAGCATCGGGGATCGTCTATCTACTTACGTAGTAACAACATTTCTGATGCTTTGTTAGAGAGGGAGAACCGTTGTGCCGAAAGGTGGGCTAAGAGTTGGGTCTCATTGTTGTTTTCACTGCAATCTCAATGCGCCTTACCCTTTTGGAACCAAGTGTATTTGAAAAGGTATTTTTGCTTTTCCTAACTTTCTCGTCAGGTACGTGTTTTCACTAGGGTTTTGAGCAGTCATCCGATGACTGAAAAATTTACAGCTTAACCTCAACGTTGGTTTCTGAAACGGTTTCTTTGGTGCATCGCAGCAATCAAGATAAAATTACATCACTTGCTTCCGGATTATAGTGTACCTTTCACTTCTTTTAGATTTACACTAGTGTTTGCTTAGATTGTTCGCCAGTATGGGTACTCTCATTCAAACTTTAGTAATTATTCGATAGCTTGATAAGTGGCAGTTGTAACATTGGGCTGGGTTTCTTCAATGTTTCTTGAACCCACTAGCAAATTCAACGAGAAAAGAAAAAAAAATCCCAAAATCATCATGATTTATGCTCGTATTTTTTACCTTCGGCGTTCATCATTTGCAAACTGACACGTATGCTTGCATTTTTACTAGATGTTTACAGCGTTCTTTATAGTTGATTTATTTGGTAATACAAAAATAAATAGGAAGATAGTGTCTATAGAACAGCAGAACAAAGTTTTTTGCATTTACGTTATCTTATTTATTTATTCACACAATCCATCGTCACAATTTTTATTGTACGGATTTTGAAAGGGAGAACCAGTGGAATGACATATCCATTTTTAAGTTCATAAGAAGGTAATAAAATCCGTGGATATTGAAGAGATCCAAGTAATAATCGTGGACGATTCTCTCCACTGCCTTTGTAGAAGGTGTAACTGTTACTCCTGTGTGTCGTAGTGCAATCACTTAAGTTTTGCTAATAACAAAGCTTCGGTGAGCTTTACGAGCGTTTTTCATACCTTTTGCAGCTCCCAGCATGACTACTGCTCTTCTGACTCTACTGTATTTTCTATTCACCTTTTTACAACTCTTCGCAAGTTCTGACGCAACTTTTCGATTACCTGCGGCGTACGCGATGCTTAGCAACTCCAGTGTTTCTCGAGACATACCTACCCCTCTTGGCAGCTTTCGAAATCTCATTTTCTATAGGGCCAGT
Source organism: Parelaphostrongylus tenuis (assembly GCA_019055375.1). Taxonomy (NCBI): domain Eukaryota; kingdom Metazoa; phylum Nematoda; class Chromadorea; order Rhabditida; family Metastrongylidae; genus Parelaphostrongylus; species Parelaphostrongylus tenuis. Next base: position 185,391 of record JAHQIW010003716.1, read on the forward strand.
GTGAAAGAAGGTCACATTTTCAGCTCTCTCTTATTACGCTATCTTTCCAAGAACCAACAGACGATCTTAAAAAATCACATAATGGTAGTTTTTGCACTTCATGATTTGTGCTCAATGGCTTTCTCTTCTTGCTGAGAAAATTGGATGTTATTTGAAGAAGGCGACGGACTTATCTCGCGTGGAATTTTGAAGCAACAGCGAATCACTAAAGCAGAATCTGCGCTTCACTGTGGTCACGCATCAAATATCTTGAAAGATCCACGTAAAGTGTAGATTGCTAACAACGCCTTGTTTGTGGCTCATCTATCGGTGGCTACAATTTGAATTACCATGCATCTATCTACATTTTTTATTCTTTGTTATTCTTGAATTATATGAGTTCTCGAAAGAGCGAATTCTCCTGAGAAATTATCAAAGATTAGTCGTCTTTAATTCCAATTTTCATATCGTTGTATGCACTTGAGATTACTGCTACGAAAGAAAAACCTGTGATGGTTTCAGTGACGCAATGATCCGATTCTACAGAAAGCCTAGAAGAAAGCTATGATGTTCGAAGGATTCCTCAATCAAGGAGTACCCACTGGCTGATCTTGCATGCAATAGAGAAAATAGAAGTTTTGTTGGTGCTCGTTCGAGTCATTTGACGATCAACGGGACAACTGGTGATATACGTGATATGCATATGTATAGAAAATGCCCATTAGCATACTGATCGGAAGTTTATCATCGAAAATACAAGACTAATATTAGACTAAAGAGGACGCCTCGTAAAATCAACATGACGACCGAAACCATCCATAGCAACTCATAATTCCAAAGACTCCACTCTCAACGGTGGACGTGGGAGTCTCTCGGCGGACACCTCCATATGGGAACAGACCACGTCATTTCACATCGTAAATTTTGCTAGCGATGTCGCTGTTGCCAAAATTCAAACGTTATTGGATCATCGTCTCCTTCGCACACGATCTTATTTCTTACGTATAAAGCCACTAAGTTCAGTAAGAATCCCAAAGCCACCCTAAACTGTGTTTTAATTAGATCTTTCGTCCGCTTCAAGAGATTGAGTTATTAACAATATCGACGAGGAGTACGACCGGCTTATTCGACATCTTTACCTAAGCGTTTTGTAAGCTGACATTTAGAAAGAAATTGAGCAAAATCTGTTTGTACGACTTTATCTGCTGTTAGAAACAATACTCGTATTAGTATAAGAAAATTCTATCCGCTCTGTAACTCATTATCATAAATTCATTGACAAAACGGATTCAGTACACCGTGGTTACATAAATGAACACTAGTTGGAAGACATAAGTCGCGACAAAGCAATTTTACGCGGACAGAGGACACAAAAGCGCAACGCTATCACATTTGAAACTGTAATTTTGACCCCAGCGTGAGCATAAAGAACAGAAAACAAAGTACAAATTCTTGAAAAGCTTTGCTTATTTCAAAAATCTTAACATCAATCAGAGAACATATCAGGATCGCTAGTGTCATACTCATTTGATTTGTAATCAGAGTCACTCTCATTCATTATCGTATTGACAACATCCACTTTCAAGTTTGTAGAGTATTATATAAAAACGGTAAAAGAAGATCTTAAGGAGAAGAGTAGCAGCTTGACCGAAGCTGCAGAAGCTGGGAAGAGCACTCACAAAGTTCAGTGATATATCGCCAACTATGAGACCAAGTTGATTTCATTCCGATGCCCTTTATATTATAAGCATAAGCCACCTTTACAATTGCTGTTGCTGATCCAGCATTTCTCGCATTTCATTCATTTCCTCGTATCCATCATTCACAAAGATCTTTAAAGTTCTCATCTATGGGTCTAACTGTTGCTTGAAGATTGTATTGTCGTCTAATTAGTCTTTGAACGCTGAGAAACAATATAAACTGTTCCCTAATTGGATGAAATTTTTTGTCTTTTGATGTCAGGAAAACTACTTAATTCTCTTTGCTGAAAGGAACAGGACAATTGGATTTCATTCCTCAAAACACAGGTGTAATAGAATCCAAAGGACTCCTGCTGTTATCACTGTAAGATGGTATCGCGCGCATCCAACAAAGTAACTCATATACATTCAAGGCATTGATAAGTCGAAAGAGTATCCAGTCCATTATGAGCTTGATCTGTTACATGGTGTGATATGATCCGTGAGTTTGTCTTTTTATATCAAGAATTGTGCGTGAACTTCTCATAGAACCAGTGTAACATCAAACACGGAATACTCTTTACTACATCACATATTTTTACGACACATTTGAAGAACCTAGATCCTTGAATCCTATGCTTCTTTACGAACCAGGGTTTTTTACTTCGAAACTTTGATACAGATATCTCTTGACATTACATAAATGATCATAGCAAAAGAGAATATTATCTTCGCACAGGAGTGGTTTTAACAGGTTGTAGAAAAAGTTCCGTCGTATTACATTAGAAATTGATTTTCACCCATGTATTTTGTGCGCATTTGAGCTCATCAGAAAGCTCCTTTTTCTGCACATTGAACGGTATATAACTGATCTACACAGCCTCCAGAATGGAACTGTCCAAGGGGAAAATTCATCTGCTGCTGCACTCCCACTACGATATGGGTGTCAATGTCTCTGAGGCTCATCTGCAGATTGGCAAGGCGTGCGGTGACGATTTGCGATGTTCATACAGCTCAGCGTTGTTTTGAGACAATCGTAGAAGGAGACCGATTGACTGACGAGTCAAGAGAGGGACCTCTACGAGAAATCGATCGCCAAGCAGTCGTTGATCGATCTGAAGAAGATCCATCAATGAGTTGCCAGATGTTGGCTGACGAAATCGAAGTATCGCAAGATTCGTCGCCGCGGAATTTTTATGCTGTCGGATACGTGGGCTGAATGGTCTTGATGTGGAAGGAGACTACCTCGATTTTTTTTCTAGAAATTTTTCTACAACCATTTACACAAACTTTCGCGGTATTATAAGTACACTCATAGTTACTCAAAACGAAAGATCCAACGTATTTCTTTGGAAACCTGATACAATACTCGTCAGTATTAAGTGCTGAAGTAATACAAGCCTCTTCATAGTCAAAGCACATGTCAAAATCAAGAAAAAACGATCTAAGAATTTGAACAGATGGAAGCGCACTTAATCGCCAAAATTAATCTTCATAAACCTTTGATGAAAAGTCGTTAGCTTGTCTTCAATGTTGATCCAGGAAGTTTTGCAGTGCTTTTTTCTGATGATAGTACAGAGCTAGACGATCGCGAGCGAATGAGTCATAGCCGAAATTAATCAGCGAGTTCTGAAACCATTTCTATATCGAAGAAAATTACTTTTTGTCTCAGAATCAGAAAAATTCCATAATGATCTGTTTAAGCACAACCATTGAAAATTACGTCAAAATCTTTGATGAGTCAAGAACTGAGTACAGTAAAACAGCACACATGACAAAGTGGTATATAGCTGCCCTTTCACTCAACTTTATATATCGCCTTAAGAGAAAAATATTATCAGTTTGCACCCAGTGTTATCGTTGCATGCACTGTGAATCTATGATGAATCCAACACATATCGAATGATCTGGCACTTCCTCTCAAGTACAATTCGTAACTACCTTTGTCACTGATTACCGTCTTCGAGCTACTCTATCTCCCCAGAATCAATTGATCGCGGCAGAACATCTCAGCATCCTCGTTTGCACCGACAGTTGTGCTCAACGAAGAAATTGGTTCGCTAACTTATGAAGATGGGGATCTCAGTACTTTCCCGAAAAAACCTCCACGGTACCTAGTAATTACAGAATGGTGATTACATTTTGACTTAGTGCGCATGACTACTGGCAAATGTTGCAACGATGCATAATGTTCATATAAGGTATAAGTCGTTACACAAAAGCTAGCACTTATAGAACAACAAGAATAGTTTCCTGTATATTTTTACACAGCTTCCAACCCTGAAATACACTGATAATCGAAAAATTCTTTTCGTTTCGAGTGTTTCTTGGGACCACGCTCAAATTTCAATATGCCTGATAATCATTTCTGAGCCAGCTATATGGTCTGTTAGGGACACTTGTACAGTGCAATGCACATGTTTCGGCCTCGTAGCCTCGTCACTTGTACGTTGCCTTTTCGTTCAATCAGTTCGTCGAACATCTACCTCTTGCATAGAGGAGTTGACAACGAACGTTCAAGAAGTACCGATAAGTAATAAAATCACCGAAAGGGCAGTGTTGTACACTCGATTACTCTTGGCTGATAATCGTGAAATATCATACCTTTCGTTCCGAGTGTTTCTTGAGATCACGTATAAATTTCAACAAGCTTGATAATCATTTTTGAGTAGTAGTAATAACAAGGTGCTGATTTGACCCCCCTCCTCCATCACTCTCCTCCAACCGCTTGGGAGCGTCTTATCCTGGCCATCTTCAAAATTGCGAAGATATTCGAATCAACCAGTATATTACGAAGTTCATGGAGAAGGCGAAATCTTCTAGCAACAGTCGAGGCAACACGCAAAATGTTTGAAAGCTCAGGATAATGAACGCTAGGAAAACCAAGAATTCCTCTACACGTTCTCACGTTTTTGGTGATTCTAGCGAACTAATAGTAAACCGACACTTCCTGACAATCGAACTCCTAATCACTCGGCCACCGCCCACTGCCCCACCTTTTTCCCCTACATGCTAATTACTGATTGTGGGAATAATATACTGCTCATAAAAAAAACCTCAGCGTTTGCTAACGCCCAACATGACCAGAAGATGTCAGCCACAGCCATAAAAAGAGTAGACTCGGTGATAAGGCGACTCAGATCGACATCGCGGTTTCCAGTGACCAAGTCTGACGGAAAGTTTGGATTTTGACCAGAATCTCGCATCTGTAATACGAAATATACTCATACACTGCCCACTTTAAAAAGGTCTTATTTCTACTGATATGAACTAATCAGATACTGAAATGGTACCAAGCCAAAACTGCACATCAGTTTCATATTGGATTTCCCCCAATTTTTTTCGTATTTCGACACATTAATCGATTCAACTGTTATCAAAACATATGAATCCCATTATGATCAATGTTTTGATACGATTTGTTGGGCAAACAATGAAAGCGTTTTTTCCCCAGAGAATGAGGGTGACGATCAAAGAAGTCGGCGAGGTCTTTTTCAGGTTGATTGTAATTTTCAAACTTTTTCTCTCACCAATGCTAGTTCAAGGTGCGAAAAAGACGGTAATCCGATGGAGCAATATCAGGGCTATATGGTGCCTGTGATAACGTGGTCCAGCCTGGTTTCTTCAAATGTGGCGAGTCAACTTTGCAATGTGAGGTCGAGCATTATCCTGGGAAATGGCGATGCAGACTCGTTTCCAACGCTTCTCTCGCACTGCTGCGGTCAACTTCCGGAGTTGCCTCGCGTAAACGTCAGCATTGATAGTCTGCTCGTTGTCGGGAAGTTTCCAAAACAGCATGTCTCGCCAAATCTAAACTAAAGTATAATAAAACTAAGAGAACTGAGTGGTGAGCAAAAAACACGGTCTCAGGCGGAATTGAACCCGCGTTTATCCTATCCTGGGACGCGTGCTCTACACTATACTACCGGAGCACATTTGCGTCACCACTTATTCTTCAACATTTCTATGTTGGCTATCAGCCACCAACCTTTAACAGGTTTGGTGGGTATGCGATTTCGCTTTATAAACCCAGCTGAGCTGACAGCCATTCTAATAACTAATGCTCAAAATTTCTAGTATTTTTACTGCATTTTTCGCAGTGTTACTATGTTTCATATACAATTAAGAATTCCGCCTGAGGCCGTGTTTTTGTTCACCACTCAATTCTCTAGTTGTATATGAAACATGACAACACTGCGAAAAATGCAGTAAAAATACTAGAAATTTCGAACATTTTTTGAAAGCATAATCTTTCGAGCATGTAACTTGGGCTTTAAGTGAGCTGGTAGATTTTTGCCACAGTTCTGTCTGTGTGGTCAGGTTTTTGTAGACTGTCACGCATGCAGCGCGGCCGTGGTTGGTGAACGCATGAGGTGTCCTACGAATGTTGCCCGGTATTCACTATGGAAAACGTAGGTTCCTTCAATGCTATGGGAGCACATAGGTGTACGTACCTCTGGCAAGCTATGTAAGGAAACTTTACGGATGGAAAACTCAATGCCGATAGGCCAAGACTTTCTGCAAAGAATGATTTTGAATGAAAGTTTGGGCTGTTTAGATACTAAATATTTAATGAGTGACTTCGAAGTGCTTGAAAAACACCTTATAAACTTCATCCAGATAGGCGGCGCAAAAACTCTGCCTCTCTTGTGTGACTTCAAACATTTCCCCATATATCTTGTAGTACGGAGCCTCATCACAGTTATAATCATAGCCGTATTCAGAGAAGTGATTACCGAGATCAAATCCTCTAAAAAACTTGGCTAAAAAAACTCGTTAGAAGTGTTGTATTAATGGTGCTTCCACTCCAACCACTCTAAACAAAAGAATAATCAGAAAATTCTGACTAATACAGAAAACAACTATCAAAAAATCTCGCACAGAAAATATTTCGAAAATGTCATAGAAACTTTTGTCCTTGCAAAATTTTATGGTAGAAAATTTCCGTTTGCATATCCAGGAAGTGGCTCAGAAATGTGGCACAAAGTCGAATTCTATTCTGACTATGGAACTGAGTGGATATGAACGTACCTATAATTGTAACTACAGTACTCAAAATCAATTAGCGCCAATGGATCTGCCGCATTGACATTACCAGAGCGAGCATTTATACAGCCATCATCTGCGATATCGTAGCCATCGAACAAAAGGATGTTTCCTTCCTGTAAATAGAAAAAATTCTCCTGCAATAAAGATGAAACACACACATCAGAAGACGAGAAGTCAATTGACTTTATTCTAGGACTATGAACTCTTCAAGATAACTTGCGTAATAATTCACCTGCAAATCATTGTGCGAGGAAAACAACAGGGCTTCCACTTTTCACAAGAAATTCCTCGACAAAGTCCAATTCTTTTCCTAATTCATCACAAGTCACCGATAATGGGTACTGTAAACACAAGAAAATCTCATAGAAAGCCAGTTAGACAAATCGTGGAAACTTATATTCTAGAAAGAATACTAGCACAAAAAGCAAAATGCTGGGTCAAGGAAAAATATCCTAACACCCACAAAAAACTCAAATTTTTATTGTTTCACACAATCGTGGTTATCGTAAATTCATGGAAATAACTCCCAGGGCAGCGATAGTTATAGCGCAATACCCGACATTGATTTGGCGAAAGCGCGCGATGTTTCAGCAAATCAGTGCCAAATCTTGCAACGCAAAGAAGATCAAGGTAAAGTTTGATAAAATATAAGAAGTTGAGGTCCTGCCGCATCCGGCCTACAGTTCAGATGCTGCGCCGTCCGATTATGGTCCGTGTTTCCACACAATGGAACATTTCCTGCTTGGACGCCGATTCGAGACATTTGATCAAGTTGAAGAGGCATGTCAGGAGTTTTTTGATTCAAAGCCCATGGAATGGTATTTCGAGCGCATCCAGAAGCTTGCAGATTGTTGGCAGAAGATCGTGGGTAATGGTGGTCTTTTATTGAAGGAGAATGAATGTTGTTTTTAATCAAATTTAGGTACAACTTTGAATTTTCAGCGGGTGTAAAGAAACTTTTTCCTCAACCTAACAAAAAAGAAGAAGCAAAAAACAGCGATCCGAAACCATATGCCATACGTACAGAGTTGCTGGGCAGGCGGGCGGCTGTACAGCGGATATCAATTGGCATTGCACCTCTCGTACTTTGTTGGAATTTCGCCAACCATCCGCGAGCGTACGTCATCACTTCCGGTTCTTTCGGTATTGGCACGTCAAGTGTGTGTATCTTCGCCAACATTGCAGCAATCAGTCTTCCAATTCTAGACATGAAGCTTTGAAACGTAAACGGAGTTGGTAGGGTAATGATATTCAAACTTGGAAGCTATTATGAACCTACGCTGGTAGGCTAATTTCTCGACATCGTAGTGGTCGACTAGGGATGAATTGCTCAAATCGACCACCCGGAAAAACTCCCAGCAGCTTTGGACCAAGAGATCGCTCTGAAGAAAAAATGCGATATGATAAATCAAAGAAGGTCTATTTCGAGAGACTAAGTTTCCGAAAGACAAGTTTAAAGAGACCCCCCCCCCCCCCCCTCCCCACCTCCCACACAATGAACGCCGCCGGGTGCATCCATCTCCATGTGAGGTGACCGTAAGTTCATGAGCAACTAGAACCTTGATTCTAATATTCATCGGGTGTTTGAGGAGAATTTAAGCCCACTGCTGGTTTGCGCAATGTAGGATTTCTTTTCATAAATTCCAAAACAATAGGTGTTCGCTGACCTGATAATAGTGTGAACACCACTGACTCGCTGACCAGCTTATCGAGTTCGGTTTGGCATTGTATCCGCAACAAAGCCTGTCGTGCTTCCGTTCCGACGCTTTCTACGTTTGCTGCTAATTCGACGAGAAATAGCAAATTTGACATGCCTCCACTAAGAAAATAACTATTTGTACCCCACAAAAAATCACAGGAAGCACTCCTCAATGTGATGAGAGACCCAAACATCAGTGACTAAAGCTAAAAGAATGACATATCGACTCTATAGTGAACTACAAAGTTACTCCTTATAATTAAGTGGTTTATTTTCTTCAGTGAGATATGTATAATGTTACCTGGTGTAAAGTTTCAAAGGAAAGCTAGGGTTTTCAGAGTACTAGGAAATAGATGTTTCGGTTTGATAATGCGGTAATAGTATCAAAACCTAAGCAAAGATAAAAACCTCACGAATGCTTAATAAGACTATCTGCAAGTGGAGATCAAAAAAGACAAAAAAGGAATTTTTTTTGCCAAGAATGTGAAGGTATACTTTTCAATCACTTGCTAATAAAGCTATTGAATCAACTACAATCATTGCATGGATGCATATTACTTACGCTAACAAAACTTCCTTGTACGAAGATTAAGAACGACTGCGAATTGGGATCAGGAACGATCCAACCTGTGAAACTACATAACTGATGATTTCAAACGCTATGTGGTGGTGTGCTGCATTTAGTAAACAACAATTGACTCTTGTGAATTTTATAGCAAAATATTGCCGCTAAATGAAAAAAGTCATTTTCAAATGGAACAAAAGCATGAAAATGATTTTTTTCCATATAACTGATTTACACGATTGAAGTTTTGCATAAGTTCAAACAGTTGAATTTTTGTTAGAGAACACTATGAAAACACATAAAAAAACAACATAGGCTTGAAAGACTGACGTGATGGCTTTAATGTTGAACTCATCAAGTCCGACTCGGGTCCACGCTCCACCGAGATATTTGGCGCATAGATATCGTGTTCGACTGAGAATTTCATAACTCACCGTCTTAGTTGCGTTAAATTTTGAGAACACTTCCTGGAAGAGAAAGAATGTTACCGTATTACCTGATCACCTATTTTTCTATACTAATCTATTCAGTTCAAACAGTAGTTAGCTTCAAATATATATAAGATTGATGGATAAATGCAATTACACATGTTTGAGATGGCTCGTATGTACAGCTCCATGTTTAGATCAGTTTGCAGTACCACTATAGTTGTCTTGCTTTACAAGATCAAAGTGACAAAAATTTTTGATGAAACTATCCACATAATTTGTAAACAAATAAACAAATGGGTCAAAATGCATCTATTGAGTTGGTGCAAAAGTATTTGCTTTTCAAACAGTAAATTTCGAACCATCATAGCATCGAAGCTGATCCTGTCAAGACTACATTAGATGTTGCAGAGCTCAACTTCAAGCAATCTAGTTTTCTCGCCATTCGAAGCAAGTTACAATGGTTATTGCTGTTTCAGCGCGGAAAACCGTTGAAAATGCAATCACTTTTGCACCAGCATAGAATAATTAACCAGAGTAGAAAGAGTAGAAAGACGCCCATTTCTTCCATCTAACTGAGAAGAGTTTATCTGCGTAAAAAAAAAAACTTTTTTGAATTCAGTAGTGGGCACAGTTAGATTGTCTAAATATCTGGCAATTTTTTCGGAACGCAGATATATGGATTCATTACAATCGAATATTACTCTTATACAATAGTTGTGTGTTAAGGCGCCAAACAGTCACTGACGCTTTTTCAAACGTTATACCAACCTTCACATCGTTTGAATCTATTGTCCGATCCCTAAATTTCAGTGACGGATTGTTCTCCGAAAACGCCATCATATCATAATAGTCACCCATCGCTGTATCGCCCTTCGCCACTTTAGCAACTTGTACGTTTTCCTCATTAGGCATCTAAAATATTTGTAAGGTAGCACGTCACAATTTCAACACGTGTCAAGATATGTACGCAGATTCTGAAAACGTAATGCGAATTAAGAACAGGTATGGAAAAAGGCTTTCAGGTAACTCAACACAGAATATTGAAGTAATCAATTACATAAATGCACGAATTACTTGACGGAGAAATCTAGAACAAAATCGGTAACCCGTTGAAAGAAGCGGCTTAGCGCTGGTCTCACACGCCGCAGTCGGCGTGATCTACCTGCAGATGTAGCCTGCCTGCCCTTCTCCTAGACAAGACGTCGCGCGTATTGATACAGATTCCATCAAGTGGTAGTTAAGGGGTTAGTTTTACGTGGAACAATTTTGTTGAACGAATTTGAGTCGATTGAGACAGGCCACGGAGTCTCTAGCAACATAAACCACCGTAATCCTTTTAGTGCACTTTCGTCTCCCGAGTTTTAGTGAGAAATATGCGGCTCTGTTCAGATTTTGTTCTTATACGTATTTTATTATGTATTTTATCTCCCTACGAAGATTGCAAAAATCAACTAGCAACGACCCCTTTCGCTAAACAAGAACTTTTCGTAAGAGCGTTAGTATTATACGAAAGCTCAAATCTCTGACTACTGCGCTACGTGTTCCTTTGTTGACAAGGCCTTTTACAAAGCTGTAACATTTAAAAGGAAGTTATGTCATACACCGATCGCTTGCTTTTATTAATACCTCTCTGAAAGCACGAAAGCTCATGAAAGTGTGGAGAAATTCCTGTAGCATCAGAATCAACGCTTTATCTGGAGTTTCTTTCAAAGCGGAGAAAGAATCCCGATTTCAATGACAAAATGTGCACTCACCATGTGAGTCGCCGCTAACGTGATCAATTGATCGATCGCGGAACGTCGTATCCAATCCACGGCCAGCAGCACCTAGCCCACATTAGCCGACAAACAATGCGCCACGTATGCAAAACTTGATCTTACTTTTTTGCTACACTACAGCGAAGCGCTCTCTCCCGAAAATAAACAGAGCGTTGGAATTGTCGATACTCACGCTATCAAGTGGTTACTTATATGATGAGGAGAGAATTCTGTCTGCGAGAAGTATACGTGTGCGAAAACACAATTGATTCCTTTCTACCAGAGAGTTATAAAAAGGCTTTTTTAAAGAACACCCATGTAACGCAGTAGCCAGAGATTTGAGCTTCCGAATAGTTAATAAAAGTGCAATGAAAAATCTTTGCCCAGCAAACAGTGGCTTCTTCATTTGTTTCTATCTAACAGAAAAGAACCCAAAAAATTTGCCACTCGTAGTATTATAGTTCAGTTGTCGACTTCCCTCAATACTACAAGTTCTTATGCTCATTTTCCACGTCCCATAAGCCCTTTTTGCATTCCATTCGTTTGCTCGCATTCATACTCCACAAAGGTCTTAGAATATTCCACATGTTGCCTCAGCTACTGCTCGAGGATTTCGGCCTTTTTATGTCTTGTATGTATGTCGTAGAGAGCTGGTCGACACAGTTTTTTTGGGATCTCGGAGGTAGCTGATCAAAGGCGTTCCTCGGAGTTCACTTAAATGAGTGCATAGGATTGTTAGAAAGGGGATCGAAGCGGAAAAATCGCTCATCAAGCTGCTTTCTGATACACTTCATTACTACCCAATGCGCTACGCCCCCTCCCCTGTCGATGTTCGTCAACTATTGCATGTCAAAAAAAATTTTGGCATCTTCTGAATGTGCACATTCCAAACAAGAACGACGACTCATCATTGCAATGAAATGAAGTAAAAACCAATCAACAGTCAGAAATTGAACGTCATGTGCTCAATACTATGGACGATGGTAGTTTGTCAGTAACTCCTGATTCTTTGATAACTGAATTAGTTGAGATCTTAGGGGATATCGCTCTACCGCCCTACTGTTTGCATATATGACTACAATTCCGCGTATTTCATGTCATAAAACCTGGATTATATCTCGGCCTATACCAGGTGAATCATTTGTGCCATAAAAGCTATTGATGCATTGCATCATTTGGTATACGCATATATTAGAAATATAGGTCACGAATCAATGTCGTTTTTTTTCATTCAACTTACCACGTATGGCTTTTATTCAAAGAGTTCTTAAGTAGAGAGAAAAAGGTGCCAAAATCCTTAACCCTTAGAGTCCAAAAAAACAGTTTTCAACATAGTGCTTTTTAATCAACCGCTTTTAGTTGTGGTATGATATTATAAATATACTCAACAATGTTGAGTGGTGCGCAAAAAACTCTGACGCCAGGCGGGACTCGAACCCACATTCCACTCTTTCCCTGGGCACTTCAATCCAATTGCACTACCAACGTTTGCCACTAACTTTCTACGATACAACGCATCTATCTGTCAGCAACCAACCGTCAACGGTTCGGCCTAGGTAGTCGATATTGACATTGAACCCACACAGTCACGTTGGCAGATATTGGGTAATGGATGATCAAACAGAATGCTGCTATGTTTAAACCGCTTTAGCTGTTAGGTGGTATAATGTTTGTTCCATAACACTATCATCTATCTTCTTATCTTCCAACCACGGAATTTTCGTTGACGCTCGATGTGGCGTAGCTCAACAAGCATCACTGCATGGAACGATAGTTCTTTTATTATATATTATGGTCGCTATTCAGGAGCCGAATGATCGGAACGCACACACCACGGACTAAAGGATGTGTAGTGCGAAGTGACAAACGCAGGCAAAAAATCAACACATTAATGACGACATCTATGGACGCCATTTATAGTGGAACAGTATGGCCAATAAGATCTCTACAGAAGTCATTTCCCTTCCCATAGTTTACTTTGGCGCACTGAGCTTTCTCCTATACCTCTTGTCATCAGCTGATAACTAATAGGAATGGAGATGTAAAATAGCACTTCAACTATAGAGGGTTGTGTGTCTTTATCATACTAGGTAGAGGAAAAGTTTCTTAACACCCGGGCCAAAAATCAAATTTTATGCTCGTTTCACGCAGCAAAGGTTATTATAAATTCATTGAAATATCTCAGGGATTTTTCTACAAGACCGAGTCTACGATGCTGTGAAGGAAAAGTGCCCGACATTGGTCGTTGAAAGTGCCTGTTTCAGTAAGATCATCCAAACCTCACGGCTGAAAGAATATTAATGAAAAGTTTGATGAACTGGAGGGAGTCGAAGTCTTGCCACACTCAGCCTACACTCCAGATGCCGCGCCGTCCGATTACGGTCCGGTTTTATTCAGTGAAACATTTCCTGCATGGACACGATTCGAGACACTTGATCAAGTTGAAAAGGCATGTCAGGAGTTTCTCGATACAAAGCTCAGAGAAAAGGCGGATTTCAAGCATATCCCAAGGCTTGTAGATCATTGGCAGAAGATCGTGCATATAGGTGGTTTTTAATTCAAAGAGTTATTACTGTTATTGTGTATAAGTTGAATTTATCTATAAACTTTGAATTTTCAGCGGGTGTTGAAAAACTTTCTCCTTAACCTAATAATTTCTCACTTCTCATATTGATACGAGAGAATATTGCTGTCGGAAAGCGTGTACGAACTGGAGGAGTGTGAGTAGCGAAGAGGCGCCGAAGTGGCACAGCCTCCATGCCTGGCATCACATGCATTAAGCAGCACTCTTCACAAAGAACTCGTTTTTAATCCTGTATAGCATTGGTGACTTCTAGACATTATTTGAACTGAGGGCATATCACAACTAGAAAATCAACACTGTAATATTCCTTGCGGAACTTATCAAAAATTCATTACATGCTTACAGCGTTTGACAGCACCGTGGACGAACCTTTCAGGGCACGCAAAAGTGGTACATGCGTCAAAAAACAGGATAAATAGAGGAATATCGACTATGCATAGGATACGAAAGGCACAGGAATAATTCAGATGCAAAGACAAATCCAATTCTATAACGAAAATCGAGCGAAGCTTCCAAATGCGGTACATTGCGCTGGCTAAACGGTCACATCAAGTCGGGTAAAAATGAGGCGAAGTCCTATAGGTCTTTTACGAGAAAGTAGCCGTCGTCGCAGATAAGGAAAAGACCTATCCGTTTTCGCTATTCAAAACTGATTACAACAGGTCGCTGCACATGTGAAATTTAGTGTGTTAACTGTAGAGATTTCTCTATAGCAGAATATGTTGTAACTGCAACAGTGAACCTTATGTATCTATGATAGGATTTGCTGGATGAAAGGAGGCATATCAGCACTGAAAATTGGTATACAGATCATCTCTTTGTTGCGAAACATAATGCAGAGTAGAATATAACATGTTATTGCAACGTGAAGGAGCCAGAACGAATGACTTTTCATGCACTTTATTTACTTGCCGGAAAGGGTTGTGTACAGCGCAAAAACAATCGCAACGCTGTAAACTGCCGAGATGGAAAGATCAGAAATCAGAAGAAACTATGGCGCAAAAAAAAATGTATATGTATTGAATTGCATGTTTCATGTACAAATGTGAGGAAAATCGATTTTTTACTATGTAGAAAGAAAAGATAGAAACTGTAGTTTCTATGTAAAAACGGGAACTGCTTTGCAGTGGCAAAGATACCGCTCTTACGGCGAGCGAAGCTCTGGTTGGATCTCTACTCAGCTCACCGGCTCTCTAATCCATTCTTGATCGGCTTGCCTGGAACAGATCACTACCTTCAAGTCACGTAGGAACGTCCGAGCATGGACTATCCCAGAATAGAAAGAGAATTGACTCGATCAATTTCAACAATTCTTACAGAAATGGAGAAAATCCTCAGACAGCAGTCGATATCAAACGTCAAGATCGAAGACCAATGTGGACAATGGATTGCGAGGAAACTAATCAAATACAATTGCCGCGGTCTATATAATATATGGTGTCGGCCAGTACGTAAAAACAGTTTTTTGGCAAAAGTTTTTTGTAATTTGTATGTAATGAGTGATAATTTGGGTAGATTACTGAAAGCATATATATATATATATATATATATATGTATGTATATACATATGCATATATACATACACAAATATATGTACATATGAACTTTATTAAATTCGAATTCATATATATGAGTGCATATTGATGCGTGTAAATATATATATATATGCGTATGTATACGCATATATATATATATGTATATACATGTATATATATGTATATATAAATAAATATATTTATGTATAAATAATAAAATAAATATAAATACACATACGAATTTGCGTACGTATATGCATATATATGTAGATATATATGTATATGTATATATATATATATATATATATAACATGTTAATGGAAACTTTGGCAAATTCTTCACAAGTAATGGCGTAACTAAAGAGCTGATAAATTGACAGACTGTATGAAATATCTAGACAACAAAAAGACTACAGAGTGTATAAATTGAGTTGAAAAAATCAAATCAGAATGCAGGCATCGTGAGAATTCAACGAACAAAAAGTAGAAGTCCTTGTATTATTGGATTGTGGTGATGCACGAATAAAAATGGTTTTCTCACAATAAGCTAGGATGTTTTGCGCGAAAAATCAGAGAACACCGACAGAACACCGCGAACACTTCCGGATAGATTTCCCTCAAAAACACCACCACAATCATCATAATTTCATATTCGACGAGTGTAAACATTCACTAAACACTTCACTTCATACTTATACCAAAAAAAAAGATACAGAAGAAAAGGCTAGCGTCAGAAATGATTCCACTATTGAAATGCACCACAAGTAGTGGAATGTCTGCGAGTAGTATTGATCGAGTCGAAATATAGCGATTCAGTCGATTGCACAACGAGAACGCTCAGCTACATATTGTCGCCATTAAATAATATAAAGTAGAAAACAAAAACCTTCTCGTATTCGCTCAACGAGAAGAAAATCAGTGTGAATCACAGGGTTTTTCAAAGTTCTTTCACATGACCCTACCTTTCCAGTTAATTCGGCGTAGATCGATGTTTTATGAGAACAGACTTAGATGAGTAAATTGTCTAATAAAATGAGCATATGAAGGAATACAAAAATCTTCACCATCCAGCGTTCGTGGGAAAAAGTTCTGAGAAACATGCTTATACTTTTTATGGGTGTCGGCTAATTTTTTGCATTTTTGGGTTCATTTGAAAGCTCGTCTTCTCCGGCGTTGATTGGTATATAATTTATCTCTATCTCATTTACTTATTTCAATATGGAGTTAACAAGCGAGCAAATTAAGTTGTTGATGATGCACGAATGGCTGTTGGGTTCAAATGCAACGGTGGCAAGTGAACGCATCAATCTGGCTTGGAGCGAAAACACAGTTAGCAAAAGTACGGTGTACAGGTGGTTCAAAAAGTTTCACGAAGGTGAAGAAAGATGAAACTATATCTTCGCCCCAAGGCAGATTGATCCGTTCACTCCGCTGCATTTGAACCCAGCAGCCATTCATGCGTCATCAACCACCTAATTTGATCGTTTGTTGATTCCATCTTGGAAGAAGTAGATAAATGATAAGCCAATCAACACGGCGAGAAGACGGGCTTTCAAATGAGTCCAAAAACAAAATTTACAAGCATTTTCTAAGAACTTTTTCCCCAACTTAATATTGCTGAAAATCGATTACAACTCTTCAGTCTCATGAGAACTAGCCAGTATCTCGATAAACAAAAGATTCAAAGAAAATGTTAAACTCTTTTTCATCTTGAGATAGTGTAAATGACAAGAAAACGAGATCGCCTAATTAGAAATATTCATTTTGCAGAGCATTTATGAAGATGGGATAAGCAATACCTGGTATCAGTTAGATGTAACACTGATGAAACTTTTTATTAGTTTGATATGAAACTCGCAAAATTTCATCCCTCAAATTTGATCCATTTCCTTTTTGAACTAGAGACAATTTCAAATGAGAACATCAGTCTACTGAAGAAGTCTGTTGAGGACACCTTTTCATAATGCTAAGTCTAGATAACAGGGCTAATTAATACTAGGGCTAATCAAGTAATACATGTGCTTCTGAGATCTCATTAGAAAGATGTGTGTGCCGCAGAGATGTTTATATTGAGAGACATAGATACGTCATGAAAGCTATTAGCTTGGTTTCTACACAAATACATCTCATCTAAACAGCAGACCAAGAAGTTATCAGTAATACAATGATGTGCAATTATATGCCCTTGCACATAAGAGACGAAAATTGGATTTCACCACAGATCGTTACTGAATACGCATACAATGATATGAGGCCTGATATCATATGCCACGTGAGCATTGCAGCGGAATGTTACGATTGTCTAATAGCTGAATTCTTATCAAGGTGTTAAGTTATTCGGATAACTCGTTTGAACCACGTCTATCCGCTTGCAGTACTTCGGCTCGTTGTATTGCTTTGCAAATGTCATTAATGGAACATTGCAAATCGTTTCTTGTTTTATTAAGTCGTAGTACTCATCTTTTCACAAGAGTTGGGCAATTGGTCAGCATTTGCTCTGCCTAGCTTGATGCTTCGTATTATAAGAACAATCTAGTGTGCTGAGCGAAGATATTGTGATTAGCCGATCGCCAATTTTCACTCGCATATTGCCCCATCCTACTTTTCGCATGACTTTTTGAAGGGTGGTAATGAATAGTAATGGCAAAATGGTGTCGTCTTCCAGAGCCCTCTCTTTACATCGACGTAACACCGTTGTAGAATGGAGATGCCCTAGCTGTGAAATAATTGGGTAGCTCACGAAGAATCGATATGTACTGAATAGGTAGCACCCTGATTGTCCAGACCCTTTACGACTGCCTCTGTTTCCACTGAACCAAAAAGCTTTTTTATCAAATTGACGGAAGAAAAGATAGAACGGTTCTCATGGTACTTCGGAGAAACTCCAGTGAGTCTTGTGATCGTAGGAAGTGATCTACAGTTCTAAATCCTTTTCAACACTCTGATTGTTTGTATAGCTGTCCTTTGTCCAATATTCTTATTATGTCAATACTGTTTAGGATGACTTGACTGAGCACGTAATAGGCGACGAACAACGAGCAGGACTGGGCAGTAACTGCCTATGTCGTGGAGGTCTCCTTGTTTGATCAGTGATACGATCTTGCTCTCTCTCAGTTTTTTTTCGGACCGGCGAAACGATGTCCACTCTTTCATTTTACATCACAGTAAAGAGAATATGTTAATGAAAAGATCCGAGCAGTAATTATGGTTGTTTTTCCATTGCCTGTCTAGAATCTTGATCGTTCCGTCTAGGCGTCGGAGTGTAATCATTTTGGTTTTGTAATTGGCAAAATTTCCCTTCTTCGCTTCGCAAATGCTCTTCTCAGCTTCTGCAGGTTCATACATGACCGATGCGCTTTGTTATCTTCTTCAAAATCTTCTTTTATTGTTTCTCTGCACAGTGCTTCGCAAGTTCACGCGCGACGTTACGGTTGCCTGTAGCTCGTGCGATTCTACGTTGACGTACGAGCTTGGTTTTTGGAGGCAAGCGCTCTCTGTGATTCTGAGACCCGAGGCTTTCATAGCGCTAGCATGAAGATGTTGAATGAGACGGTCATATTCTTTGGCGATGTTTTAATGACGGATCTTCCTATGAGCCGACTAATGAAAAAAAACCCCTCGGTCTATGGTGAGTCTGGAGTCTCTTTGTTAAGACTTATCAGCTTTCTCTCCTTTCCGCCAAAAAAAAGAACGTTGCGCGGAGGAGCCAATGGCCTCGTCACGTGCATGATTTAGAAAAAAACGGCGACATCACTTGTGCAGATCCTTCTCTCTACTAAGATGTGGTCTATTTCGCTATGGGTACTTTCCATTGGGAGACTTCCACGTCCACTGCTGAGAATTAGGGTTTCGTAACTGTGAGTTAGCATGGATGGTTTCGGTCATCATGGTAGACTCAGAGAGTCTTTCGTGCTATTCGTTCCAGAATAGGTCGTGGGTACCAATGTGATTTGCTTGGGGGAGTTCTTCTGAGTCCATTTTTTGCCTTAAAATCACCGCTGATGAACTTGATGAATGTATGATCCTTTCAATAGATTTTTACGATGCTCACAGAGTTTGCTTCGACTTTGTTTTGTCATAGCTTCACATAATACGTATGTAACGAAAATGCTCAAAGCCGGCATTGATCCACATCAATTCAACCGCAATCTTCCGAACCGAGTTGTTGGTTGTTCAGATGAGCCGCATGTTCATGGTTAAAGTTGTTCTAACGGGAACGCCAACGAGGCCAACACCTGTGCGATCATGTTACAGGAAACAGCTCTTTTTCGGTGTCGCATACAGACGACAGTGTGCTGAGTTTTCTCGCCTTAGCCACGACTATGGTGTCGTACCTTATCCTTCTTGCTTGCGATAAGAGATCTTCTACGAAAGATCCCTATGCAAGTCTACGTGCGTTATAGGTACAGATTGTCACTTTATTCGTTCTGATTTTGGCACGTCTAGTTTGGCTCGAAAATTTTTATGGCAGCGTCTACGTACTCAGCCTACCCGACCCTGCCGTATCTTTCGAGGTCAGCGGAATTTCGCTCGTCTCAATACGTTTAGTTTCTTCGAGTGCTATAAGACCGCTCAAATTCACTGTTACCATGTTTTAGCGTTTATTACCTTGAGTATGTTTGTCAGGTTGCTCACGTGTGGATTGAGTACTTAAGGTAGCTTTCCAGTCTCTCCTGGTGGAATAGAGGGAGCTTACTTGTTGAAGGCGATTCCTTGGATTCCTATTCGGATCTCATGTCTACTTCCCAGTGGCTTGAGTGCAGGCTTTTGGCCAATATGACTCTTCAATAAAGCTTTGCCGAATCAAACGCTGCAGAAAGACCGTTCATTCTTTGATTCCACCTGCACCTCTTAGAAACACAGCGTTTCACTTGGTATGCGTTTATATTCCCTATCCAGCATCTGGGACACGTCATGTGTCCTCGCGACTGACTGGGCTGTTTCCCCAAAAGAGGGATCTGTGACTTTATACAAATGTACGGAAATATGACTGTAATCTACATTTTTCCTAATACTGCTGTATAAAGAACATTTTGAAAAAAAATTTGTTGTCTACCATTCTAACATTATCCTTATAGTTAATGTAATAGATCGAAGAAATAGTTCCTTTGTCCTGCCAAGAAAGTGATGTCTATACGTTTGCGAATTTGAGCTCATTCGAAAGCTCGCTTTCTTGTGCATAGAACGATATATCATTTATTCAAACAGCCTTTAGAAGAGAATTTTTGAAGAAAGAAATTTTTTTACTGCTCCCCTCTCACTAAAAGTCTAAAAGTCAACGGTTCTGAGGCTCATCGACAGATCTGCAAAGCGTATGATTACCAGAGTTTGCGATGCTCGCCCAGCTCAGCATTGGTTTAAGACAATCTGAGAAGAAGGAGATCGATTTGAGCGACAAGTTTAAGGAGGAACGTCCACGAGAATTCGATCTCTAATCGGTGTTAATCGAACTGAAGAAGATACATGCATGAGTTGCCGGGCGTTGGGCAAGATCGTGAGTTTTAGCACTGCGGAATTTATGTTGCCTGATAGGGGGCTGAAAATGTCTTGACGTGAAAGGAAACTACTTCGACAATTAACTTGCCCAGTGATGTTGAGGCGAACGGGACGAAACCCGCATTTCATCCTTTTCCAGAGACGCTCGTGCTCAACCAATTGCACTATCAACGCCTATTTTTGCCACCGATCTTTCTACACTACCACGCATCAGTTCATCGGCAATTAGCCGTCAGTGGTTTGGCCTGGTAGTCAATATCAACATTGAACTCAGTCACGCTGACAGATATTGAATATTAGATGATCAAACACAATTTTTTTTTATTGTAACCGCCTTTTCAGCGGCGGTATGATGCTATAATATAGTCAGTGATATTGAGTGATGTGCATAACTTTTACGTGCCATGTCAAAGTTGAGAGTTCAAATCAAAACCTACCCAGACTAAACCGCTGACGGTTGGATGCTGACAGATTGCAACATTATAGCATAGAAAGAGTGGTGGAAAAAGCAGGTGTCCGTAGTGCAGTGGTTAGCCCGCGCCCTTGTAAGGGTGAAATGAGGAATTGAGTCCTTTCTGACGTCAAAGTTTTGCTACATCACTTAAACATCATTGGGTATATATATACAACAAGAATTCTATTCAGTTGTCTTTTGGTTGAGGTTCAGTTGGCGTACAAATAAATTTTTCTCAGAAAGCCGACTCTCTCTAAACTTCGATATGGACAAAGAAAATGCATAATTTCTTACGAACTGTCTTTTTCTTTGAAGAGAACTTGCACGAGTTTGGTACCTCTTCTTTCTCAGAATTTGATAGCCAACGTTCTCGGCCAGGTCCGTCTTCGTCAAAGCCTAGACGTACTATATCATACTTTATCTGACTATTTGGTTGATATTTCGTATGCATCAGGAATCTAATACAAAACAATTCAGCAGTGTGGTTATCAAAATACCACCTTTTTAATACTTATATGGAAGAGCCTGCCGCCAGTTCTCATCAACACCCTGGCTCGGCTCTTCACTCGATACCTGTCAGAATGTAAGGTCCCTATTCAATGGAAAACCAGCAAGACCGTATTGTTGTTCAAATAGGGAGACCTTCACGACATAGGCAATTATCGCCCAATCTGCTTGCTGTCCGTTGTCTATAAACTCTTTACTCGAGTCATCCTGAACAGGATTGACAGAACACTGGACGAAGGACAGCCATGCGAACAAGCAGGGTTCCGCAAAGGATTTAGTACCATAGACCACATCCACACGATCACAAGACTCATTGAAGTTTCGCGAGAGTACAAACAACCACTCTGTCTCACTTTTATCGATTCTGAAGAAAGCCTTTGATTCAGTGGAAACAGAAGCGGTTATAGAGGCTCTGGATAACCAGGGCGTCCCTACTCGGTACATAATGATCCTTCGTGAGCTTTATAAAGATTTCACGACCAGAATATCTCCATTCTACAACAATATCACCATTGACGTAAGAAGAGGGGTTCGACAAGGCGATACAATATCGCCAAAACTATTCACTGCCACCCTACAAAACGTCATGCGAACATTAGAATGGGACGAAATGGGAGTGAAAATTGACGGTCGACAATTAAACCATCTTCGCTTTGCTGACGATATCGTTCTCATAACACCAAACATCAGCCAAGCGGAACGAATGTTGACTGATTTCGATAACGCCTGTGGAAAGATCGGTCTTCAACTGAATCTAACGAAAACAATGTTCATGAGGAACGGATGGGTTTCTAATGCCCCATTCACGCTCAACGGAACGACAATTTCCGAATGCTCCAGTTACATCTATCTAGGTCGTGAAATCAACATGATGAACGATCTAGCCCCAGAGTTGAGCAGGAGGAAACGAGCGGCTTGGGGAACGTTTAAGAGCATCGAAGATGTAGTGAAGAGGACAAAGAACATCCGACTCCGTGCCCACCTTTTCGACTCGACAATTATCCCTGCCCTAACGTATGCAGCAGAAACCTGGTCGCTACGTAAGCAGGATGAAAGATCACTTGGAGTTATCGAACGCGCAGTCGAAAGGTCGATGCTAGGAGTATCCCGTATTTCGCAAATGAGACAAAGGATCCGAAGTTCCGACCTACTTCAACGATCGAAAATCAGAGACGCCGTTCTACACGCCAGGATATCGAAAATAAGGTGGGCCGGACACGTGATGCGCTTCAACGACAACCGATGGACGAGAGCCGTTACCGACTGGATTCCTCGGGACGTCAAGCGCTCTAAAGGAAGACCACTGACCCGTTGGTCCGATTTCTTCACGAAAGCGATGGAAGAAAGATATGATGCTCAGCGAAAAGAAAATAGGAGAGCAGTATGATGCGGAGGAATTAAAAGGGGCGCCAGAGCAGCGGGAAATAAAGCTGAACGTAGGGAAAAAAAGGAAGACGTGGAGAGGGAACAGGAGAGAGTAAATAGAACAAGAAGTAAAAGGTGGAAGAAAAGCGGTGATAAAGGTGACGAGGGAAATGGTCCATTGCAGGGTGAATGAGGGCTGCAGGGAAAGGCAGCACACCACTTCGCTTCATTGTCAATGGGAGGAAAAGAAAAAAGAATAATAAGAAAGTAGAAAAAAAAAAAATTTTAAATAAGAAGTCAAAAAATTTGTCAGCTAAGGTATTC